>OZ020621.1:30739289-31339289 GCA_963971575.1 Liopterus haemorrhoidalis
ATGAATGTCCCCAATTCAACAAATAAAATTCCATTTAATTATCAAATTAAACAACTGCATTCAGTCTTTTCGAAACGTATAATTACAAAAGATTCCAATAAATTTAAATTATCACTAAAACCCCTAGTCTCTTCAACAGCGCATGAAAATCAACCCTACCATTACCTAAAACAAAACTACTAATTTCGTCCTTGGGATGACCGCCCCAACTCTTTCTCACGTACCATTTTCCGATGCGAATTACATATCCGTATCCATAGCAACGGGATGCGTAGGGGTTAAATTAACAAGAGCACACCCTCCCCCAATGTACGCAGTTAAAAACTGGATGGTTTATATTTTAAAACAAGGGATGTTATTATCAGAATATTAATGATTGGATTAATAGGGTTTAATTCATGATTTATTTGAAGGTTATATTATTTTTTGGAAAATTAAGTGGGGAGGTTTTAATTTAGATATATGGGGTGCAATATGGTGTAAATTAATAAGTTTTTTGTACGTGATTTTACATAATTTGTAACACCCTAACAAGGGTGACATAATTAATTAAAAAAATTGGGTGTACAGATTTTTTTACAGATAAACACGATTTGGGATCACATATGGTGATTTGTTATATGCAGTAACACCCCGGTTAACGCTGATATGGTCTCAAAATTTAGAGTGCTTAGAGGGGCATTTTAACATTACGTAAATAGGAACAGCGTATTATTTTTTTAACATCGCGCCTAGTTTTATAGCTCCCGTTGCACCAATTACTCGGCAGATAATCGGTAATCGGCCATATAGGCTATTTTAGCGATTAATCGGTATCGGCTTTTTGGTCATTTAATCGGTTTTGATAATAGGCTATTCATAATTTAATTATTAATGACAGCAGGGCTAAATTTAATTATTATTCCAATTTTTTATAGCAACGAAAAAAATTTCATTTCAATCAAGATTATTAAAAATGTCAGAAAAAGTAAAACAGTGCAGCATAAAAATAAACGTAAAGTTGGTACACCTGAGAAAGTGTCAGAACAAATAAAATCTGATAAGAGTTTCAGAATTTGAGTTGGAAGTCGTATAGCATTGAAAGTTTGAAGGAAGTATTGTACTATTTTACATAATACTGATGTTTCTCCTGGTGGTCAATAATATCCCAGATATTGTGAGCAATAGTCAGTGTGAAATGTTCGCGGATGATATAAAGATTTACCGCAGAATCACTGATGTATCTCACTGTCTTGAATTGCAAGGCGACTTGCAAAGATTATGTGAGTGGAGTGCAGCTATTGGTTTATCATTTAACGCTGCAAAATGCAAAATTATGAATTACTCCCGTAAGAGAGATGTTATAATCTACGATTATACAATGAATGGCTGCATTATACAAGGTGTCTCAAAAGAAATTTTATATTTAGTGGATCGATTATAAAAAAAGTAAGCTGTATATAGAAAAAATGTTTATTAATTATTAAAATACACTTTTTGGGGATTTATTTCTTAAAAATAATATCGTCTAAATGTAGACCCTCGCGTTCTCGGCACTCATTTAATCGAACAGTAAAATTACTTATGACGTCTCGGCAGGTGGACCCAGGGATGGCTGCCATTTCGTGACGGATATTTTCTTTCAAATGCGCCAGTGAAGTCGGTTTATTGGCGTAAACTTTAGATTTAAGATAACCCCATAGGAAAAAGTCCATAGAGGTTAAATCTGGACTGCGTGGAGTTTATGTCACCTCTCCGGGAGATCAATTTGCCTGAGAAAATTTCACGAACACGTGGCAGAGACATATTGGACGTTTGTGAAGTTGCTCTGTCCTGTTGGAACCATGTTCTTTGGTTATAGCCAGGAAAGTTTTGCAGTTCAGGTACCAAGAAGTTGTCTAACATCTCCACATAACGCTCTGAATTCACTGTAACTGCACGCCCCCTTTCGTCTTCAAAAAAGTAAGGGCCGATAATTCCTCGCGCCGACATCGTAGCCCATACGGTCGCTTTAGGCGAATGTAGGGGTTTCTGATGTTTGCGTTTCGGATTCGTTGCACTCCAGTAGCAGCAGTTCTGCTTATTTACGTGGCCATTAAGATGAAAATGAGCTTGATCCGAAAACAAAATGTTGGTAAACGTTGAAAATCACTCAATCACCTGATTTACGAAATTAAGTCTCTGACTGGCATCTTGGGGCTTTAATTCTTGCACCAATTGAATTTTGTAGGGGTGCAGCTTTAGGTCTTTGTGCATAATGCGATGTAATGATGATCTATGCACATTTAAAGCACTTGCGCGCTTCCGAATTGAAAGGTTCGGGTCGTCACGAACAGACTGATTAACATTCTCCACGTTTTCTACCGTTCTTGATGACCTAGGTCGCCCGGATTTTGATTTATCCAGCGTTGTACCAGTCTCTTCAAACTTTTTAACCCAATGTCGAATGAGAAGAATGCTTGGCGCATCATTTAAGTGGCGAGAACCTCGAATACTGCAGAATTTTCTACGCGCTACAGTCGCCGAATCACCGTTTTTGTAAAACTCTCGCACGCATAACGCGCGGTCTGCTCCCGAGAAATGCTCCATAGCGACTAAATTCCCAAGAGCCAGGCTACTGATTGACATAACCCCCGCGCCCCTCGGATACGTAGCGTTCACGCAGTAAGCTAAATAAATATAAAATTGCTTTTGAGACACCTTGTACCACGAACTGAAACCGTAAAAGACCTGAGAATACTGAAATTTCAACACCATATTGACCACATAGTGAACAGTGCGTTAAGGAAGATGGGTTATGTTCTTCGTTTGACCAGGGATTTTCGTCAGAGTCGGACGTACATTGCATTGTTTAATTCCTATGTAAGGCCTACACTTGAATATGGGAGCATTATATGAGCACCCTCTATCAAGCAAAATACCAAAAAAGTATTGAAATTGTTCAATCGCGGTATTACCGCGTTGTACAATTACGCATGAAGAGGTATATCCAAGATACAAACCATCCCAAGACGTGCTGAAAGCATTTGATATCAGGACTTTGGCGGCGAGGAGGGATGTAATGTCGCTCATGTTTTTATATAAGACACTAAATAATTTAATCGACGATTCTAATATCTTGTCCAGAATATACGTCAGAGTGCCTTCTCGGGACTTTAGAATCAGAGACACATTATTTGTTTGTAAAAGAGCCAACACGGAGCACTATGAAATGAGCCCACTGCATAAAATGGCGGCTCTTTACAATCAACTTTTGTCTGCAGATATATTGATATATTTAATGTAAGTTATAAAAGATTTCGCAGTATCGTCTTAAACTTGATGTAATGAGTCACATTGTAGTAATAATCCAAGTAAATAACAACGTGCAAGTTGCTACCTCCAAAATAAATCTGTGTAGAACAAACGACCTCCAGTGTTTCTGTGAATATATGAAATGTTTCGATTATGCTTGTGTAACGGAAAAGATATTGTATGTTAGAACATGTAAATGTATTTGTATGTAAAACAGAGTTACTGTATGTACCGAAAATGTCACTACATGTACTGTACTTTTATATATGTTTGAATGTAAATGTTGTATATATGTAATGTATGAGTGTATGGGCACAATAAGGGACCATTGGTCTGTGGTGTCCAATAATAAAATAAAATTATACCTTTCAGGTCAATATTATGCAAAAACTCCGTAGTGCTAAGGAGAAAAGTATCATGTAAAACAGACTTAAGAAATGAACTATAACGTAAAAAAACTTTTTGACTTAGTATTTTGAACAACACAAAATACAGTTACCTACCTGGTCAATAAAATAATACAAAATAATTATAAATAGTTGAATGCGGACACCGTTATTTTAGACGTTTGCCGTTGCTGATAGTAGTAGGCTAGAATAGTACAATACAATGAGTATTAGTATCAAAAATATATAATACTTCATGAGTATATAAAATATATTCGGACGTTTCGGAAACTGCTCAACAATCTGTTTCCGTCTTCAGCGATCACGAGAAGTGATAAACATTTCAATTTTCTTCGAGTTTTTCGGGTATTGTAAGAGTGGGAGTAGGTTATAGGTGTGTTGCTATTGGTTGGGTGGTTGGGATCAGGTATAGGTAGGGACGGGACTACCTGCGGTTGTTTGTCACATTATTGTGTGGTAATGAGTTGTTTGTTACCGGATTAGTGGCTTGAGGTTTAGAAGGATTGTTTTGAATAATGGAAAGCCAGAGTTGAGGAAATTCTATATTAGCTTGGCTGACAACATCTCCAGAGTTTTCGATCCAAGCAGACTCTTTCCATTTTGCTATTGAACTTGTTTTCCTCATACATTAAGGGTTTAGCATCTTTCCATTGGAAAGGATGTTCATTTTCCCAAGCATGTTCAGCCAGTTTGGAACTGTAAATTTCGCCCTGCTGAACTTTTTTCTTATGCTCGTTTACCCTCACATGCAAAGGTCTGCAAGTCTCACCAATATATTGGCGCCAAAAACGCTGCTACGGCTCTGTTTATAGTGATGTATCAATTATTTTAGAATAACAAATTAGAGCATTTCACGTAGAATCATAATGTATTGAACACTATATATCAAATATTAATAATAACGGAGTTATCACAGTGTAAAATATACGCATACACAGAAATGTTTTAAGTTGTACATGTACAAGGGTCATCTCAAAAGTAAGTTACACTTTTTTTTTTTAATGAATAAAAGTAAAATTTTTAAAAAAAAGTATATTTCGAAAAGTACATATTAAACTTATTTTTCTACATAATCGCCTTGTTTTTCAATACAATTTTGGTACCGTGGTAAAAAAAAAATCAATCCAGTGTCATACCATTCTGCCGCCATACTGGTTAGCCATCTTTCAACTTCTTGTTTCAACTTATCCTCGTTTGTGAAGCGTCTTCCCCCAAAATATTGCTTCAGCTGCGGAAACAGGTGGAAGTCACTTGGTGCAAGGGCAAGGGAGTAAGTCGGATGTCCGAAAACATCCCATCGAAACTCCTCAAGCAGGTCTTGAGGCTGACGAGTAGCTTGAAACTGACCGTTGGCCTTGACATAACATCTTCACCATAAACACTACATTTTTATTTTTTGCCGTCAAACAACGAATAACACCACGAACTTCGCTATCGGCGGTAAGAGCAAGTGGAGTCTTCATAGTGACTGGAGCCTGACTGCCGGATCGACAACGCACGCGCATAGTAATTTTACAGTGCCATTACACCCAGACGCAAATTCCCGGAGAATCCCAGACTTTTCCCGCAAACCACACGGATTAAAAAAAAATAGTGTAACTTACTTTACTGAGACGACCCTCGTATGTCGATATTTGGTGCAGAACTTGGTCCCTACCACCCACTAGTGGGGAGTAGGAATTTTTTGGTGGGCGGTAGGGGTTTTGTCCAATGCTGGCTATTTTCCGTTTTTTTCTTTTATTTAATTGACGTTTTAAATTTGTAAGTAGTAGTAAGTTGTTTTATAAAGATTTTTGCAACAAAATTTGAGAAAGTATTTGGTAAGTTATTATTATTATACAACAGATGGGCGGTATGAAAATTTTTCTACCAATAGAGATACTAAAGTGGGCGGTAGGTATGAAAAGGTTGAGTACCCCTGGCCTAATAGTTAATTACAAATTATATAATATTATCGTTTTATACATTTAAGTTAAAAGTTGTGAGCATTATGTTCAACTTTCTTGGACTTAATTTGGACTTACTTTCCGTAGCGAAGCACGGGTACACCAGCTAGTACATATTATTTTGCAAAAAAAATTTTTTTTTAAAACAAAGTTTTCATAAGACAAATCCAATCAAGAATTTCCAATTCTCACGAGCAATTAATCAGAATATGGCAATTATTTTTATCTTGTACTCAATTGTAATATAACGTGACATTTATATTTTAACTGATAAATTGCGTAAATGTGCTAGATTCTGGGAGTGACTACTTTTACCCCAAACATGAGTTTATTAAACAGACAGCTGTACAATAGATAAAATCAAATGAATCAACATACAGCTCTGGGGGTAGTTTATTCCCTTATCTGATTAATCCTCGGATACTTATTTGCAAAACAAATGTCCAGTCTAACGGGAATTTGGGGTAAAGTAGCTAAAATATTTTCGGTAAACATGAACAAAAAATTAGGTGTGTAATTTCACATCTGTTATATTTTCTCGTATTTTACAAAAAATATTTCTCTAGGCTCTTTAAATATTTTTCTTTTGCTCTATTAACTAGACTCAGTGCTGTTGCAGTGAGTCTAGTTAATAGAGCCAAAGTAATTTGTTCTTCTAAAAGGCTTCTAAAAGGTGAATTGAAGAACATCTGTTCCACCTTACAGAATAATGGCTACAGTCATAAAATTATTACTGATGCTATCAATCATAAGAAAAATGACGCACCTAGAACTGACGAAGTGAGATATGTCTCTATGCCCTATTATAAAGGAGTATCTGAGAAAATTGGTAAGATACTAAGAAGCATAATATCCAAGTAGCCTTCAAATCGAGTTCAACTTTAAGATCTATCCTATCATGTGCAAAACCCAAATCTGTCCTTAACAAAAAATGTGTCTACTCTATTCCCTGCCAGTGCGGGAAACAATATATTGGCGAGACTTGCAGACCTCTACATGTTAGGGTGAACGAGCAAAAGAAGAAAGTTCAGCAGGGCGAAATTTACAGTTCCAAACTGGCGGAACATGCTTGGGAAAAAGAACACCATTTCCAATGGAAAGATGCTAAACCCTTAATGTATGAGGAAAACAATTTCAAGAGAAAATTGAAAGAGTCTGCTTTGATCGAAAACTCTGGAGATGCTGTCAGTCAAGCCAGCATAAAATTTCCTCAACTCTGGCTTTCCAGTATTCAAAACAATCCTATTAATCCTCAAGTCACTAATCCGGTAAGAAACAACTCATTACCACACAATAATGTGACAAACAACCTTAATCCGGTCGTTAATCCTTCGCAGGTAGTCCCGTCCCTACCCATACCTGATCCCAACCACCCAACCAATAGCAACGCACCTATAACCTGCTCCCACTCTTACTATACTCGGTATAAAAACTCGAAGAAAACTGAAATGTTTACTACTTCTCGTGATCGCTGAAGACGGAAACAGATTGTTGAGCAGTTTCCGAAACGTCCGAATTTATTTTTTATATTACTCTTGAAGTATTATATCTTTTTGATACTAATACTCATTATATTATACTATTCTAGCCTAGTACTATTAGCAATGGCAAACGTCCAAAATAAAGGTGTCCGCATTAATATTGGACCATTGCAAAATAATTTCAAAGATATTAAAAAATATTTCGTTTTCCTGTAATAATTTATTACAATTAATTATTACTGTCCCACTGACTTTTGGCCTCACTCCACACAATATTACACAATATTCCATCATACTCTAAGCCAGCGTTTCCCAACCGGGGTTCCTCGGAGCCCTAAGTTTCCGCAAGTATCCCTGGTTATATTGGTTGTTTTTAAACGTTGCAACGATTATTATGTCAATCTATTCAATATATTCGGAATATCAACTCGCTTTAATGTCTAATTAGAAAATGTTGACCTGTATTCATTTATCAAAACTGTTTTAAAATAGTCAGATGTTACAGAGGTTCCTCACTCAATAGCAATACAACTTTGGGGTTCCCCACTCAAAAAAGGTTGGGAAACACTGTTGTAAGTCGTTGAGTGTGCATGACTCAAATTCGCGCCCTCAGCCTCGTTTATAATAGGTCCATAACATAAACGCATCGCATATGCATAAGGAGAATCAATGGTGTATCACTGTTCTGTTTATAAACATACAATATACTCCATTCATACATCTGTATGCTTATACTACACACTTGTGCTATGGATCTATTATAAATGAGGGTTTAGTTAATCCTCATTTATAAAAGAATCGTAAAACCTGCGGTTGCAGTAGCTTAGTGGTCAATTCACTCACTTTATAAATGTGGGCTCATGAATTCGATCCTCAGTATGGGCAAAAAATTATTCCAAAAAATTCTTGGCCCTTGCAATTGTAGGCCCACTTAGCTTTCCCTTAAATGAGTACCTGTATATCTGAATTAATATTCGGGAATAGGGGGCGTACTTTAGATGGCACGTAAAGCCGGCAGTCTCGGCTACCGTAAAAAGTAGTTAAGTTATGCCAGAAAGCACTAAACGCAACCTGAAATTCTCAGACACTGAAGCATTATACCATAAAAAATAATAATAAAAAAATAGAACCATATCACAGGCATAACATAATAATCACAGTAGTATCTTTGTTTTGTTTATTATAAACAGATACCAGACTTTAAGCCTGATTTATAATATATCCATAGTACAAGTGCATGGTATAAGCATAAAGATGTATTAATGGCATATATTGGCTATTTATTATAATCAGATGTTCGAACTATAAGCAGAACAGTGATACTCCATTGATTCGCCTTTATACATATGCGATGCATTTATGTTATGGATCTATTATAAACTAACGAGGTTTGAAGCCTCGTATATCTAGTTTAGTTATTCGTAATTAAATTAGTTTATTTGCATCTATAAAATAGGTGTTTTTTTGCATACGCATATACAAAAGGGTACAGTAAAACAAATATCTTGTATGAGAACAGGAGAAAGGAAATGGTAATTCAAGATGGACCGAAAAGGGCTATACTGCGTTCAAAGGTGAGTTTGCAGCATAGCTCTTATGGCAAATGGGAGCGGTGTTGCCAAATGTTGTAAAAGTGTCAAATGTGTCAATAATAATAATATGAAAAACTCGTATGATTTACAAAAATCAACTCTTATAAAACTCAAAATAACACTCAACAAAAACAAATGGCCATTTGTAGAATACTGCGTCTTTACAGATCAACGCGTTTTAGAGCTGGCAACGTCGACAAGCAAGAAAAGGATAGCGTCATTGTGTAAACCCATTAGAGAGTATGAAAAAGAACTAGTCCATATGCCTTGTACTGCAAACTCACCTTTGAACGCACAATAGAATTTCTATCTACCTTGAGATGAATTAGACGAATGGAAAGTGGGGGAAAACCCATAATAAACCCATAACGTAATACATACAGATGGAAAAAATTTATATTTTATAAAAAAAATTGACTAGGGTATCAAATAAAAACTTGTTAAACAACATTTTTTAAATCATTTAAAAACGGCGTCCTTTTAACAAACTCTTTGGTTTTGGGGTACAAAAAATTTTAGGTAAAAATCTGTCAAACTAAGATAAATTAATAACGTGTAATCCAAGTATAAATAGACGGTATTAAAACATGCATTAAATCCATATAATTATATCGATGATCCGATGATTTTTAAATGCAATCTATTTTTAGAATTAATATTTGATGGCATGTGTCATAATTAGTTTTATTTTATCTAAATTGTTTTTATCACTGGAAACTAGTACTGTTTGGAACCCTTAAGGCACAGCCCCACCCACTTTCAATACTTTTTTAGGGTTTTGTAGGTATGACCAAAAAACCCTTATACCGTCATTTTGTCGTCTGTCTGTCTGTCTGTTCGGTAAAAATTGTAGCCAAACGGCTAAACCTAGAGAGTTGAAATGTGGCATGCTTATACAACTCTTTGACCCGCACATAGGAAAAATACTAAAACATCTAAAAAACATACCCCCCTAAAAATATAAACAAATATGTGCTCATCGAAAACAAAAATATATTTTTTTAAATTCTGAGTAGGGTCTCAAATGAAAGCCCTTAGTACGTGGATTAACGATCAAATTTTTATTTTTGCAAAATAAATTATTTTGATGCGATTTTTGCCAAAAATGTGCAAAAAAAATTTTGTCCCACACCCTGTAGCCCAGATGGTTTAAACTTAAAATCTAAAAAAATTCTAAGTAATGTATATTGGTGTGAACCGAAATAGTACAACAGGAATTTTTGATCAGATTATGTTTTTGGAAAATAACGCATTTTTTGTGGTTTTTGGTTCACAAAGTACAAAAGTTATACCAATGTAAGACACTCACATGCATGGCGTGCGATGGCTACATGCGTTAGAGCACTCTTAAACTGGCTGGAAAACGAAGGGTTTCGAGTTCGAGTACGGAGTGAAATTTATTTTTTTTGTTTTTTTTTGCATTTTTATTATGTTGAATTAGTCAAAATTCAATTTTCAATTTCAATTTGACTAATTTCAATTTTCAATTCAGTTATTTTGTCAAAATTCTAGTTATATTTTGACAAATGTTGTATTTAATTTTTATGAGCGTAAATTTAATAACCAGTCTTATTATATGATTAACAGACGATAAATTATTTTAAAAATATCGTTCATTTTGCCGTGATTACTACAAAGTAAAATTTGTCCTACACACTCAGCATACCGTCTTCACTTATTTTATACCTGCGAAACCCTAAAATGTGTGAATATTCACACTTCACATCAATTTTTTATATAAGAACTTAGGTAAGTAGCTTATAGCCAACATTGTCATAGTATTTAATATAACAGTACAGTGCTATTATTTTTGTTATATGGTCACTCAAGATTTTTTTATTGGCATTAAATCATTATAAAAAGTACTGAGAAACGTGACTAAATGTAAACTTAAGTAAAATGCGCACAAACAATTGAAGAACATACACATAACATCCGGCTACTATTGTTAGACGCTTGTTATTGTTATTACGTTGATATTTTCACAGATTTTTCAATTTAGGAATAAAATATTTAGAACAAGTATTTTTGAACTCACAAGAAAACATTAAACAAAGCTGTAATTAAATATTACAATTCAACAATTTACATGTTTGGCGATATTTACCAGAACACGGCATTCATTTATTTGCTATTTTATGTTAAAGAAATGTTTAAAATTTATAAACAATTTTATCCGTAAAGCTGTACATGTGCCATTTTAATTCATAAAATAAAATCGTTTCAACTCTAATTTTCATTTTCTAAATTTCAAAGATATTGTCCGTCTGTTTCCGATTTTCACGAGAAATATTAAAGAATGAGTAGACATGTCATATTTCACAAAACCGTCATATATCCAGAGAGTCGAACCGAAATTTATTTCGTTCCGGTTTTCGGTTACGTTCCAAGTAAAGGTTTTTCGTTCCGGTTTCGGTTCGTCGAAAAATTTCGGTTCAGTTCCGGTTCGGTTCCGGTTCAAATAACAAGTTAAATTTTAATAAACAATGTGAACTTTCTCTTATAAAAATAAAAAATAACAGTTCGTAGAATCGTAATATTATAAGGAAGAAAACAGAAATTGCTAACAAATTGACTTTATTTACGCCGATTTTACATGTATATTTGAACAATTAATGTTCACACGTAAACTTCCATCACTGGTGTTGGGTGTATGAGCCATTAAATTGTTTTTTCTTTTAATTTTGTTTATTCATTTATTTCTGATAATAGTTGATAATCGGGCAAAATTAGGTAGTAAATACTTAATACAAATAGAATTCTTTACTAACCTTTCATTGGACACAATACAGGAATGTTACGTATAATCTGCATCTATACAACATAAATATATGCAGAGCCGGCGCAAGGGTCTGCGGCGCCCGCAAGCAAGATTTAATTGAGCGCCCCTAAGTAGGGCGCAAGTAGCTTTTTTCGAGATCTTCCCTTCTAAATTTCAAGTGAAGATCTAAAAAACAAAAGGTCCTCACTTTTAAATTTCAAGTGAATACCTAAAAAAAAAGGTACTCACTTCTAAAATTACATTTCAATGCCTTACTTTTATACTCATTTGGTCATTTAGCGCCCCCCTCGCAGTGGCGCCCGCATGCCCGGCATTGCCGGCTCTGAATATATGAAAGGCGTAGTGTTACCAGTTGTCACATAATTATCAGGTCTTAGTTTTTAGTAAATTCTGAAAAGAATTTCAGATATTCTGATAAATATAGCTTTTTTATTACCGTAATGACTATTACCATCGAAGAAATATAATTTTTGAGGTAATCTAATAATAAAAATAATTCAGGCAATGCTGCACCATAAATTTATCACAAACAAGTGGCAACACTGGTAGGCAGTGTCAAATAAAGGAAAAAATTGAACCGAAATAAACCGTTTTTTTTTTTTTTTTTTTCGTTCTAACCGAAATTAACCGATATTTTTGTTTCGTTCCGGTTTCGGTTTCGGTTTTTAAATTTAGCAATTATACGTTCCGGTTACGATTCCGGTTCTGTTAAAAATTCCGGTTAATTTCGGTTTTCGGTTCGGTTCCGGTTCGACTCTCTGCATATATCATATAAAATTTACTGTCATCAAGAAAAATAAACATTCGACTGTTGTCTTCCGTTGAGTCAATATACAAAAAGCAAGTATACTCCATCTCCAAGTTGCAAAGATAGTACACTAATACTACGATAATAAACAATTACACCCCCTCTTGCATACCGCCGTACACAACTGGCACTGAACTACGTGACAAATTTGGCTAAAAATCCAGACATACCAGCGTTTCACTACATCCTCAAAAACCCAGTCAATCCTAAACAGCTTAACAAGACTCCTCTACAAAAATATCTAAAAACGTCAATGAAAAATATCAATCTCTCCCTCCCCAACATAACCAAACATCTACAGCATCCAGTACCTCCATGGGCCATGAAATCCCCCCAATACAACATAAACCTAACCCAGTATCAAAAAAACTTAACTAACCCAGATATATACCGAAAATTATTCAAAGAGATCTGTAGTGAACTTGAAAAACCTATCGAAATATTCACTGACGGATCCAGAATCGATGATAAGACTGGAGCTGCGGTCATATTCAACAAAACAGTACACAAATACCGGCTTCCTCAACTCACCAGCATATATACTGCCGAAGTCTTCAGTCTATGGAAATCATCGGAATTAGTTAATGAAGAAAACCTGTGGGGCAAGAACTATATAATAGCAACCGACTCCCTAAGCGCTATATCTAACCTCCAAAAAACCACCTGCGATGAACAGCTTATTCAGACATGTCAGGAAAATTTCCACAAGATAATTGAAAGGAATAATAAAGTCTTAATAGTCTGGATTCCTTCCCATATCGGCATAGCCGAAAATGAATTAACAGACAAAGCAGCCAAGGATTCCATCTCAGAGCCACCAGTCACCGAGAACATTACAATACCAGCTGAAGACTTCAAATCCCAAATCAAGCACGGCATCAAATTAAGCTGGGATAAGAAGTGGAAAGAAATAAGTGTGCAAAATAACAAGTTAAGAAAAATAAAAGAAGATACAATCCCATGGACGCCCATAGGCAGGAGAAGAGACCAAATCGTCAACACAAGAGCCAGGATAGGACACACTCTATACACAAATACATATTCAACAAAACAGAACCACCCATTTGCAACAGATGTAATACACTACTCACAATCGAACACATCATAATACAATGCACCAAATAGGTATGCACACTACAAACAAAAACACAACATACCACAATCACTCTCAGAAGCACTAGGCACCAACAGAGAAACATTACGCAACACTCTTCTGTTTCTGACAGACATTGGTCTCTACCACCAAATCTAGATCTTCTTAACTTGACCCATTCTCAGACACACAAAACATCTTATGTTGCCATGTTTTGACATTACAATTGCCTACTTTAAAATATTATTACACACTGTACCATATACTCTGTAAATAGTTAATTATTAGTTAATACAAAACAATACATGTAACAAATCTTATACCTATATAGTGCTAAGCTGCCGAAGCACTCAAATAAATAAATAAAGTACTTAAGATTTATTAAACGAAACTAAGAGAAAACTTTGGAAATAATTTGATTGAAAAACTATTTATTCTAAAATCCTTTTCAATTCTATAAATACCCCATAATAAAAATAAACATTGTGGAAAGCCCATGAAATAACATACAATCCATTCACAATGTTTCCATAATTTAAAAGGCCATGTTAGGGTGGCAGTTTTTCGTGGCTATCAAAGCCACGAAAAATAACTAGACTAACTACACAAAGAAGACTGAGGTAACTAGAGCTTGTATCTAGAAGACCTTAAAATGCCCGGCTTTGCTCGTAAATCATCGAGTTGCTCGCAAAGACTGCGGTTCGTCCTCGAGCCTTTGGATGCTCGATGCTCGAGGATGCTCGGACGACGGACTGAATGCATGAGAATACAAGTCACTGTAAGTTTATTTTTGTTAAAAAGTGGTTGTTTAACTACAATTTTACGATGAATTGGGACGAGTATGAGAATCGTGTCGCGATTATCGTGCTGCATAAGTCAGGCAAGTCAGAATCTGACATTTTCAACAGGTTTCAGAAGCTGATAATCTGTAGTAGATTTGTTTGTAGCACCATTCAAAGGTTTATTGAGGGTGGAACTACTGACGTCCACGCTCCGTAAGAACAAATAACCTGGCGGACAGGGTCGCGGCTCGTAGTCGCAGTATTCCGGTAAGAAAACAGTTAGTTATGGCTCGTGAACTGAACCTATCCAAAATGACAATGTCCCGTGTGCTTAAAAGTAATATAGGGGTGTCAGCTTACGGACGTGGTATAGGGCACTTCCTCACACCTGAACATAAACATCGGAGAATGACCAAGGCAAAGTGGTTACTTGAGCGTTAGGTGAACAACGGGCATAGGATTTTTTTTTTTTTTTTTTTTTCATTAATGTAAAAGATTTTCTATATTGAACAGGCTTTTAATCGCCAGAACGAAGGAGTGTATGCTACAAGATCACGTGCTCAAGAGAAAGCGCCGAGTATCTAGAGGGACCATTATCCTGCTTCATTTATGGTTTTGTAGGGCGTGAACTACGCGGTACCACTAATCTTTATTGTTGCCAGAAAGAGGTAGAAACATCAGCCATAGTCTGTGCTGGATAATTGATTAACTGAACGAATCCCTCTCCGCTAATCACCACTGCAGCTTCTAGGAAAATTCAGTAACAGCCCTAGGCTGGACGAGACAAAAGGCGAAGACTAGGCAGCAGAGGTTTGAAAGCAATGTATTCGACTTCATTTCTGCTACGGATTAACCGTCTAGCAATCCTGACCTCAACCCCCTGGACTAAAAATTGTGGTCTGAACTTCAGGACATGACCTCCAAGAAGAGACAACTTAATATCCTCAAGGTAGCGGAGAGTTTTTCTGTAGAAACGTGCAGTAATTCGCGCCGTGTTCTGACGAGTGGCCGCAGAGAATTAAGAGCCATCTTTACACAGGGTAGATGATGATTTTGACAACTGATTGCTTTTTCTTGTTTAAAATACATCTGTGTATTATATACTGGAAGAAAATTATAATATCTTTTTTTTTAATTTAATGGCCTTTGCTGCTGTGGCAATTAGCCAGAACAATTGTTATTTGTGAAAAATTCCATGCCTGAACGGGATTTGAACCCGAGACCTTAACAACGCCGAGCACATGTGTTACCACTACGTTACGCCATATCTTTAAACATCTTTGTACAATTTAATTGAAAACTTTGTGATAGTATTTATGGTAAGACTAGGTAATTTGTTTATAAAGTGATGTGTTTTTTCGAAATCGCAGTGTTTTTCCTATACGTGGGTCATTCTGTATATGAATACCAAATTGTTCTCTCTAGGTTCAACCGTTTGGACATTATTTTACCGTACAGACAAACACATGAGTGACGGTGTAAGGATTTCTTGGTTATACTATCGAAACCCTTAAAACCCGATTGTAGAACCGGGTATCCGCAAAAAGTGATGAGCAAAAAAAAATCTATTCTGAACATGGTATGTTAACTGTAAAATGTAAAAATTCAAAGATAAATTATGCCCTATCTTACCTTACGAACATCTGGCCAGATTTGTAACGTAACAGTGGTGTTAAAATACACAATTTTGTTCAGAACTGGGGTATAAAAATAAATGTATCGCGATTAAAATACATGTTTAGTGACCTACAAAGTCGTATTATTGATTTAAATCTCATTATTTTTTCAATTTTCAAGTGTTCACGAGTATTTTAACCTATACATTTAAGTAAAAGGGTTATAACCCTTTACATGCAGTTTTAATTTAATCAATAACCCCTTTTTCACAAAATTCAAACGCACAACTGACACATTTCACCTAAATTGGGTAATTCATTTACCAGACACCGGACTACTTTTCAAAAACCCCTGTCGTTTTGTACTAATACAACACTTCAACCCTCATATTTCTATTTTTTCCAACATAAACACCTTTAAATAAATGCATTTCATGAAACATTTTTAACGTTATACGGTCCGAAAATAATCAGTTATTTTTAAAGTGAATTGAAGCGAAACTGAATAATTCGCACAGCTGTCCTGTACACCACCCCTGTACAATACGTTACACCCCTGCATTTACTACCCCCTTCCCGAGGGGGACAGGGGCAAACTGCTCTATATGCAGCTAGGGATACGATAATGTATTTATGTAAGATAGGACGATTTCTGAAAGCTGTCTCGTGAGTTAATAAAAAATTACGAGGGAGTAAATTTGATTACTTTAATTTTTTGGGGGCATGGAAGAATATTTAATTTTGTCTGTTTTTTGGTGCGTAAGACTTAGTAAGAGTAAATTGTATGCAGGATTATAAAAAAACAAATTTTAGAATATTCTTCGCGCCCACTATCAATTGAGTTGACATTTGAGCTGTCCTACAAGGGCGTCTAAAGGTGGGACCATACTTAGAAAATTCAACGCAACGCAACGAAAGCGCTACGTGTTGATTCAATAGGGGATAGGCATGATTTTTTTAATTTTTTTTATTATATTCCTCTTGTTGCATATAAACATAAAAAACAGTTTTAATTTTTTTTTTTTTTTAATTTGAAGTCTTAAAATAATCATTAATGTGGGTAGTGCCCGAAAACGACGTGAGACGTCATACCCTTCTAACTGACACATGACACTACTAGTCTACCCAGCGTACATAGTCTGTGTGAACTTATTTGTTTGTATAACTTTTATAGGTTATGTAAAGTTAGAGTGATTTTAATTAAAATAAAGTTTAATTCTATAAAAACAATTTATACATGTTTACCGAATTAAATTTTATATTAAAATATATAAAATATGGAAGATCCAGGCCCCAGTACTTCGAAACATAGTCGAAAATATTGTTTAGTACCGATGTGCACAAATAGTTCAATTAGAAATCCAAAAAGATAATTTATATCATTACCTGATTACGAAAAACAACAGAAAAGCTATGAGGCGAAATAAAACCGATATTTCAGAAAAAAGTAAACTTTATGTTTGTGAAGACCATTTTAATGTGAGTACATATATTTTATAAATTATTTTAATAATAAATGCGTGAAAAATTGTTTAAAAACAAATACAAAACTCTCAAACAATACAATATAAACACGGAAACATTATGTTTTGTCTGTATCTGTGACGTCAAACCTTTACAGTCTCAGTCGTATATACTCGGCAACCTTCGCGGCGTGGTCGGCTTATTTCAAATTTACAATATTTTAATTAAAAAATTTGGCTATAATATTAATTAAAATGTGATTTTTGTTGTGTTAAGTGACATAACTAACATTAAAATATCAAAAAAAAATGTAGTTTTAAGGAAATATAAATTTTATGCGTATCCCCTATTCAAATGTGGTTATTTTCTATTGTTGACTATGGATCAGAAACATACTATTATCACCAGACGCGATATGACGCGCTCACATAACAACCGATCCAAATGATCTGGTTCAACGTATTGTCGGTGGTGAAGAAAGCTCTCCACCCGACACGACATGACCAATGTGTTGCTAGTCAACACGTACTGCCACGCGTCATTTGATGAAAGTCATCTTTGATATATTCATATATTTCCCCAAATTGCAATTTATCTACTCGGAAATACATTTGAAATCTTTCTTCATGTCTCAGCAGCTCTTGAAACAGAACATGAAAGTCACCAAACGTTTTTTACCGATTTATCACGAACCTGGTAACCTCCATTCTTTTTTTTACAACATAAATGCAAAACATTTTCATCACAACTTGTAAATATCATCACTGTCTGATTCGGTGTTAAGAAGTACGAGGTGTGTATATTAAGTAACCGGACTGGCAACATAGCATTTGATCTGTCAACATTTGGAACGCGGGAATTGGAGGGGCGGCAGGTGAACATGTTATACGCCTTCAGTACGAGGTTGAACTCGCTAGAGTAATTTTGTTGTCCGTAGCGATTTTTTTCGTAAAACAGTTTTTTCTAGTGCGTTCTAAAAATGAGTGACATTCATTTTGAGCAACGGTGTGCTATCAGGTTTTGCTCCAGACTTGGGCACATTGCAACGGAAACTTTTGCAAAACTTCAGCAGGCCTAAGGAGACAGTGTCTTGTCAAGGACCCAGGTTTTTTGGTGGTTTAAGGCATTTTGAGAAGGAAGAGATTTTATTAAGATAAATCACGTATCGGAAGGCCTTCATCTTCAAGAACCGATGAAAATCTCAACAGAATGCGGGATCTTGTGCGTTCAGATCGTCGGTTGACAGTCAGAATGATCGGGAAAGAGTTGAATTTGATTTACACTACCGTTTATCAGTTTTTGACCAATGAATCTAATTATTTGAATGAAAAATCTGCGCAAAAATTGTTCCAAAAAACATTTCACAGGACGAGTTTTTGGCCTGTAAAAACATTCCTGTGACTCCTCAGCTTCCATATTCGCGTGACTTAAGTCCTTGTGACTTTTTCCTCTTCCCAAGATTGAAAAATCACCTCAAGGGACGTCATTTTGGGATACTCGAAAACATTTAAATGTCCAGCTAAAAGCTATTCCAGTATCCGAGTTCCAGCACACTGCTATAAGGATTGGAAGAACCGTCTCAAGCGCTGTGTAGCTTCCCAAGAAAGTTATTTTGAGACAATATTGAATTGTAATTCTATTCGAATATATATAGGTATTATATATATATATATATATATATATATTTTTACTCAGCTCGGTTACTTCATTTACACACCTCATATATTCATCTTTTCACGGAACTGCACGTCAGATGGCGTCATGTTTCAGTTGTATGTTTCCACCTTAATAGTCCTACGAGGTGTATCCAGAAAGAATCTTACCTTGGGAAATAGCAGGACAAAAAAATAATCTTGGTCAACAGCGATGATGTCTCCTTCAAAGTACTCCCCGTTGGATTCATCCCCAAATATTGGATTAAAATTTCAGAAACAATTGTTTTTAGAATGGTCTTCTCTCGCACGGTCAAACGACGATTTTCATTTATGACAATTTGTAAGGTTTTTTAAAAGAGTTCGTTTAAAAGACGTCGTTTTTAAACGACTGAAGAGGTAAAAAAAATTGGAAGTGTTTTCACAGGTCAACGAATATTGACATCTTCCTTGACAGATTTTTTTTATAAAAATTTTGTTCTCAAACAAACATGTTAGGCGTGCTGTAAACATTTATACTGTAAATCTTTTGAATATTTTTGTAAACTATTTATTTCCTACGGCAAAATAACTATTAAATTCGCCTAGCTCTATATTTATCTGTATGTCGAATTGTAAATTTCAAAGACATTACACAGTAGTTTTGTAACTGCTGAAGGGGGTCGTCTGTAGTCATTAATATGTCTCAATACATAACTTCGTTCTCCACGCTTTATTTACTGTTATATAAATGGCTAATGTGATATTTTTTTAAAGCAAGTGTTTATATTGGACGAAATATACTGGAATTTCTAAGAAAATGCAAAAACTGCCTGAATTTCTACTAAATCGATATACGAGCAAATAAAATTGGATTCAAAATTTGTTATTTTTACTAGGTGTCATTTTTAAAACCCTGGATGTGACTGAAATCAATGAAATTGTTAGTAAAGTTCTGAGCGTACCTGTAAGCAACGCATTTGTAGAACGATTTTTTTCAGTAATGGAATCAGTTTGGAGAAATGATAGAAGTAGAATGCGAGTGGAGCTCGTTAAAGCAGAGTTAGGCATTCGAATTAATTTCGACATGAGCTGCGAAAGTTTTCATTCTTACTTATTTCAGCACGCCAAAAAAAAAAATTATTGCAATCAGAAAAAAGAAATATAATTTTAAGAAATAAGCATTTTAATATAGTAACTATATATGCTATTGTATGTATAGAAACTTATGTTGAATACATAAAATCTTGTGACCCTTTTTTTGCTAAATGCAAATCCATGTTACGAATGGTTTTCACGATTTAAAAGTGGTCGTCAGTCAATTAAAGATGATCCTCGACCGGGAAGGCCTTCGACTTCAACTGATAACTCCCACGTTCAGAAAATCAACGATCTGGTGCAGGCAAATCACCGATTGATTGACTGGATCATGCCATGCAATTTTGACTGAAAAATTGAACATGCATCGAGTCGCCAGCCCACTCAATTCATCAGTTTTGTGCCAAAAATCATATGTCTGTCCTCCCTTAGCCTCCTTACTCGCCAGACCTGGTTCGTTGCGATTTTTTCTTATTTCCGAAATTAAAATCAGTGCTGAAAGGACGCCGTTTTCAGACTATTGTTGACATCAAAACAAATTCACAGACCTTAAAGGATATTTCAAACGAAGCTATCCAGGACTGCTTCGCGAAATGGAAACATCGCTGGGAAAAGTGTGTGAATAGGGGAGAGGAGTACTTGGAAGGGGACAAGGACCAATAATCTGTAAAATTAATAAGTTTAAAAAAACAATGTTCG
The DNA here is from genome assembly GCA_963971575.1 of Liopterus haemorrhoidalis. NCBI lineage: Eukaryota > Metazoa > Arthropoda > Insecta > Coleoptera > Dytiscidae > Liopterus > Liopterus haemorrhoidalis. The sequence goes on from OZ020621.1 coordinate 30,759,962, forward strand.
GTTATTTTCTGAACAGACCTTGTACCTACAAAAATTTGATATGTGTAAATATCAACACTCAGGGCCGCCCCAAGGCGGGAGCAAGTGGGACACCTGCCCCAGGCCCCGCGTCTGTAAGGACCCCGCACTTCGACCGTCAAGTAATAAAATAATAAAACACATTAAAAACATTATTCCAAGTTTTATAAATAGTTGGAAAAAAATTATATTTTCATTGAATATAAGTATGTGTACTTTGTTAATAGTTAGTAATATTAAATAAAATATCGTTATTCAATATATATATATATATAGATGGGGCTCCGCAAATCCAGTTTTGGGGCCCCGCAATTCCAGTTTTGCCACAGGCCCCGCAAATGCTAGGGGCGGCCCTGTTCACACTCCATATTAATTTTTAATAAATGAATATTTGGGTGTTATGGGCGAAGTATGGGCCCCTCAGCTAATTAATAAATTCTTTTACAAACAATAAATTTTAATTGTTGATTAAACTTTGCCGTTATTCAAAATAAATGGTAATTTTCCAGAAAATTTAGACATACCAACTGTCTGAATTTCTACTAAATATTAATAATAAATCTAATTCTTATAAGAATGCATATTCTGTCAGTAAAAAAATAATCCTAATAAACCCAATTCCATAGTTCATCGCATAAATCGATCATAAAATTCCGATAAGTAGTATTAACATATCAAATTTATATTCAGAATACTAACAAGTTCCGAACATAGATTCCATTTAATTTTTTGTGGCTTACTAAAGCTGCTTTATCTCAGTCAGTAATGAGTTAAATGGTTCAGTAACTCTGTGCCCTGCCCATATAATGACCTCTGAACTGAGAATTTAATACACTGCATTACGCTGAGGATGACTAATCTAGATTAAATTTTGACAAACGTAAGTCTTGTATTTCTCACCATTATATTTATATTTAAGAACACGTTTTTAGATATTTCTGTTTATGTTTTTCATCATGCATCCTACATATTTTGTTATTCAAAGCCCGATTCTTTATTATTCAGAAAGTGAAAAATTGAATTCAATAGTGAATTTGGAACGAAGTTTTGATTTTCCGGTTTTAATAATTCATCTATAAAGGTGTCCTGTATATCCAATCACCAAAAAAGTTATTAGAGGGCAATATTTCAATATCGAGATTTTCTCAGTTTGTGTTTTGAAGTACTCTGAACACACACTTCGCGGACTAGCGTCTTAAAAATTAAATAATAAATTATTTTGTATATACAGTGGTGGCCATAAGTATGGAAACTTTTGTTATTTTCATATAAATTCTACTTGAGTTATGCTTTGGTATTTAATATACCAAAATTAATTAAGGAAGTGGGTCTTTAATATATATTTATTGTACAAATGATAATATGTTTGAAATGAAAGATACAATTCAACATAAATGATATTTATTTGGTCAAAAAGTATGGAGACTTATACAAAAATAAATTTTAATTAAAATTTAAAATAATTCTTTAATATCTGGTAGCGTAGCCCTGTGCTTTAATCGCAGAAGTACATCTTCTTGGGATTGAATCTACTAAATAAGCACAAATTTGTTGAGCGATTTCCACTCTTGCTCTATAATTTTAGTTTAATTTAGTTTAAGTTGTTTGTAGCTGTATTTTTGCGAATTTGCCTATCTAAATGCTCTTAAAGCTGTTCGATTGGATTAAGATCAGGACTCTGAGATGGCCATTTCATTATCGGTACGTTTTTATGTGAAAACTAACGTTTTTCCAAATTTGGCGAAAGCTTCGGGTCATTGTCTTGCTGAAGTAACCATCTCAGAGGCATTTCTTCTTCAGAGGCAGAAGACACTCTCTAGAATATATTTATACTTAAATCGATCCATTATGCCATCGATTCTTATTATTGGCCCCGTTTCAGATGAAAAACATCCCCAAACCATATTGTTTCCACCGCCATGTTTGACAGAGGGAATCTCGTACTTATTGTCGTATCTTGCACCCTTCGGACGCCTCACATACTTCTTCCCATCGCTACCGAACAATTTAAATTTGCTTTCATCACTCCAAAGGACAGTTCTCCATATATTTAATTGACCACTCCAAATGATCTCTAGCAAAATCCAATCGAGACCTTCTATTTTTCTTATAAATAAGTAGCTTTTTTCCACTACTCTACCATATAGTCATATTATTTAGTCTCCTTCTTATGGTACGATTTGACAATGAAATTTCCAAATGCATTAAGCAGAACAGATTTATTTCATTATGTCAACAATTCTTGTTATATATCTTTTTCTGTTAACCCCGAAACACCCCCTAGAATAAATTTTTTGAGATACCTATGTTCAAATCTTGGTTTTACTCTATTATATCAAACTAGGAGAAAAAGCCCGTTGTTGACGGGGTAAAGGTAATCATCAAATTAAAAAGAAACTCTCTGTACAATATTAGAACAGTGGTGGTGTTTATTGATATATGAGTCATATGCCTAGCTTTCTACGTGTCAAACGCTTTCATTTGATACCCCATTTAGATTTTTATAGAATATACTAGTGGTTCTTGACCTTTTTATATGACGGCACTCAAATCTAAAATATGAGGCGCCCTAAAAATATAAAAGATCCTCACTTCTCTGTATGACAACTGTATTAATTCTACAGAGTTCGCCTTTCATTTAAGTACAGAGTGATAGAGTGCGGCGACTACCTGGTTGAAAACCACTGGTACTGGCAGATAGGCATATGAAACCCTAAAAACCTGAATGTGTTCCTCGGTAAAAAACGCAGACTCGCCCCCTTTTTGAATTTTCTTAGTTTAGGATTTTTCTCATCTTAAGAATATTCCCAGGAAACCGCATGCCAAACTTTTTAGGTCACCGGGAAGTACGCAAAAAACTTCTGTAAGGACATCTGACAGACACCTCAGCGATTTTATATAGATTTATATAGATTTTATATAGATTTTGTGAAAATATGTCCAGCCGTTTTTGAGTGAATTTCGGACAGACAGACAAACAAAAATTGATTTCTTTTAGCGGATATTGTCTTAAAATCATCTGAAACTTGCAGAAACCAAATATGAGGCCGGAAAAAAAACAGATATAGCCTCCAATTTTATTAATAAAGATCTGTATACCGTACAGTACCTACATATTTGTCATATTATACAAGGGGTATACATGCTGATGAAACTAAATTTTATGGTTAGAGTTATTCGCGGATTTTCCACATTCGCGAGGAATCCTGGAACGTAATGTGAACCTCGCGAATGTCAAGGGTCGACTATATTATTATAAATGTTTCTTTATTTACATATTCAACTTCACTGCAAAGCTGCATACATTTCTACAGAACGAACAAATATTCTCGATAATTGTGCAGGTAACTGATATTTTCTTGCGCTTCCCAAACAGGCCCAAATAATTGTTTTAATAATAATAATAATAATAATAATTGTTTATTGACAAAATTACAATAATATTTGTTTTAAGTCAGTCAGTACAATCGTGAATGTAATGTTTAATAGAATGTACAGGAAACAATATGGCAAACAATATGTACATATACAATATGAAACATTTTGTTTGGTAGAAATTGTGTAATTAGGGAATGAAAATAAAAATAAAATAAAGAATTAGACAAAATAATTCAAAATAGCATCAACTAAAATTTTAAAAGCAATAAAAATAATTCAGAATTTATGTTGTAAAAATTCATTTATAGAATAAAAAGCATGGTTGATAAGGAAAATTTTGATGGTATTTTTAAAAGAGTTAAAACTATTGGATTTGAAGGAGTCTGGCAATACGTTAATAAATTTATAAGAATAATAGTTCGTGCTATTTTTAGATTTAGTCAATCTTAAAAATGGTGGATAAATCTTATTTTTATTTCTTGTATTATAATTATGGATTTGTTCAAAAGTATCACATTCGGTTAAGTTTTTAAAAGCTAACAAGAGGCAATAATATATATATAGTGAGGGTAAAGTCATGATTTTTAATTTTGTGAAGTATGACCTGCAGTCGGCTCTATATGATAAACCAGCAATGACTCTGAGCGCTCTGCGTTGCAAGGAGAAAATTCTTTCTGCAGCGGGCGAATGGCCCCATGCTAATAGTGCATAAGCGATCTGAGACTGGAAAAGTGAGAAGTAAACTATCCGCATAACATGTTCAGATACCGAATTCGCTAAATTTCTAAATAGATATATGATACTACATAATTTATTGGAGAGATGGGTTACATGCTGATCCCATTGGAGAGTGGGATCAACATGGATACCTAAGAATTTAACGGAAAGTGGGTTATTGAAATTGTGATGTTTAAAGGTTGTTACTAGCTGCTGAGTTTTATTTTCATTTAGTAATAGTCCATTTGCATTAAACCACATTTTGGCTTGACTTAGAAGTTCGTTACTCCTAGACAGTGCTTTATCTAGGTCATTAGATCTAACAATTAATGTAGTATCATCAGCGTAGAGGATGCTTTTGCTCTTTATTGATAGGGGAAAATCATTAATAAAAATTAGAAATAATAACGGGCCTAGAACGGAACCCTGAGGAACACCGATATTTACTGGAAGAGGATCAGATTTTATATTATTAATAGCTACATACTGTTTTCTGTTAGAGAGATACGATTTTACGAAAGCGCAACTGCCTTCATCAAAACCATATCTTTCCAACTTATTTAAAAGGATAGGGTGGGAAACACAGTCAAAGGCTTTCGATAAATCTAGGAAAGTCGAAAGACAGTATTCACCAGCCTCTAAACTTTTAGTAGCTTCGGCAATTAAGTTAAGAATTGCATCGCCTGTCGATAAGTTAGGGAGGAAACCAAACTGTGACTCATTAAATAGTTTGTGTTTTTCAAAATGAGTAATGACTTGATTGGACATGATTTTTTCTAATGTTTTGGAGAAAATTGGCAAAAGGGATATAGGTCTGTAATTATTTAATTCATGTTGATCACCATTTTTATGTATGGGTATTACTGAAGCTACTTTGAGAGTATTCGGAAAAGTGTTAGATTTAATACAGCAATTTAAAACATTTGTGAGGGGTATTATAATTGTGTTTTTTATTGATTTCACAACATCAACATTTATTCCGTAGGTATCTTTTGACTTGCTATTTTTCAAGGAATCAATGATATTTCTAACTGTATTATAACTCACCTCAGTGAAAGTAAAAATAGATGGATATGTAAAATCATTTAAAAAAGTAAGAGGTAGAATATTTGAAGGGGGCAAAGAATCAACCAGTTCATTGGCAATACTGGTAAAGTAAGTATTGAAATCATTCGCTGATATAGAGGTTTAATCCTAGAGATCCTAGCACATCTATTACTGTTTAGGACTTGCCACGTTGCTTTTGATGTATTTGTTGATGAAGATATATAATGGGAGTTGGCATTAATTTTAGCTGATTTTATGGTTAGACGATATTCGGCACGAAACATGTTTCTGCAGGTACGGGTTGTAACATTAGGAGTTAGTCTGTAGCAATTTTCAAGGCGTATGAGTTTGTCTCTCATTAATTTAATATTATTGTTAAACCAGTTTATTTTTAAACCATATTCATTAAGTTTTGTGGGTTTTAGAGTTCTTACTGGGAAACTTTTTTCATAAGCTTTTAAAAATATATCGAAAAATACGCTGAAAGCTTTGTTTCCGTCATTGACGTTATTTAACACAGTCCAGTCTACAGAATCAAGAATTTTATGCAAGTCGTATTTTCCTTGCATAGTAATAGGTCTTACAGTTTTAGTAACAAGAGAGTTATTTTTTAAGGGCAAATTTGGAAATGAAAATTTAAAATATATACCATCATGGTCCGAAAAAGTTGTTATCACCTTGCTAGCAGATGCTACAGAGTCAGTTGTTTTAAATTTATAAAATACATTATCTAGTCTATTATTGCCCCTAGTGTTGAAATCTACACAGGTTAAAAAATTGAATGTTTTGAACAAATCCGTAACTTTGGAAGCTTCTGGTGTTTCAAGATTGAAATGGACGTTAAAGTCACCGCAGATGATGACATTTCTCTTAAAGTTAATATTATTTAAAATTATTTGCAGGTTATTTAGAAAAATGTCTAAATCTCCATTAGGGGAACGATATAGATTTACTATTATAGTATCACCTTCCTTTATGAGGACAGCTGATACTTCGCAATGGAACTCGATGTTAAATTTGTTAATGTTTAAAAGTGGTTGGAACAAAAAATTATTTTTCACTACTATTAAGACTCCACCGTGTATCATGCGTTTTCTGGCATAACAAGATGCGAGTGTATAGTTAGTTACACAGAATTCGTCCATTTCAATCTCGTTCAACCAATGTTCGCAGAGACAAACTATATCTATGTTTTTATGAATAAGAAGGGCTTCTAATACATTGTTCTTTTTCCTAATGGACTGAATATTGAGACACAATAGCTTGAAATTATTGTGTTTGTGTTTGTTGTTTTCTTCTTCTTCTTCAGACACGAAAAAACTGTGTGGTTTGAGACTCTGCGATCGGCATTGATGCTGGTATGGTTGCTGTATCCTTAGTGGTCAAAACGGATTTTAGATTGTTTTTTTTTGCGATTTGACTTGCAATGTTGGAAATTAGTTTAAATTTTCCTGAGTAGTTCAGATGAAGTCCATGTTTTGTAAAATCCGTTTCAAGCAGAATGTGGCTTGGATCTATAATTGTAGCATGATTTTCAAGGCTGGCATATATTTCTAAGTTATTTTTCAGGATTATGGAGTTAAAAGCTACTTTATTTTTCCAGAAGGGTGCAAGTATTAAATAGAAATTTGTATGGGATAATGTGTTACGGAGAAAATTGAGATAATTTCGAGAAATATATGACTTTTCCAGAGCGTTATTTGATCCTCCCAAAATCAAAACATAGTCATTTTTTGTAAAATCTTTACATAGTTTTGCGATATTGCCAGTAATATTCTCGAAGGTACCATTTGGTTTGAAGAAATTTAGTGTATTTACCTTAGAATTAAAAATTTCTTGCATTATTTTGCCGCAATGTCGACCTTGACTGTCTGATAAAAACAGTAATTTGGGCTTTTCATCAGATAAAACATGTTTCGTATTTCGGAGAGTTTTTATCGGGGGGATATCAGTTTGCGTACTCTTCTCTTCAATTTTTTTCTTAAAGGTAGTAATTTCATATTGCAAATCCGTAATATTGTTTTTAAGTTTTGACGTTTCTCTTGTTAGTTTGTTTATTTCCACAGTTTTTTTGTCAAGTGTAAGGCATATCTCTTTTAATTTGTTTTTATGAATATCACATTCCTTGCAATTATCATTTCGGGCAACTAATGATTTTACTTTGACAATTTCTGTTTTTAAAGATGTTATTATTGCCTCTTGTTCTTCAATTTTCTGATTGCAGGCTTCTTCTGCCTCTATAGCAAGAATCTTGAATTGTTCCGAACTCTCAGTAAGCCTTTGGAGAGCCACTGTTTTCTGATTGACATCTTCCTCCAGTTCAGTGAGTCTCTCTTGTAGTATGTATATTTCGTCATTGTAGGCTTCATTTAGATAGTCAGACGCGATATTAATATTCCCATTTTCCATATTAAGTAATATTGTTGACAATAGATGTTTACGAAGGTTTTGGGTTTTGATTCCTTTTTCATACAGACGTTGTTGAAGTTCATTAATTTTTAATTCGTTTGAGGCCGTCATGATTTATTAAAAATATATTCGTAAGTAGTTTGAATTAGATAAATTAATTTTGTAGATAATTAGAAAAAACAAAAATAAATAAATGCAAGTATATAAATGTTAATATTAATATTTAACAAGTCAGAATATTAAAAAACTAAATAAATAAATAATTAAAAAATAAAAACAGTCAATATATAAACTAGTCAAAATATAAATATATAAAAAAATATAAATAAGTTAAGATATCAAAAGTTATAATGTTAAAATTAATAAATCATTAAATTAGTGGAGCAAAAAGAAAACAGGGACACAATGCTTCACCCCTCACGGTTCTTCAAGAGGCCTTAAATCAACAACACAAGAGAACCACGGAAAGGAGACAGGTTATTGACAAACATAGGATGAATTGAAGTTAAAAATCAAAACAAATAGATTAAAATGTATACAGGTTATATTTGGTTTGATGTCTTAGTTTGAGTGACGTCAGTCATTTATTGCACGTACATGAAATGGATATGTTCGGTCGAAAAAGGTATGTAAAGTTCATTGATCTTTCCAAAAAATTAAAATACGTTAGATACAATATAATTAAATGAAATAGTAAATTATTCAATATATTATGTAGTTCTGTGCTACAAACCAGACTTCAATGGCAGTATGTGTAATGTATGATGTATTTCACTTAATCAGACTCTAATTACTGTAAAAATTCACCACTAAAAACACTGAAAACTAGGAGCACTGTAAATAGGTGTGTCACTCAATGTGGACGAGACTAGACTATAATAGACTAGTTTTAATATAAGAAATAAACAAACAATAGTCAAATACTACGTAATAAAATTAGCAAATATCTACATGCAATAGACTTAATCATATCATTAGTAATATTTAATAAACAAGTCACATCCTCTTTACACATATTCTAACATTACAACGTAATTACTCTGACTCATATTAAGTAGTAATTACAATTCTTGATAAGTTATGGCTGACCGATTTGGTCTTCTGTGTTTTCTTCCGTTTACTTTGTCAATCTGCTCTAATTCAGTCAGTTGCGTTCCAATTCATCGATTTTAGTTGAATCTGAATGACACGCGATTACGTTTAACAAAGCTTTAAGTATCTTTAAGATACAAATAAACTTTACAAAACCTTAATAGTTTTGAAGATTTTTTTTTTTTTTTGATTTCCACCGTATAAATATAATATTTTCAATTGTGTATATAATATTGTTTCGCTCAATTCGAGCATTATCAAAGCGATTGATTGTCGAAAAGAATTAATAAATAATAAATAAATAAAAGTTATCATATGAGTCAAAATACATGGTAAAACCTTGTCAGAAAATAAAATGGAGTATGCTAATGGTCGTTGAGGCAAGTCTAACCTAGGGTGACCATTTTCTTGAGAAGGCAATGCGGGACGGAGCAAAACAAAAGTTCGTCACTTCCCAAATATAAGTGAAGAGCAAAGAAAAAAAGGTCCTCACCTTCCCAAATCCATGTGAAGAGCAAAAAAAGTCCTCATCTCCCCAAACACAAGTCAAGTGCACAAAAGTTAGAATTAAAAATGCGGGACGTTTTGCGGGACATGTCATAAGGCGGGACTGAATTAAAATGCGGGACTGTCACGCGAAATGCGGGACGAATGGCCACCCTAGCCTAACCCCAAGTTATGACTTGCCTCAACGACCCACTTTTCAGATTTGTTTTCACTGTATTAAAATACATCAGAAATACCCAAAAATTGCCAAGTCAGAAATAGTGTGTTTATCAGTGTAATTTAAAAAAATTGATGTGAACTGTGAATTTTCACACATTTCAGGCTTTCGCACGTATTTAGTAAGTGAATGATGATTAAGTGAGGGATGCCAAAACAAATTTTATGTTAAAATATTTTTTTTGTTAATTTTAATTCGAATGCCTAATACCATTATTTAGGTTTCTTAATATGTGCAGTATTTTTCTTTATATAGCAAAGTTCATTAAGATTTTGAAAATTGCGCCATTGGTTGTTTTAAGTCATAACCCCAACAATTTCCACTGGTTATTAAATTTACGCTTTTAAAAATTAAATGCATCATTTACCCAAATATTTTGAAAAACTAATTTAAACAAAATAAAAATGCAAAAAACACAAAAAATAAAATTACCTGAAACAAGTTATTAAATATTTTACGTGGTCAAGCAAAAAACAAAAATGCGATATTTTCCGAAAACATAATCTGATCAAAAATTGCTGTTGTACTATTCCGGTTCACACAACTGTACATTACTTAGAATTTTTTCAGATTTTTAGTTTAAACCATCTGGGCTACAGGGTGTAACACAAAAATTTTTTGCACAATTTTGGCAAAAATGGCGTTTAAATAATTTATTTTGCAAAAATAAAAATCCACGTACTAAGACCTTTCATTTGATACCCTACTCAGAATTTAAAATAATTTTTTTTTATCGATATCGATAGCAGATATTTGTTTATATTTTTAGGGGGATATGTTTTTTAGATGTTTTAGTATTTTTCCTATGTGCAGGTCAAAGAGTTGTTATAAGCATGCCAAATTTCAACTCTCTAGGTTCAGCCGTTTGGCTACAATTTTTACCGAACTGACAGACAGACTTTTGGTCAAACCTACAAAACCCTAAAAATACTGGATTAAAATGGAGCCAAAAAGAGAAAGCCTATCAGGGAATGAACTTCAATAGCTTCCGGATGATGATAATGAAATATCGCGAAACGAAAGCAAAACTTTCAAAGAACGGTGTTCAACATACAGAAGCGTACAATGACGCAAAATAAAATCAGAACCTTTATAACAGTAAAACCCCTCATAAATATTTAATACACCAAATAAAAATTACACTAAATCCAATTGTGTTTCAAATTCAGCAATATTTCAATAGAAACAAGATAAATAATGCATTTCGTTAAAGTGTGGTTAGATCATTGGCCGAATAAATGTACATGTAGAAAATATTACGAAATCACCCGGTTTGGAGGGTAGCAGTGAAGTCAAGCTGGGGTAGAAAGTGCATTTGTACGTGCTTTGTGTTAAGTAGAGGGTTCCAACTCACACAACAAGAGTATTTGTGTAGTACAATATATACTGCTCTAGACTGGATATCTTTGATTCGTGAAACAATTGATTTTAACGACTTTTGATAGAGACAAAGGTACTCGATTTGATGTTAGAACAATAGGTTTTCAATCTCATCAAGTTTTGAAAAATTTTCTCGTTAACTTTATAGCTGAAGATTCGTTTCAGCATTATCTGTTTTTAATCCAATAATTACCAAACTGTAAAACGACAGATCCAGGTTTTCTTCGGGGCTTTCGATTGTTTATTAACATTAGTACGTTTTCCGTACAGCACAATATTTTTCTTTTACCAAATTTGGTGACTATCCTCACTACCATCATTTCGTCGTATTTAAAGCAAATCTCAATAAATTCCAGGAACCTGAAGCTGAACCCGAACCCGAACCGAAAACCCGAAAAAAACTATATTTTTCGTGAACCTGAACTTGAACCGAACCATTATATTTCAAGGTCAGTGAACCAAAACCTGAACCCGAACCTTTTATGATTAACCGGTAACTATGTATTTTTAGCCGACCTCAGTAGCACAGTGGTAGCGACCCTGCTTCTCGTGCTAAAGGTCTCGGGTTCGAATCCTGGTCAAGGAATGGATATTTGTATTTGTCCTTTCCATCTCATCCTCATTTAAAATAATAAAAAATAAAAAAAGCATCATATCATAAATATATCACCGCTCCCAACCCGGTTTAGGTCACCGTGGGAGTTGTAGACCTAAAACTTCACTCTTCGGAGTGAAAGGCTCGTGCGCAACATAAAAGTAGCAGTACGGTAGTGAAACCTACGGCTCGGTGAGACTACTGTGGGACGTTTATGGGCTGAAGATGATGTATTCTTAACAGGTTCAGGAAATTATTGTTTACTTATTATTTATTATGGTAATTATTGTATACTTTACATTTTAAAATTATTATTTCATATAAGCTGTTCACTTTTGTAAGAACAAACTAAGAGGAAATTTTGTTTTCAATAGTTTGCACCTTTGAAACTGTATGTCATGTTGGTATTAAAAAATTATAAAAATGTCACTTTCTTAATAATTATCAGAACCAATAAATATGTCGGTTTTACAGCGTAAGGAATACTTTTATTTGACATTTAAAGTCCATATTACACTATAAAATGACATGACATGATTTAAAATCTTAAAAATTATGACGCTACCATCTATCTACATATATTATACCCTCTTATATATGCATAAAAATAAAACTGGACTTACTACCTTCTCAGAAGTTCATGATTACAACACAAGAAACAAGTCAAATATTTATCCTAATTTCTTGAGACTGACGAAATCAAGAAATGCTGTTAACTACTACTCAATTAAATTTATGAATAAAGTACCGGTTAACATCAAACAATTGGCCTTCAACAAATTCAAAAATGTCATGAAGGACTATTTTATTAAAAATCCTTTTTACTCCATAGAGGAATTCTTACTTCACAGTTTTGTAAAGTTATAAAATGTACAAATCTTTCAATGTGTTTTTAATGTTATCAATGTAATTTCTGATCTGTAAAGTTTAATAGACTAAATTAATATATTGTAATATCGACTGACTTAAAACACTGAGTCTGTAATTGGGTCAATAAACTTATTATTATTATTATAAAGTAACCAAAATAACTAGATCTGGTTTGTCCTTACAAAAGTAAACAGGTTATAGTATATTTTATTTTGAAATACAAAATCTGGTGACTTTGGTGATTGTTGTGTTGTAAATGGGACTATAGGATGAATGTCAACTTGTAAATATGGCTTTGATTTTTCTTAGGTATTATTCATTTAAAAATTACAAATGAAAGATTATCATAATATGAATGATAATGTCAATTAATTATCAAATATTTTCAAAGGTGTCATCTCAGAATTACCACCCTGATATGATATAAATATAAATATACAACATAAAAAATGAAGTTTCCCTCTTAGTTATGTATTACAAAATGAAATAGAGTATACTTATAATTTTATTTAAAATTTTCATTGAATCCGAGCCCGAACCTGAAAAAATTTAGGTTCTTGAACCTAAAAAAATCTGTTATTGAGCCTGAACCTGAAAACGAACCGAAATTACCACATTGAACCTGAAACCAAACCGAAATTACCACATTGAACCTTAATCCGAACCTGAACCTAAATAAATTCAGCTTCAGTTCCCTGATAAATTCTATGCGTAAAGGTCGTCAAGAAATTAAGAAACGTTGGTTATTAATTCCAGAAAAGACTTTGTAAAAAACATGAAAAAATACACTAGACAAAGTATTTGCCATAGCTTGCTACTCTTTTTTCCCATCTGTCTGGGCAGTTGTTGTATTCCGTGACGGAAAAACGACTCGACCTTCGAAGCGATCCATTCATTGAACCATTTCTCTATTTCTTCATAATTGTTCAAGTGCTGACCCGAAAGCCCGTGTGCCATCAATCTGTACAAGTGATAATCTGATGGAGCAATGTCTGGTGAATACTGCGGGTGAGGTAAAACATCCCGGACAGATGCTTCCAAGGTGGCCTTCACAATCTTTCCAACATGTTTCTTTCAATCTTTAGAACTGTACACACTGAGTTAAAATGTATTATTTTGAAACTCGCGAGAATGTACGTTTGACATAAACTTTACATAATCAGGTCCATAAACAGTGGCCTATACGGAGGCGTGTGATAGTTAATCTTGTAGGAAAAACCCCATGGTTTAACATCTCCCCTTAATCTATCTCAACTTCACATTTTGTATGCTGTTCCATTCGTGTTGCCATTTGGCTAACACTAGATGTTTCAGATGACTTTTTGCGTCATATGGAAATATAAAACTCACATCAATCATAGGTCTGTGGGAGGCGACTTTTGTTTAACATTGACAGTTACGTTTGTACTGAATTTCAAAATTTCAGCGCCAAATATTTGTTTTCCATATTGCCAACTTTGTTAATTTACCACATCAGTTGGCTTAACTAAGTATTTTTAGGGTTTCATAGGTATGACCAAAAACCCTTATACCGTCATTTTGTCGTCTGTCTGTCTGTCTTTTCGGTAAAAATTGTAGCCAAACGGCTAAACCTAGAGAGTTGAAATTTGGCATGCTTATACAACTCTTTGGCCCGCACATAGGAAAAATACTAAAACATCTAAAAAACATATCCCGCTAAAAATATAAACAAATATCTGCTCATCGAAAAAAATATATATATTTTTTTAATCCAATTAAGAGTAGGGTATCAAATGAAAGTACGTGGATTAACAATCAAAATTTTATTTTTGCAAAATAAATTATTTTGAGGCGGTTTTTGGCAAAATTGTGCAAAAAAAATTTTGTCCGACACCCTGATGGTTTAATTTACCCAGGAATTTTTGATTAGATTATGTTTTCGGAAAATTACGCATTTTTTGTGTTTTTTGCTTGACCATGTAAAATATTTAATAACTTGTGTAACTCATTAAACCCAGCATGGTTTGATAGTGTGTGTAATGGTTAGTGCTCTCGCGTTCTAATTTGCAAACTAGGGTTCGATCCAATCTCGAGTCAATTTTATTTTTTCTGTTTTTTTTTACATTTTTATTTTGTTTAAATTATTTTTTCAAAATTCTAGTTATATTTGGGCAAATGTTGCATTTAATTTTTAAGAGCGTAAATTTAATAACCAGTGGAAATTGAATACACGAAATCAGAGGGGCGGAGTTATGACTTAAAACAACCAATGGAAGCCATAGGCGTAATTTTCAAAATCTTAATGAACCTTGCTATATAAAAAAAAAAAAATACTGCACATATTTAGAAACCTAAATAAATGGTATTAGGCATTAAAATTAAAATTAACAACAAAAAATTTTAACATATAATTTGTTTTGGTATCCCAAATAATCATCATTCACTTACTAAATACCTGCGAACCCTGAAATGTGTGAAAATTCACACTTCACCTCATTTTTTTTAATTTTTAACTATGCAACATCTTGTTCTTAAGAATTTGGTTTAAACTGAAGTTTAAGGTTTATCGAAACTCATACTCGAGGATGAAAATTCGTGGTGCCCGTGTTCGATCCCGCCTCTCGTTTTCCGTAGCCAACCGTTTTACCACGGATCCACGGCAACTCTAATCCAACCAATAAGGCAATAAGCCCATAATTTCTGTTACAGTAAAATTTAGAAGCCTTTGATATTTAAATTAAATTGGGAAATCTCTGAAAATACTAATTATGTCTCATAATAAAATTAAGTAACGCCCATAAATTAAAATTTAACTGTTCATTTATTACGACAAATTCCAAAATATGTAATTGCAGTTACATCGTATAGTAAGAAGTGATTATGATGATTTCTTCGCATGGTAATTTGTTGTTTATCGAATGTAACGCAAGAATATCTTAAAATGTGTAAATATCTAATAACACACTTGATTAATGCCCTACCACTGCCACCATAAATATTTATTCAAAAATTATACACTACCTTAGGTAATCAATTAGCATTTTACTGATAAGAAACTTAAAGTTCTAAGACCTGAACATTGAAATAGCCCCAAGTTAAACAAAAAGACGCAAAATACTTTATTTTATAACAGGAAGACTGAATTAATGCATATTGGCATTATCGGATATAATCTGTTGTGTAGGCATATATGGTGAAAAGTATAGAAAATAGTAAATAAAACTTTAACAAAGTCACATAACGGGTGTTTCAACATTATTGCGCCAGAGAATAAAAGAAAAAAGCTGATGTGAAGTGTGAATTTTCACACACTTCAGGGTTTTGTAGGTATTTAATAATTGTAATAAGCCAACATAATACTGAATGTCTAATATTTGTTCTATTATCACATCAACAATTTTTTGATATTAATTTTTATTCGTTATTTGAGTACTAATAGCTTCTATTTAAATTTTGAAATAAAATTTAAATAATTTCTGCATTTGCTTCGTATTCAAGTCTTCATTACATTAATAAACAATATACCTATTGATATATGGCTTCATTTTTAGGGTTTTGTAGGTATGACCAAAAAACCCTTATACCGTCATTTTGTCGTCTATCTGTCTGTCTGTCTGTCTGTTCGGTAAAAATTGTAGCCAAACGGCTAAACCTAGAGAGTTGAAATTTGGCATGCTTATACAACTCTTTGACCCGCACATAGGAAAAATACTAAAACATCTAAAAAACATATCCCGCTAAAAATATAAACAAATATGTGCTCATCGAAAAAAAAAATATTTTTTTTTAATTCTGAGTAGGGTATCAAATGAAAGCCCTTGGTACGTGGATTAACGCTCAAATTTTTATTTTTGCAAAATAAATTATTTTGAAGCGATTTTTGCCAATATTGTGCAAAAAAAATTTTGTCCCACACCCTGTAGCCCAGATGGTTTAAACTAAAAATGTGAAAAAATTCTAAGTAATGTATAATGGTGTGAACCGGAATAGTACAACAGGAATTTTTGATCAGATTATGTTTTCGGAAAATAACGCATTTTTTGTATTTTTTGGTTGACGATGAATACATGTTATACTCTTATAACACACTAAGTTGATAAGCGTTTGGTGGTCTAGTGGCTCAGTTGCTCGACAACCACACAGGATCCGTTATTCACTACACAGATTCGTTCCTGGCTTGTGGAGTCAATTTTATTTTTTGTTTTTTTTTTTTTTTCATATATATTACGTTTAAATTAATTTGTTAAAATTCTAGTTATATTTTAGCACATTTTGAATTTAATTTTCAAGAGCGTAAATTTAATAACCAATTGGAATTATATTTTCATTCTGTGTCATTTATACGAAGCCAGAGGGGCGGAGCGTATGATTTAAGACAACCAATGAAAGCCATAGGCCCAATTTTCAAAATCTTAATGAACCTTGTTATATAAAAAAATACTGCACTTATTTAGAAACCTAAATAATGATATTAGGTATTCGAATTAAAATTAACAAAAAAATATTTTAACATAAAATTTGTTTTTAAAGCTCTGAGATTAACAGACGATAAATTATTTTAAAAAGATCGTTCATTTTGACGTGGTTACTACAAAGCAAAATTTGTCCTACACACTCAGCATGCCGCCTTCACTTATTATATACCTGGGAAACCCTGCAATGTGTGAAAATTCACACTTCACATCAATTTTTTCAATTCAAATCAACAATGTGTTATTTGATAAGTATTTCATCACTACATTATTCCTTTTTGATACCTTAAAAACAAAAATCTGAAGTAATTCAAACGATAGGATAAATCACAACGTATAATTGTATAATAAAATAACTGAACACCAGAAACTACACTCTGCAATGCAATGTAGTGTTCAAAATTCAGTCGTCAACTGTTAAAATTGTTTTATTATATTTTTAATTTCATAAAAAGACACTTATCTTAGCCATAAATACAAAAATCTATAACTTTATTAGCAATAATTTAGCAGTAAATTAAAAAAATAATTTATTTTGTCAAAAACACAAAAACTGCAATATTTTAAATACGCAATCTAATCAAAAATTCTTCTCGTACGTTTCCGGCTCAGATCAATGTTCATTACCTATAATTTTTTCAGATTTTTAAATAAACCCCTTTGGGTAAAAGGGGGCGGAACAAGGACTTTTTTGCTAAAATCATGTTAAAAATTGCAATTTAAAAAAAATACTTTTCGTTCCTTAATCCTTCTTGAACTTCCTGTTGAATGTTCATTATGGAGATTTTTTTCAGATTTTTATATCAACCCCTCTGAGAGATAGGGTGGGGGACCAAAGTTTTTTTGACATATTTTTGGTGAAAATAACAGGAAAAAAATTATTTTTCAAAAATAAAAATTTTCTTGTTAATTCACGCATTAAGAGGTTTAATTTGGTATACCACTCAAAATTTTAAAAAAATATTTAGTTTTTTATATTTATACATAATAGGGGATAGGCATGATTTTTTTAAATTTTTTTATTATATTCCTCTTGTTGCATATAAACATAAAAAACTATTTTTAATTTTTTTTTTTTAATTTGAAGTCTTAAAAAAATCATAAATGTATGTAGCGCGCGAAAACGACGTGTGACGTCATACCCTTCTAACTGACACATGACACCACTAGTCTACCCAGCGTACATAGGGTTACATGACGAAATTTCACTGGACAAAATTACACGGGACAAAATTACACAGAAGAAATTACACATAGACAGAATTACACAGGGAAGAAATTACACAAGGACGAAATTACACATACGAAAATTACACTAAGACAAAATTACACATTTAATTTACTTTAATTTACACATACGAAAATTTTCTTCTATGTAATTTTGTCCCGTGTAATTTTGTCCAGTGTAATTCTGTCCTGACACCCGTACATAGTCTGTTGTGAACTTATTTGTTTGTATAACTTTTATAGGTTATGTAAAGTTAGAGTGATTTTAATTAAAATAAAGTTTAATTCTATAAAAACAATTTATACATGTTTACCGAATTAAATTTTATATTAAAATATATAAAATATGGAAGATCCAGGCCCCAGTACTTCGAAACATAGTCGAAAATATTGTTTAGTACCAATGTGCACAAATAGTTCAATTAGAAATCCAAAAAAATAATTTATATCATTACCTCATGACGAAAAACAACAGAAAAGCTATGAGGCGAAATAAAACCGATATTTCAGAAAAAAGTAAACTTTATGTTTGTGAAGACCATTTTAATGTGAGTACATATATTTTATAAATTATTTTAATAATAAATGCGTGAAAAATTGTTTAAAAACAAATACAAAACTCTCAAACAATACAATATAAACACGTAAACATTATGTTTTGTCTGTATCTGTGACGTCAAACCCTTACAGTCTCAGTCGTATCTACTCGGCAACCTTCGCGGCATGGTCGGCTTATTTCAAATTTACAATATTTTAATTAAAAAATTTGGATATAATATTAATTAAAATGTGATTTTTGTTGTGTTAGGTGACATAACTAACATTAAAATATCAAAAAAATGTAGTTTTAAGGAAATATAAATTTTATGCGTATCCCCTATTGTTTATATTTATCTCGAGATGTGTTTTTTTTGAACTCTCAGCATTTTTCCTATAGGTGGGCAGGGTGACCAGATTTCAGTTGAGGTAAACCATAAGATTTAAAAAAAATATCGGAAATACAGTAAATTTTATTCAATTTTGCTCACCTCCAAAAAATACATGTGATGAGCAAAAAAAAGGTCCTCACCTCCAAAATCCAAGTGATGAGTAAAAAAAAAGATCCTCATGTCCAAAATACAAATCCGGAGCCCTGAGACTCTGGCCGGAAAACCTGAGACCTGGTCACCCTGTATGTGGGTCAAAAACTTGTAGAAGCATGCCAAATTTCAACTTTCTATATTAAGCCGTTTGGCTAAAATTACCGTACAGACAGACACATGAGTGACGTTATTTTTGGTGGTCATACCTACAAAACCCTAAAAATTGATGTGAAGTGTGAATCTTCACACATTTCAGGGTTTTGTAGATACAAGAATACCGCGAATTCCGGCTTCGATCAGTCCGAATTCACTATAGTCCGGTTTGAAAATTCCAAAAACATTTTTTTTGTATGGAACAAAATAAAAATAAATCTAAAAAATTTGTATACAAAATTATTTATTTGTTTACATGATCGTTGTTTCCCTTTATACTGTTAATCGCTTATTGTATGGTTTATTTTTATGCGATTTTAACGTACTGCGTAGTTCCTCGATTAGTCCGGGATATTGGCGGAACTGACTACCCGGACTAAGCGAGGTATTCCTGTATTTCTCTCTACTTGACTCCACAATCCAGTAAGATCCTTGACCTAACTTGAAATAGTCCTCCAAGCGAGAATGTAAACGTGGCATTATTTTCTGTGGTTCTCCTTTCAACGTCTTAAGCGCCGGTTTCACATAGCATTAGACAACCATAGACTGAAAATTTATTAGAATGATTAAAACCTTGTCAGAGCATATTATGGAAGTTGATCCCAATATTGAACGTAGCCTTACAATTTGCCTTACGATAAACAATGCAATTCTTATTGCGACAAAGAAATGTATATAGAGGAAAGGCCAAAGAAAAAATATGTGCACACATCGATATTGCAATTTTTAGAGAATAAAAATTTAATTACGAAAAACATGCATTTTTTTAAATTATTTTTAATAAAGACATTTGAATTTATTAATCGTTTTATTTATTGAAAAACGGAGATTTCTTTTAACCAATTACCATTTTGTGTATGTATTTAGTTCCTAGATTAGTCCGGCTTCAAACAGACCGGAATATTGGCGGAAACGATTTCCCGGACTATGCGAGTTATTTCTGTACTTACTACACAAAAAATTCAGTTTCTTGATAATACCTACGAAACCCTAAAAAGGTATGCCAAATATTTTGCAACATAGTGAATAAAATTTTTATTACAAAACAGGTTTTTAATTTCTAAATAAACCATGATATCCGGATTTTAATAAAAAATCTTAAACAGCCAATCATCAACCGCATGTAAACAAAACTTCATTACTTATACAAAATATACACATTATAAAATATTAAAAATAAACATTTTCTAATAAGTTTGGCGATTAGAATTAAAACATGCTAATAAAATGTAGATAAGTCTAAGGGCGTTTTCACACACAATGGCAAAACCGGTGACCGGATCCAATGTAATCAAATGGACGTGTTCATACACTGTCCAATCCGGCATATTATAGTCCGGTCGGTATTATCACCGGTATATGCAGCCGGCGTTGATCTCGACAAATCGGATGTCTAGTTGGTGTTTCCATCGGATCCTGGTGTACAATACTATTTTATAGTGGTGTGCCGGATATTCCTATCCGAATACGCGGATGTTCCGCAAAAAATAAAAACCGTATCCGGCTCCGTAATCGTTTTTCAAAGGCGGATATATCGATAAATTAGATATAGTCTGTTTCAAACGGTTAGGCGGAACTAAATGGGAATTTCGTTCTTTTAGGTTGTCACGAAAAGGGACCTTGCTCGGGTTATTTCATTTTTCACGTTGGAATGTCAAAATTTAAAATTCCAACAATGAAATCATGGAAACGAATGACATATGTCAAAATTAAATTATTATTCTTACATATTTTAATGACAAAAAAATAAATAAATGGGATATTTGTATTAAGAATGACACAAAAAATCAATATATAAAGAAAATTACATTTTAAAATGATATTAACCTTAACCAAAAAATATTTGTTGCAAGTATGATTTACAAAGCTTAAACAAAACGGCCGAAAAGCATGATTTAAACGATGAAAGTAACTAGATTGCAAAATCTAGTTCCGCCTAACCGTTTAGAACAGACTTTATATGCTTGCGTTTAATAATGCTCAAAGTGGGGTAAATTTTACTTTGACGTTTAAATTAATGTTTAGTCAAGCACAGAGCTAGGAATATACGAAATAAAGTATTTCAAATACTTCAAAAAAAAAATGCTCTTGGTATTTGTATTTGCAAATTCTTTCTGCGTGGTATTTGTATTTGATATCTGTTGTCTAAAATTGTCAGAATTTGAAATAATTTAGAAATATTTCAAATATCTCCTAGTACTTCAAATATTTCCCCAGTATTTCAAATATTTTCTAGTATTTCAAATAATTTTTGTATTTCAAAAACATTTGAATGATATATTGTTTCGAATATTTCTCTATTATTTCAAATATTTCCTAGTACTTCAAATAATTCTTGCATTTAAAATACATTTTAAATTATTTTAAATAGATGATTTCAAATTATTATTGTATTTCAAATCGGTACACTTAAATTATTTGTAATATATTATTTCAAATATTTCCTAATATTTCAAATACTTTGATGGGTATTTGAAATACTTTTATTGAGTATTTGGCACAGCTCTGCATACTGGTCACATTTTGATTTTCATATTAATACAAAACTTATTCAAAATTAACATTTTCGAATCAGTCACTAAATTTGAAACCTGTCTTATTGACTTTAACTCAACTGTACTTATGTACCTTTACAATTATTGGCCTATTTACACCTTTCTACCTGTTCGTTATGTATTACAGGTAACCAGTTCAAAAAAATAACAGTATGTCCGGAACGACACTCAAAAGAAAATTATTTGACGCACAATATTAACAAAAATATATTTGTCTCCACAAAGTCAAAACAAAACTAACTTTTTACTAAATTAAAAACAACAGTATCTTAAAAATGCCGGTTTACAATGAACAAAATATCTCGGCTTAATAAAATGTAAAACATCTTAAATAGCTATTCATTTGACATTAAAACAATTCTGTTATTTTCCAAAAGAAATAAAAATGGCTAATTCAATAAACAAAGTGGAAACACATTCAGTTCATATTAAATTTCAGTTTGCAGAGTGTAATTCATATTTTAAGCCCTAAACAAATATTGTACCAGGTAATATTTAATTACCACTTTACCCCTATAAAGAGATAAAGGTAAATCTAAAAATAAAAGACAGGTAGATGATTCCTACCTTCTTTCAAAGTTACAAGTGAAATGTTTTGGATGGAATCCACAGGTTATTAACTTTGCAACGGTTAAAAATATCTAAAAACACCTAACTGCAAAGTTAAATCAAAAGGGTTTGTCTTATAAATGTATGACTAAAGTATTATAGATTAATTTATACACACACATGGTTGAGTCATGGTCAGGTATTTATCATCAACGGTTAAATAACAACATAAAAATACCAAATATAATATAAAATATACATAGATTTGGACGTAAAGTATGTTTAAATTGCTTTTTTAAGGGTACAAATAAAATTTAAGGTAGTTTTTAAACTTCATTTAAAGTTATAACGTATTACTGCGTGGCTTAAGTTAAGTTTGGTTAACGCCCAACTAGAAAAGTTATACACACCTGAGATACTGTTGTTTCTCCCGCGTATAAGGTAAAAACACTTTTATCTATGTATGTTTTTCATATATCTGGTGATTTAAACAGGTGTATAGGCCAAATTATTAAGTTATTTGTTCAGTCTTTTTATCTATTTGATATTATCATTGCACAAACACAAACACGTAAATTGTATACACCTTCTTTTTACTTCCACAACACATACACAGCGTCACTACTCCGTTGTTAGTCACAAACTGAAAGCAAAGTTTATGGAAGGGTAAAGTGTGACTGTGGCGCGTCTGGTGGTGGTATGGTGAAGTTTGTTTAGTTAATGTGCGGGAAAATATAGTTTTTAAATAAGTTTGAAAAGTTTTTAAACTTATTTTATGAATAATTAAACATAAGAAAATCTAATTATAGAATTAGTTTAGATTTACCTAATTCTGAACGTATATTTGGAAGTATTTTTTTGCCGATTTCAAAGTAAAGAACGTCTAATGTAGGATAGGTGCTATATTAAAATTTTTAAGCAATGTTTGTTTGTACCATGAGTTCAAAAAGAAATCACATAAGGGTTGGCTGTGGAAAAATAAAATAATGTCTATTGCAAGCTTTATTTATTGAATTTTCAATAGAAACTTATGACAACAACAGTGTTGACAGTTAATTAATTGACAGTTAAAGCTTGCAGTACACATTATTTTATTTTTACACAGCCAACCCTTATGTAATTTCTTTTTTAACACATGGTATTTATGTCTGTACGTACGTATTACACGATTTCATTTGCTCAAATCGGTAATTTATCAACAATTACCTAATACTGAATTTGACAAAAACACATTTACACAGTGACAGCTGAGACTGAGTTCCTAAAAAAATTTAATAAGAGAAACTGAATTTAAAATCTTATTTGCACTTTAAAATTTCATTAAACCAGCTAAATTTATCTGCGTATATTTATTTTTATTATCTCTAATTCAAAGATTTTTTATACAGTGAATTTATTTTTTAATGCAACATGTACTATGTTATTACCATGGATACAGTTTTTGACAGCAATATAAATCGTGTTCATTTTCATTTGCAACATAGACAATTAGTGTGTATACTTTTGCTCATTGCTGATTTGAAAATTAATCAACATGTATACAAATGAAAAAAAATAATGATAGTATATAACTTGGTATAACTCCCAAATGAGTTTAAGAGAAGTTTCTGCTGTATTTAGTGCAACTTATCCAGATCGGCCAATACCAAATCCCTCTAAAATTTCCTAGTTAATAAATTTCATCGCGAAGGATGTCTTAAGTCAAAACATAATAAAAAAAGAACAACATCCCACGTGCTTACAGATGAGAAGCAGTTGGAAATATTATTACAAGTGGAAGAAAACAATCAAAATACTTTAAGATCAATTGCACAAACCGTTGGTGTCAGTATTGGATCTGTTTTTAACTTCTTAAAAAAGAAAAGTTTCGATCATACAAATTTCAAAATCATCAAGAATTGTTAGAAAGGGACGCAGCAATACGTATGGATTTTTGTTTTGAAATGTTTGAAATATTAATTCCGACCCAACAATGCTTCAAAGAATTTTATTTACTGACGAAGCAACGTTTACTCTAAATGGTGAAGTGCACAGACAAAATTTTTGGTACTGGAGTCGAGAAAATTTACATTTATTTCCTTCCTCCCGAACTCAAAGGCCGCAAAAATCAAATGTTTGGGCAGGGATAATAGGAACCAATATTATAGGGCCTTTTTTATTGAATTTACCTTAATGCCGCAAAATATCTAGCCCTTTTGCAAAACCAAATATTACCTGCGTTGCGAAACCTGAATATTAATGGACAAGGATGGTTTCAACATAATGACGCACAAGTCCATTATTCTAGAATAGTTAAAGAATATTTATATAGAACTTTCCCAAATAGATTGGAAGAGGAGGGTCGATGAATTGGCCAGCGAGATCTCCGGATTTTACACCCAATAATTTTTTTTATTGGGGATATTTAAAGGCCAAAGTATATAATGGAGAACTTAGGGATGTTGCTGAACTGCAAGACAAAATTGTTCAAGCATCCAATAATATATCTCAAGAGCAATTGCTGATTGTTTTGAATCATTTTTATGATAGCTTAACATTTTGTATGCAAGTAAACGGAGAAACTTTTGAACATTTATTATAAGTTTTTATTAGTTATTTATTTATTATTATTTTTTTTATTTGTATTTTCATTAAAATATTTTGATTTTGCTAGAAAATATGTTTTTTTCTATGTTGCAAATGAAAATGAGCACGATTTATATTGCTGTCAAAAACTGTATTCATGGTAATGACATAGTACATGTTGCATTAAAAAATAAATTCACTGTATAAGTGTTAGATTTAAAAAATTTAGATCTAGAAAACGATGCTGTGGACACTACACGTTAGTGTTCTGGTACAGCGTTGCCACATGCGATTTCTAAATTATTTATCTACGCAAGTAATAAAAATTGATGTGAAGTGTGAATTTTCACACATTTCAGGGTTTTGCAGGTATTTAGTAAGTGAATGATGATTATTTTGGATGCGAAAACAAATTTTATATTAAAATATTTTTTTTGTTAATTTTAATTCGAACGCCTAATACCATTATTTAGGTTTCTAAATATGTGCAGTATTTTTTTTTATATAGCAAGGTACATTAAGAATTTTAAAAATTGCGCCTATGGTTGTTATAAGTTCCGCCCCTCTGATTTCGTGTACATTGAAACAGAATTAAATTATAATTTAAACAATTTCCACTGGCTATTAAATTTACGCTTTTAAAAATTAAATGCAACATTTGCCAAAATATAACTAGAATTTTGAAAAAATAATTTAAACAATATAAAAATTAAAAAAAAAAACAAAAAAAAAATATAGTCTCTTCTCACAGGGTTCGATCCCTTTCGGGTCGGGTTACTTCGGTGAAAAATCAACGTCTAATACCACAAGACCAGCAGACACGTTACAGTGTGGCGTGTTACAAAGCTATAACTTGTGTACATTATTAGCAAAAAATCACAAAAAATGCGTTTTTTTCCAAAAACATAATCTGATCAAAAATTCCTATTGAACTATTCCGGTTCACACCAATGTACATTACTTAGAATTTTTTCAGATTTTTAGTTTAAACCATCTGGGCTACAGGGT
Source organism: Liopterus haemorrhoidalis (assembly GCA_963971575.1). Classification (NCBI taxonomy): domain Eukaryota; kingdom Metazoa; phylum Arthropoda; class Insecta; order Coleoptera; family Dytiscidae; genus Liopterus; species Liopterus haemorrhoidalis. The sequence continues at coordinate 30,785,764 of OZ020621.1, forward strand.
GTGGGACAAAAAAATTTTTGCACAATTTTGGCAAAAATCGCTTCAAAATAATTTATTTTGCAAAAATAAAAATTTGATCTTTAATCCAGGTACCAAGGGCTTTCATTTGATACCCTATTCAGAATTATAAAAAAATATTTTTTTTTTCGATGAGCACATATTTGTTTATATTTTTAGGGGGATATGATTTTTAGATGTTTTAGTATTTTTCCTATATGCGGGTCAAAGAGTTGTATAAGCATGCCAAATTTCAACTATCTAGGTTTAGCCGTTTGGCTACAATTTTTACCGAACAGACAGACAGACAGACAGACAGACAGACAGACAGACAGACAGACAGACAGACAGACAGACGACAAAATGATGGTATAAGGGTTTTTGGTCATACCTACAAAACCCTAAAAATGAACTGGAAATGACAACAGCGGTGATTTGTTAGTGTGAATGTGTTGGTGAATTTAGGCCGGCGGCCTTAGCTTAGCGTTCGTTTGATTTGATTTTATTCAAACGTGAAACTGGATACAGTGCGTTATATTAAAACTAAGGTACTTAACTATGAAACTATATTATTAATAAAAAATATGGGTCCTCATTGGCCAAAGCTGAATATTTCACAAACGAACAAATATGGAAATAGAACATTAATAGAGAGTTCAGCAAAAAACAACGGTAATAATTTAGAATGGGGCACCAAAAGCTACAATTATTTTACCGACCGATGATTGAGCTATCTGTAGTTCGGAGCAGAGCCGCAGTAAGGAGGGGGGGCGGAGGGGCGATGGCCCCTAGCGCACTAAGGAAAAGGGCGCTGACGGGCTTGCTAAGGGGCGCCATTGCGAAGGTGAGGACCTTTTTTTTTGCTTGTCAGGTGAATTTTGGGAGGTAAGAATCTTTTTTTTTGCTCATCACTTAAATCTTGAGAGGTGAGAACCTTGTTTTTATTTGCCAAGGGCGCCAAAACACGGCTCTGCCCCTAGCGCAAGTTTTCCTTTCTGCGGCTCTGGCTCGGAGCTTAATAAAATATATATATATAATAAAAAATTATTCACTTTCAAGTCGTACTTGAAAGTATAATTTGAAAGCGAAATATTTTTAATCATTTTTAATGTCATTATGGTCAACTTAGGTTTTCAAATTTTTATACCAACTAACACATCGCGTTTTTGAGAAAAATCGTGTTCACTCTAACTCAGAGGCGACGCTATCGGGGGGTCGGGGGGCTCCCCTAAAATTTGCTCTGGCCCCCAGTTGGCCCCCTAGAATTGCTTGGAAAAAAATATATTTTAGAAGTGAGGACCATTTTTTTAGGTCATTACTTGTATTTTCATATGTAAACGATAAAAAAATATTTCCTGGCCCCCCCAAATTTTACTCAATTTTTTTTGCCCCCCACCCCCAGATTTTAAGAGCTAGCGCCGCCATTACTCTACCTTGAAACATTATATATATGAATTCTAAATATGTTTCACATGCCAGATTGAGTTGGATTGGGGGCCAGATATTTAAAAATCACAGAGGATAGCTGGGCGAAATTCTGAAAATCATTTGAGAACGTGGGGAAGATATTCTGAAAAACAATAGGGGATACGCATAAAATTTATATTTCCTTAAAACTACATTTTTTTAATGTTAATGTTAGTTATGTCACCTAACAAAACAAAAATCACATTTTAATTAATATTATAGCCAAATTTTTTAATTAAATTATTGTAAATTTGAAATAAGCCGACCACGGCGCGAAGGTTGCCGAGTAAATACGACTGAGTATGACGTCAAACGACTGGGGTTTGACGTCACAGATACAGCTACAACATAATCTTTACGGGTGTATATTGTATTGTTCGAGAGTTTTGTATTTGTTTTTGTAACAATTTTTCACGCATTTATTATTAAAATGGCAGATAAAGATTTTGTTTGGGCTCAGAGTGATAATTTACCCAACATTGATGCATTTATGCACACAACATAAAGTTTACTTTTTTCTGAAATATCGGTTTTATTTCGCCCCATAGCTTTTAGCCACAAATTTCGCCTTTTCTGTTGTTTTTCGCCATCAGGTAATGATAAATTGTTTTTTTTTGGATTTCTATTTGAACTATTTGTGCACATCGGTACTAAACAATATTTTCGACTATGTTTCGAAGTACTGGGGCCTGGATCTTCTATATATAATCCAGTATATAAAATATGGAAGATCCAGTTCCATATTTTATATACTTTAATATAAAATTTAATTCGGTAAACATGTATAAATTGTTGTTATTTTTTATAGAATTAAACTTTATTTTAATTAAAATCACTCTAACTTTACATAACCTATAAAAGTTATACAAGCAAATAAGTGCACAACAGACTATGTAGGCTGCACGCTGTACACTGGGTAGGCTGTACGCAGTACACTTGTTAGGCTAGTAGTGTACTGCGTCATTTAGAAGGGGTATGACGTCACACATCGTTTTCGCGCGCTACATATATTTGATTTTTTTAAGCCTTCAAATTAAAAAAAAAATGCAAAACTGTTTTTTATGTTTATATGCAACAAGAGGAATATAATAAAAAATTAAAATAAAATCATGCCTATCCCCTATTATGGTCAGGGCGAGTAGAGAAATTCCAAAAATGTTTTAAGGACGGGGGGAGGTTGATCGCAAAATAAACAGGGGGCAGAAATTTCATGCAAGCCGTTTCCAACTTATTGTTGAGCTCGCGGGCCGTAGGCTGGACACCATTGCAGTCTATTGATCAAAAAGTCCCCCCCCCCAAATATTTTACCCACCAGCCGCTTCTGAATTTACGCACTGTTTTCGTGGAACCAATTATTCGCGTAAATGGCGGGATTGCTGCATTGGTTTGATGCCAGTGGTAAACACAGGACTTGTGTAGGGGGGGGGGGGCTTAGGTTACTTATCTGTTAGATGAAGAGTTGTTCAAATTAGCACTCGCGGGCCGCATATTGCCATGGAGATCTTGTAACTTAAGAAATATCATATAGATGGCGCAAAAAAAAAATAAGCGAAATGGCCTAGCTCGAAAAAGATTTACTGTTTGGCCGGTACTAGATGATAAAAAGAATTGTTTGTGATATGGTCGTCCAGAAAAAAATTTTTTTAATTTTATTCTGTGGTATCAAAAAAAAGCTCCTGACACGTAGATTTAGGAACAAAGATAGTGTTTTTAAATTCGTTTCTTTTAATACAATTTTCGTCAAGAAATGGGCTAAAAAAGTTCTTGTTCCGTCCCCTTTTACCCAAAGGGATTAAACTAAAAATCTGAAAAAATTATAGGTAATGTACATTGAAAGAGCCGGAAACGTACGAGAAGAATTCTTGACCTGATTGCGTTATTGAAAAATATTGCAGATTTTGTGTTTTTGACAAAATTAATTATTTTTTTAATTCATGGCTCAATTATGGCTAGTAATATTATGGATTTTTTGTATTTATGGCTAAGATACTGTGTCTTTTTTTGAAATAAAAAATATAGTAAAAAAATGTTAACAGTTGAGGACCGAATTTTTAGCACTACACTATACTCTACAGTGTACTGTGTAGTAATCAGATATTTTATTATCTATATATATAAAATCGTAACTAAGCTACCTACTCATAATCAACGCCCAGCCCAAACCACTGAACCTACAATCATGAAATTTGGCGAGTATATTCTCTCCATGACGTAAGCACCCACTAAGAACGGATTTTTCGAAATTCATCCTCTAAGTGGGTGAAAAGGGGGTTAAAAGGGGTAAAATGTGGCTTCACGGTTTCCTTAATATCTCTTAGGTCCAATAAGATATCGACTTGGTTTTTGCTTACACAGATTACGCATGTAAATATAAAAAAACTTATTTCAGGATTTTGTCCTAATCAACCCCTAAAGGGGTGAATCTGCAATCAGTGTGAATTATAGAACCCTTTGCATCTTCTGTGTTTATTGTGTTGTACCATTCCTTTTTGGCATATAGGTGTCTTTTTAAAATATTTAGAAAGTGTTTTGACCGTTTTTTTAAATTTCACCCCTAAAGGGTTAAATTGGCATTTTTTATTCGATAGGATGTCGTCTAGACAAAGAAACACAAAATTCGGGCCGTATATCCCTTTTATGACTTAAGGACCCCCAAAGAAACGATTTTTCGAAATTCGACCTCTCAGGGGTGAGAAGGTGTGAAATGTGTTTTCACGGATTCCTCTGTATCTTTTAGGTCAAGAATATATCGCCTTGCTTTTGCTTACAAAGACTACCCACATAAATGTTGAAAAACTTATTTTTCAGGATTTTGTACTAACCAACCCCTAAAGGGGTGAATCTACAATCAGGGTGAATTATAGAACCCTTCGCATCTTCTGTGTTTGTTGTGTTATAACATTTCTACTAGGCATATAGGTGTCTTTTTAAAATATTTAAAAAGTGTTTTGACCGTTTTTTTAAATTACACCCCTAAAGAGGTAATTTGGTATTTTATATTCGATAGATTGTCGTCTAGACAAAGAAACATAAAAATCGGGGAGTATATACCTTTTAACATTTAACAACCCCCTAAGAAAACATTTTTGGAAATTCAACCCCTAAGGAGTGAAATGGGGTAAAATGTGTTTTCACGGATTCCTCAATATCTCACAGGTCCAATAATATATCGCCTTCACTTTTGCTTATAAATATTATCCATATAAATCTTGAAAAACTTATTTCAGGATTTTGTCCTATTCATCCCCTAAAAGTATGAATCTACAATCAGGGAGAATTATGGAACCCGACGTATTTCCTTGAGTTATGAAATTCTTATTTGGCATATAAATGTCTTTTTAAAATATCTCGAAACGATTTTGACAGTTTTTCAAAATTTCATCCCTAAAGGAGTAAAAGGATATTTTTTTATTTGATAGAACATCCCTTGGACATAGATACATGATATTCGCAAAGTATATTCCTTCCATGAGGTAGCATACACTAAGACGGGATTTTTCGAAATTCAACCCCTAAGGGGTGAAATGTAATTTCAAGGTTTCCTAAATATCTGTACGGACCAATAAGATATCGTCTTGGTTTTTGCTTACAGAGATTACCCATATAAATGTTAAAAAACTTATTTCAGGATTTTGTTCTAATCAAACCCTAAAGTGGTGAATTTCCGAACAGGGTTAATTATACAATCCATCATATTTCCTGTGTTTGTTGAGTTATAAAATTGCCTTTGGCATATAGGTGTCTTCAAAATATCTCGAAATGGTATTGAGAGTTTTTAAAATTTCACCCTTAAGGGGTAAACGGGAATTTTGTATTCGATTGAACATTCCTTAGACATAAATGAATAAAATTCGTGAAGTATATGCCCTCCATGACGTAAGCACCCACTAAGATGGGATTTTTCGAAATTCCACCCCTAAGAAGTGAAAATGGGTGAAATGTGATTTCAAGTCTTGGATTTTGCTTACAAAGATTACCCAAACAAATGTCGAAAAAACTTATTTCATGATTTTGTCCGAATTAACCCCTATAGAGGTCTACAATCGGGGTGAATCATGCAACCCTTCGTATTTCCTGTGTTTATTGATTTATAACATTCCTTTTTGGCATATCAGTGTCTTTTTAAAATATCTCAAAACGGTTTTAACAGTTTTTCAAAATTTCACCCTTAAAGGGGTAAAAGGGTATTTACCTCGGTATTTACTCGATAGAACGTCCTCTGGACAAAATACATGAAATTCGTGAAGTATATTCCCTATATGACGTAAGTACCCACTAAGACGGTATTTTTCGAAATTCAACCCCTAAGGGCTGAAATGTGAAAAGGGCTGAAAGTGATATCAAGGATTCCTTAATATCTCTTAGTACCAATAAGATATCGACTTGGCTTTTGCTTATAAAAGTTACCCGTGCACATGTTTAGAAGCCAACTACGAATTTTACACTAATGAGCTTCTAACGGGGTGAATTTACACCTGAGGAGAGAGTGAGCGATGTGATCTATAAAGAACCATGACTTAACCATATAATAATTGCACGATGATGGCAAACCGTCAATATACCGTAGCGAAGCACGGGTACTCAGCTAGTAATATTATATATTGTGATTCAACCTATTGTTTGAATTACTTTAGATGTTTGTTTTTAAGGTATCAAGTAGGAATAAATCATTTATAGTAATGAAATACCTAATTATAAATCAAATAACACATTGTTAATAGTGAGAAATATGTTTCTGAAATTGAAAAAATTAAGCCATTTATTAATATATTTCTTATTAATCTAATGAAGACCTGAATACGAAGAAAATGCAGAAAAAAACGTTGGATTTTAGGGTAAATTATTTAAATTTGTTTAAAAAAATAAATAAATGGAAGCTCTTAGTACTTAAATAACTAATAAAAGTGATTATCGAAAATGTGTACATTTTGATGTTACTGTAGAACAAATATTCCTAGACATCCAGTATTATGTTGGTTTCTTATACAGTCTGTTCCAAACGGTTAAGCGGAACTAAATGGAAATTTCGTTCTTTTAGGTTGTCACGACAAGGGACCTCGCTTGGGTTATTTCATTTTTAATGTTGGAATGTCACAATTTAAAATTCCAGCAATGAAACCATGGAAACGAATGACATGTCAAAATTAAATTATTATTTTTTATATATTTTAATGACAAACAAATTAATAATTGGGAAATTTGTATTAAGAATGACACAAAAAATCAAAATATAAAGAAAATGACAATTTAAAATGATATTAACCTTAACCAAAAAATGTTTATTGTGAGTATGATTTACAAAGCTTAAACAAAACGGTCGAAAAGCACGATTTAAACGATGAAAGTAACTAGATTGCAAAATCTAGTTCCGCCTAACCGTTTGAAACAGACTGTATATTGCTATGAACCGGAAACGTACGAGAGGAATTTTTTATCCGATTTCGTTTTTGGAAAATATTACAGTTTTTGTGTTATTGAAAAAAATATATACATATTTTTTAATTTAAATTTTATTGTGAGGATATTAAATGGAAGCTCTTTAAGTGCAGATTAAGGAACGGTAATTGATTTTTCAAATACATTTCATTTTGACTGAATTTTGCCAAGTATTAAGATTTTCGTTTATTATCTTAGCTAAAATTAAAAATATATATTTGTATATATATGGATACATTTTGTTATGGGTAGAGAAGAGGTACGTAAATTTATTTTGCAAATATCGACTAGGAAAATAAATAAATAACTAGCCGGTTGCTGGGATTCCATTTCTAGTAGAGAATCTGTTAGTTTTTCATATAGTCGCAATATAAACAATTTCTCTGTAAACGTTATGCTTTTGCGTGATATCGCCCGCAGTTGATTTGATTGATATTTTCCCAATTATACAAAAAAAGAAAAAAATGCGTTAAAATATATATTATGGTATTATTAGAGATATATGATACACGGTAGAAAAAATCTAACTGCAACCTTCTTGTCGTGCCTATTGATTTAAAGCAGGGGTTCTTAAACTTATGTAGTCCGAGGACCCCCTTTTGAACAATTTTTTTTGCGGACCCCATCCCTACCCTAGGCATTTTACGTCGATCTTGAGACTTAATTTCTGGCTCAATAATCTCATACAGTCTGTTCCAAACGGTTAAGCGGAACTAAATGGGAATTTAGTTCTTTTAGGTTGTCACGAGAAGGGACCTTGCTTGGGATATTTCATTTTTCACGTTGGGATGTCAAAATTTAAAATTCCAACAATGAAACCATGGAAACGAATGACATATGTCAAAATTAAATATTTTTTTTAGATATTTTAATGACAAAAAAATAAATAAATGGGAAATTTGTATTAAGAATGACACAAAAACTCAAAATATAAAGAAAATGACATTTTAAAATGATATTAACCTTAACCAAAAAATGTTTATTGTAAGTATGATTTACAAAGCTTAAACAAAACGGCCGAAAGGCACTATTTAAACGATGAAAGTAACTAGATTGCAAAATCTAGTTCCGCTTAAGCGTTTGGAACAGACTGTATTTATTAAATACCTACAAAATCCTGAAATGTGTGAAAATTCACACTTCACATAAATTTTTTCAATTTGATAAATATTTAGGAGAAACCTTAAAACTAAACTTGAAAAACGTAAAAAGCAAATGTCATTTTTTATCTAACCAATTTTTACCAACCGCCAACATCTATAAGGGAGGTATTGTGATCATACCGATTTTGACATTTCGAGATATCGATGGATCTTCACGAATTGAGGTCCCTACATAATGTTTTGACTATTTTTAGCATGATGTCTGTCAGTCTGTCTGTCCGTCGGTTTGTGTACACATGCAGAGCAAATTCGGCTAAAAACATTTTTATGAAACTTCATATTTAAGCTTTTGATATCAATGGCACGAGTTAATTAACTTTTGGTAAAAATCGGTTGACTAGAAATGGGAGTTTACTCGTGTCGATTTTAAGATTTTTGCGAATATTTAGCAACAGAAAAATATTTCGAAAAAATTTATTTAAGAAAAGTTGCTATAAATGCAATAGCTAATAACTTTTATTTGAGACGTTTTTAGCTAAAACGAAAAATTTCGAAAAATTTTTGTAATTTTTTTTTAAATTTCTACTCTGCTGCTAGAATGTATTTTATACAAGTACTTTATGATGGCGGTCGGTCCTGTGGTGGCCACAGCTGATTTTTTATTTAGCTTGTTGTTTGTTTAGCAGTTTTGTGTTCAGTTATATATTTTCTTATAGATATCTTATAGATTTTTAGTAATAATTATACTTTTGGTAAAAATCTGTTAACTAGAAATGGGAGTTTACTCGTGTCGGTTTTAAGATTTTTGCGAATATTTCACAACAGAGAAATATTTCGGAAAAAAAATATTTATTAAAATTTGCTATAAAAGCAATAACAAACAATTTTTATTTGAGACTTTTTTTGTATGTATGCAGGTACTTTTCTATGGTTATCGTAAATTATAAATACACATGATGAAATTGTCAACGTAATATAATACGTTATTTTCTTTTACAATAATAACTACTCTGCTGCTAGAATGTACTTTATACAAGAACTTTGTGATGGCGGTCGGTCCTGTGGTGGCCACAGCTTTTTTTAAATTGCTTTATTAGATAGGGGAGAACGACCCAGAAACTGTTTGCGCCTCGGGTATCGATGTAAGTAAATACGGCCCTATCAAGTCTAGATCAAATATTTTGGAAAGGATTTTTTAAATATTTTTATATATTTTTTTATAAACATATTTTATATTTCTATGAACACAGAAAACATGAACACAAACAATTTTATTTACATTTTTTACTTAAATATAATTTGATAGGATCTCTAATATACACTAAATATTATACACTTTTTGCATGTCTGTGTGTAGCACTTCCTTGTTCCGACTGTGTTTGCGAATCTTGTCCTTTCACAGTGAACGTAACATAGTATCGTTTATTTTGGTCCAACCGATCAGCTGGTAGTGATATTACTTGTTTGTCGTTTCCATGACAAAGTTCTAAAGTAACCGCTTTTCCCTTCGAATTAATTTGTGGAAGGAAACTTTGGGATTTCGAAGAGAAACCTACTTTTGGCATCGTGTGATGATTCAGCTTCGTAACTAAAACAAAATATATATTTTTAAATTATGTAATGCAGTGGTACTTCTTTTGTTTAATCTTGTGTTGGAGATGGCTCTACGAAAAGTCCAAGATACTAACCACTGTGGTCTACAGCTCAATGGGTATCACAAGGTTTTAAGGTATCTAGATGAGCTGAATATTAATTCAAATAAGGTTAAAGATGCAGTAGAGTAGGTGCAATATTAGAAGATACCTCACGTGACCTGTGCAAAGAACGCGTTCTGGTTGGGATCTAGTCCATTTGATAAAAGAGGGGTGTTTCAAATGGCTATGCGTCGTGTAAGATCTCAAAGGAGTCTCGTTCACGAATATAGGGTAGGGTGACCATTCGTCCCGCATTTTGCGGGACTGTCCCGCATTAAGATGCGTCCCGCAAAAGTCCCGCATTTTAACATTTTGTCCCGCATTGTCCCGCATTTGGATTTGGGAGGTGAGGACCTTTTTTTTGCTCTTCACTTGGATTTTGGGAGATGAGGACCTTTTTTTTTGCTCTTCACTTGGATTTGGGAGGTGAGGACCTTTTTTTGCTCTTCACTTGGATTTGGGAGATGAGGACCATTTTTTTTTGCTCCGTCCCGCATTGCCTTTTTAAGAAAATGGTCACCCTAATATAGGGTATATTTTATTATTGCGCCTACTCTATATACCTTACTGACCTTATTGAGATCAAAGCGCAGTATAAGCAAAGAAAAAATTAAGTATCTCATTGCAGTCATGAGCGAAGGACCAATTAACAACAACATTGCTATGGTGAATCCATAGAAACAGGGGACGCACTAAACAAATACATTGTTATAAAAATGTGTCTCATTGTGACGTGCTTCGTCCGTTATGGCTAGGGATTTCAATTCCAGACAAGTTTTACAATACCGGGATTTCGGGATTAAATATATTTCATCCTGGGATCCCGGAATCCCGAAATAATATATATTGTGTGATTTGCGAGTATTTGCTTAAAAACGAAAGCTAATGCAGTATACGTGTACATACATTGTCAAAAATGAATATAAAATATTCTATAAAATATTTAAATATTACTATACGACTATAATATTATTAAATATACGACTCATGTGTCGGTTCACGTAAGGGCTAGACATGAATTCGACGGCGGACCACAGCGGAGAATCCCCGTCAGTGATATACATACTGTTGAAAATTGCAAAGTTGTACAGGGCCGGCATGATGCACAAGCAGAGCATGTGGCCGCCTACACTGCAAATCTTAGTGAGTAATAGTACTCCTTTTAAATGAGTACTTTTTATATTACTCATTTAAAGTTCGTACTTGTACTCACTTTGAAGAAGGATATAAGTGTACGCACTTGAAGTGAGTACTAGTACTCGTTATAAATGAGTACTTCAAAATACTCACGTAAAACGAGTACAAGTACTCACTTCTAAAGCGGAACTGAAACTACGCGTTATATGTGAGTACTAATACTCATTTTAAATGCGTACTTTTAATACGCGTTATATGTGAGTAACCTAACCTAACATATTAAATTTCCTGTCATATAAGCTCTTTAAAACTAAACAACCGAATAATAGTACAATATTAACGTTTCTTAGACAATTAAAAATTTAAAAAAAAGTGCCAAAGTATCTCCTGATTAATAAGTGAATTTAAAGTTAAGTAAAAGTGAAAAATAATAATAATAAAGTGAAATGTAGCATTGAGAGGCTGCTGAAGCCAGAATTTATTTTTGCATAGTTTTTGTTTAAGAAGGTTCGGAAGCCTCAAAGTTAGTTATACAAATATGCAGTTTTAATTTAAATGCGATATAATAATAGCACATGTGATGATTGCATTATTTTAGGAATAAATGCGCTCAGATTAATTCAGGTACCTTCTAGATATGTTTAAAGATTTAACATTGATTCTATTATACGACATAATTACCGAGACAATTACATTATATTTTAGATACCAAAATAATACGTTTCAAAATGTAACTAAGGAGAAAATCATAATTTTTATCTTCTATTATTCGTACAAATTGTTTAGAATAATTTATTGAATTTTAGATGATAACTAAGTTCATACTTATACTTAATCATTATGATTATTTTAGTTGTAATATCTGAAAGGTTTGAAATTTTTTTAAATAAATATATTCAAGAAATAATAATAATCGCATTTTATTATTTACAGAAAAATATGAAGCTTCATAAATTCTGGAAAAGGATTGCATTGAAAATTGGCAAAAAAGTGTATAAATTATTGATTATAATAATTTAAAAACTATTTTTCTGATGTTCAATCAACATTTTTACTTTTCCTGAATTTTAAAGCTTTATTGTGACGTCACTCAAGAAAAGAGTTTTATACCTATGTACGCACTATAAGTGCGTGTTACTACCCTCTCTTCCTTTCCACTACCCATTTAAAACGCGTACTAGTACTCACTTTAAATGAGTACTAGTACTCATTTAAAGTGCGTACAAAAGTACTCACTTGTACGTGATTAAAAACGAGGACAAGCAATGTACGCACTTTAAATGAGTACTAGTACTCACTTGAGATTTGCAGTGTATAACGGTATAACGGCACATTTTAGAGAGTGGCCAGAGGCTGAAAGACTGATTAATTTTTACAAAATAAGTTAATTATTTGAATTTTGTTCTAATCCCGAAATTCCCGGGATTCTCGAGACCAAAAATCAACCGGGATCCCGGGATTGCATTCCCTTGTTATGGCGAATCAACCATAAGATAGCATTCGTCTGAAAGCCCATTAACATATCTCCCTTATTATTGAGTTAACATCAAAATCATACATGATAAAAATACATAGTTTTTATAATAAGAAAATAAATCTTTTATTTCTATGCATTTTTTCATTTAGATGAATACTTGGGGATTTACGGGGCGACACCCTAAAGCTAAACTTTTGAAACATCTCCCAAATTGTTGACTTAACAGAAAAATATATACAACAAAAATTGTTTATAGTAAGAAGGTAAATCATTTTTGTTCAATGTATTTTTTCATTAGATGACTATTTGAGGAGTTACGGGGGTAAATCCTAAAGCTAAAATCTTGAAATATCTCACTTATTATGTACTTTACATCAAAAATTGATGAGAGGATAAATCTGACGCTCGATTGACACATGTGCGCATGCTTCAAAATGACGGAGATTAAAATAATAATGTTCTGATTTATTGCAAATATGTTTAAGATTATCATTAATACATCAATAATATAATAAGACAATAATAATCATCAATTTATTATTTATTTAATAGAACAGCACATAGCTAATGAACAATAATACAAAACAAGAAAAAAAAAAAAAAAAACTAATATCACAGTGTTGTCGATAATCATAAAATTATTCTTAAGCAACAAATAATTCATTCTTAAGTTATAATTTGCTTAAATAAAAACAAAGGAGATAAAATGAATGAAATTACACGTACATATGTGCGTGTAACTGCTCACACAGTTAAGACAAAAAAAATGTTGCTTCTGTATTTTTGCAATAATATTTTCTTACTCTTGTGTTGTCTTTTTTTTTTAAATATGCAACTTCTTTACTTTTTTCCTGGTACTAAATAGAGAAATTTGTTTATTAATTTTTTTATTACTTGGTTCAAATTTTCTCGTATCTAGTTGGCGTTTCAGTTTTTTCTTTTCCTTATTAATTTTCATTGAAGTTTTAATTTTTCTTTAAGTGGTCATTCACTTCTGTTAAAGTTTCCGTATCATTATTTTCCTTCAATTTTAAATGATCATCTTGTATTTCTTTCAACATTGCATTTACTTTTACATATGTATCATTTGGTGTGTTGTTATTTTTCTTTAATGTTTGTAGATGTGTCCTATTTTCTTTATTGCATATTTCTTCAACTAGTTCATGAAACTTCAAAGAATCTCCTTATTTTAAATGAACAAAATAAATATGTTTACATATTGTATGTTTAATGTAATAATCAGGACATTCACAATTGTATGAGTGGACGCAGATGTTACAAAAATTACATATTAATTTACAGCATAAAGATTTAAGTTTAGTGACTTCCCATAGTTCTTTTCCCCAATTGCTAGAAATTTATTTAATGCTGTTATGCTTATATCATATTCCAAAGTTAATGCAATTCGGTGCCTTTTAATTATGTTTTCAATGTGAGAATAATTTTATCCCTTAATATTTTTTATTATTCTGTCTGCAATTTTATCTCGAATTAAATTCACAATTGCAAAAATACCTTTATCTAAACGTTGCACTTTTCTTGCTTCTAAATAAAAATACTTTAAAGTTTTGTGAAGTTTTATGTATGGATTCAAGGTGAATATTAGTGTTAATTTTTAAACATTTTCTATAAGTATAAGCCCAAAGATTGGGTTTCTCATAATAATTTGTGAAAAAATATTCACCAAATTTTTTCATGTCATTGTCCGAAAGTAAAAAATCTATTGCTTTTGGTAACATTTCTATAAATTTTGATTCTTCAAGGGTTATTTGTAAAGTTTTTACAAATTCGTCGATTACCATTAAAGTTTTATATTATGAATATTTTTTAATTGATAAATATATTGTTTTGAAAATATTTTATTGCAAATTAGGCACATAACAGTTATTTTCAATGTATTTAAAAATACGTGCGCTGCATATAAGTACATGTAAACACAACAGTGGTAAACACATAACCTTATTTTAAAATCCTTGTTTCCCGCTACACTGGAACGCATGCGTATACGTGTCAATCGAGCGTCAGATTTATCCTCTCATCAAAAATTGTATATGAGCTTAAATGTCAGGAATTCATTGTGCTGTCGATGTGTGAAATAATCGTCAAACATTTGCGTACTACCTACTGTACTGCCACGTACCACCGGTGGTATGCCTACCACATTTTAGAAACAGTAGTATAGCTGTAGGCCAGTGTTTCTCAAAGTGTGGCCCGCGGACCCTTGAACGTTCCTGGTACTTTCCCAAGGGGTCCCCGAGATCTCAAGTGATGTCCGAAATGTTGAAGTTTCTCAAAGTCTTGGTCCTAGGCTACAAACCAGCACAACATATTACAGCGGTTCCCAAACGTATTTTATCGCGAACCTTTATATATAAATGTTAAGTAATAATATTAGTATTAATTCTTATATTTTAAGTAATCTTATTTATTATTAAAGAACACCTTGCTTCGCGGAACACCCTTTGCAAAACACTGCTGTAGGCAGTTGTGGTCAGTATTTGTGTTTTTTAGAATATAAAATGTACAGTAAAAATGCCAGTAGCGTGCGATAAGTTTTACTGGAAGAAATACTACGTAATATCAAAAAAAGTAGGTTTTTAGGGTAATAGTTATAGTAATAGTTATTTGTGTACCATGGCCAAAAAGTGTATCTTTTTCGTTCGCATCTGAATTTGATGGCCGAGGCAGAGCCGAGGTCTTCAAATAGTTGAGGACGGAAAAGAATTTTGTGGCAAACGTGCACATTATATTTTTTAGGCCACTGAAAGTAATTTTAATTAGAAAAATTAAACTTATTTATTTTAATTTGCTACACAGTATTAAACATTCGCTTGTTATTGAACAAACATCACTATCGTAGATGGAGTTGCCATTCGCCTAAAAAGTAAGCGAATCGGCCTAGGCCGAAAAAGATTTACTTTTTGTATAGTACTAGATGATAAAAAATAACTGTTTTTGATATGGTCGCATAAAAAATACTATGTTTAAATCTCCATTTAACCCGCAAAAACAAAGACAGCTAGCATTAGTTAAAAAATACCTTTCGGTGTACAAAAAATGTCCGACGTATACTAATTTTATCGCTCTCAAAAAACAAAATGCAATAGCTAAAAAGACCATCAAAAACTGTAAACGGGCGAGTTGGAGAGAGTTTTGTGCTTCTATCAACTTAAGTACGCCAATGACTAAAGTATGGACAAAAATACGTAATATTAAAAACATTTTTAGCAATTATTCTATGCAAGACAACCCACTAATTACAAAAGAATGGATAGAAATATATGCTGACTCCCAAGCTCCAGCAACAGCTACTCAGAACCAGGATTATTGCCTTGAAGTACCCATAGTGGCTAATCATTTTCTGACATCTCCATTTACTCTAGAAGAACTAAATAATGCTCTTACAAAAAATTCTTCTGATACAGCTCCGGGTCCGGATAACATCACTTATTCGATGATTAAAAACTTACCAATATCTGCTAAAAAAATATTACTACACATCTATAATACGATATGGTCAACAAACTGGATAACAGAATGGCAAGAACAAACAATTATTCCGATTTTAAAACCTGGTAAAACCCCATCTGAGATCAAGTCGTATCGCCCAATCACTTTATCATCGTGTATGCTAAAAACATTAGAGAAACTACAAAAAAACAGATTGGAATGGTATCTGGAGAGCCAAAATATTCTTCCGTCTTATCAACACGCTTATAGAAAAGGAAACAGTACTACTGACTCACTTCAAATTTTAACATCTAATATATACAAAACTTATAATGAAAATAGCATTTTAGCAGCAACATTTTTAGATATCACAGGAGCCTATGATCAGGTATGTTTGCAAGTTTTATATAAAAATATGGCATCTCTAAACATTCCTCCAAGCTTCATAGCAAGAATCATGAAGATGCAGACACTGCGAATTGTCACAGTTAAATTAAAAAATATTATAAGTTCTCCAAGGTACATATCACAAGGGCTCGCTCAAGGATCTATCCTCAGTCCGATCCTATTTAACATATATACGGCAGACTTATGTGCTTACATCCCTCCGGCTATCAGAATAATACAATATGCAGATGACTTCTGTTTACAATATTGCAATTCCAATTTGACAATATGCATTAGAGAGTTAAATTATGCATTCTATGCACTAAATACATGGCTCCTGCAAAAGGGTTTTTCGTTATCAAAAGACAAATCAAAAGTAGTATTCTTCACAAAAAAACGTATCCATCCCATACCAAATCACGTTAAATTGGGAAACAATAAATTGCCGGTAGTATCAAATGTGAAGTACCTTGGCATGTATCTGGATCAAAAACTGTCATGGTCAGCGCACATTTCTCATCTCACATCAAATTGCGAAAAACGACTCAATCTTCTTAGAGTTATTGCAAGATGCTGGTGGGGGGCAAACCCTAACCTCGTTCTCCTCTTCTACAAGTCCTACATCCGAGCAAAAATTGACTATGGATGCATATTTTATTCATCGGCTTCAGAAAAAAATTTAATCAAAGTAGACAAAATCCAATACAAAGCCATTCGATACTCCTTAGGTGCAATGAAGTCGAGCCCCATCAATTTCCTGCTTGCAGAATCATGTGAAACTCCTCTCAAATACAGACGAATGTTTTTAGCATACAAATACTTATTAAAGAAAACTTACACAAATATATCTTCTCTAGAAACCATCAACTCACTCCTACTGAAAGACTTGTCTACCCCCAAAGGTCTCAAACACTCCCCACCTGACACTATCTATGCATACGGAAAAATCCAAGAATTTCATGAACAAGTTAGAATAGGACACCGTTATCCTGTTTTTAACTACCCATATGCAATACTCCTGCAAAAAGAACAAATCTTAATTCCGGAATATACAGGCCAACCAAATATAGATCGGAATATATTTCATAAAATCATAGCTGAGACAACTCCAGGGACTGTCACAATTTATACTGATGGATCTAGAAGCATATCAGAAAATGCAACAGGGGCAGGCATATACTGCCCTGCTCATCACATAGAAATGTCATTACCCTTACCTCCGCACTATTCCACCTTTTCCGCTGAACTATTCGCTATTACAGAAGCAGTAAAATACATTCTAGTCAACAACCGAACAAGTGAATTTATCATTATCACAGACAGTCTTAGCACATTAAAATTACTAAACAACTATCCTGTGCACCCAGATAATAAAGACATCTTGGACCTTTCATTGCTTCTGTACAAAGCCAAACAAAAAAATATTATCATTAAATTCTTATGGGTCAAAGCACATGAAGGTATATCTGCGGGCAATGACAAGGTAGATAAATTAGCCAAAGAAGCCTTAATGATACCACCAACTTATTCACTTTTTAAAAACAAATCGGCCATCAATGACTTGTACAATATTGTCCGTAAAAATATTATGACAGAATGGGAAGAAGAGTGGAAAGAGATGAACCTTCATAAAGGCACCTTCTATGCCAGTATACAGAAAAACCTCCCGAAAAATCCATGGTTTCACAAAAATAACAAAGCACGCTCATTCATAACAACGGCATGCCGAATAAGATCAGGACACGGATGCTTTCCAGCTCATCTACACAGGATAGGAGTACTCAATACACCATTTTGCAGTTGTGACAATAAAACCAATGGAACATTGCAACACATTATACTTCAATGCCCTCTGTATAACATACCAAGACAACAATTAACCAATGAATTTGCTTCAGACAATATACCATCTCCATATCATTTAGAAAATCTATTAGCCAACATGAAATTTCTAAAAATCATTACTCAGTTTCTATATGACGTGAACCTACAAATATAAAACCTCAAACCAATGAATTCATCAGATCATACCAGTAACTAATAACACAAATTGCAGCTGGCTACTATGATGGATTAAGATCAGAAACAATTAAAAAAAATAAAAATAAAAAAAAAAATAAATAAATAGCAAAAGCCAGGTTCTTTACATTAAATAATAACAATAATAATAATAAGAAAAAGACCACCTTTATGCAAGAAGAAAATAATATACTTAAAATCAGTCGCTAAAATTAATGAAATTAAAAAGAGAAAACCTGAAGAAATCCAAATTTTTGCTATGAAGAAAAATTTTATAAAATTATTGTATATATTTTATTGTATTTTCATTTTAAATATTGTATGAATTTATATTTAGTATTTAGCTGGCTAATATGATTGTAAAAATTAATGGCCAATAAAACAATATAATTAAAAAAAAAAAAAAATTTAACCCGCAATCAAAAAAAAAAAAAATCCCACGAATGATCAAAGAGATTGCAATTAATATTAATAATTAATATGCATGATAATTATTACTATATTAAATCATAAATACTTAAACTAAATCGTAGGCTAAGCGTTAAGAGCGAGCCACATCCATACAAAGTGGAAGCCCTTTGAATATCGCTTCCACAGCTACCATATAGCTCGGCCAGCTGATACTTAATGCGCATGCGTTATGCTATATCCCTGTTGCCTTGGAAGACTTTAAAAGCGACCGTCAGATAAGAAATATTGTAAGTTCCTCCAACAAATAACTATTCTTTATAAATTAAATTCAACAAAACAAATTAAAGATCAAACAAACCTATGCGATACTTTGAAATTTTAAGGGATGTACGATCCAACGCATCCATGAGCTGCACTTTGAAAAATACAGTATAAAAGATAAAAAATTATTGATATAAAATTGTAAACTTATGGGATCACCGTCTTAAATGCGTTATGAAGCGCATGACTATATATATTTATTTTTAATTTTTCTGATCGATACAAAATTACTTACTATAAGCTGCACAGGGTATCCCTGTATAAGCATGAGTGGCATGTAAACATCTATGAGTACTCTGCGTACATAATAAAGGGTTGTCCGAAGTTTCTGGTAATCCTTTTAAATTTTCATTGGCCCCTCGCTGTATCATTCGCAAACTTTGATACAAGAACTGTTCGAAACTTCTATATGTGTAGTCCTTCTTGCTGTATCGACCTGCTCCAACTGTAGCTGCTATTGAACTATGATAAGTATCAATAGCTCGTTTCACTAGAACTGCTTCATTGGCTTGACCAGAGCGAATTTGGAGACGTTTTAAGTCTAAGAGATGTTGGAAGATTTTTCTTTCCATATGATATCTACAAATAAAGGAATTATAATAATTTTTATAAACATTTTTACTACTACTGTTAAAAGCTATGTACTTATAAAACAGGGTGTTCTAGAAAGATTGTATAATAGAGGTCAATTCGCATGTCCTGCTTTTCTCAAATAGTAAATTTATAGATTTCACGTACTGCCGATATTGGCTCTAGTAGTTCATTTCTGTAGCGGTATTTAGAACTCTGATTTTAAAATCGCAGATCCAAGACAGTTAGTGAGTAAGTTAAAATGTATGGCGCACAGCAACGTTGGCTATTTGCACCACAGCGCCAGACAGCTAATTCTGAATTAGCTGCCGTATACATACTTTGCATTTGTTACCTATAGACGTATAGCATTATATTTTTGCTAAGCATTTTGTTTTTGACTAGCTGAGTACTGGTGATTCGCTAGAGTATATTAATAGTCTGCCATCATCCTACTATCAGTCTACCCTCAGGTGATAGGATCACCAGGATGCAGAATGAGCTCACTCTGGAGCAGGCCACGTAGAACTGCTCATGTGAGAAGCAGTCCTATCTCAAGTCTCCCCTCAGTCTCCCTCAAGATATTGAGGAATCAGTGAAAAAACATTTTACTCCATCTCACCCCATATGGGTCGAACTTGAAAAATCCTTTCTTAGTGGGTTCTTACGTCATACCAAAGAATGTACTCTTAGAATGTTTTATTTCTAATAAAAAATACTAATTTACCCTTTAGGAGTGAAATTTAAAAAACTGTCAAGATACTATCGAAAAATTGTAAAAAGTCACCTATATGCCAGAAAGGAATGTTATAACTCAAGCAACGCAGGAGATACGAAGAGTTTCTATAATTCACCATACGGGTTGATTAGGGCAATATCTTGAATTATATTCATATACATATGTACAGGTAAACTTTGCAAGCAAAAACAAAGTGGATATCTCATTGGACCTAAGAGATATTGAAGACTCTGTGAAGTAACATTTTACCACTTTTCATCAGCTTAGCGATCGAATTTCGAAAAAATTCCTTCTTAGTGGGGGCTTACGTTATGGAATAAAATCCTGGAATTCCATGTTTCTAATAAAAACTATAGCAATTTACACCTTTATAGGGTAATTAAGATAAAAATTAAAAATAAAAACGTTTAAAAGACTTTCTAAAGGTTAAAAAAATTATATGCCAAAAAGGAATGTTATAACTTAACAAACACACGAGATACAAAGGCTTCTATAATTTACGGTTAATATAGATTCACCCCTTAAGGGCTGGATTACGGCAAAATCTTGAAATATGAAATACCTTTGTAAGTAAAATCCAAGTCGATATCTCATCGGACCTAAAAGATTTTGAGGAACCCGTGAAACCAAATTTTACCCATTTTCACTAGAGATCGAATTTAAAAAAATCCCTTCTTAGTAGGTGCTTACGTTATGGAGGGAATATTTCCCCCGAATTTTATGTTTGCAGGTCCAGAGGTTTAGGTTGGGAGTTGATTATAAATCTAAGTGAGTCAGTTGAAAGTTGAGTCACTGATGTATATAGATTGACTTGCTATATTTATAACAACAGTGTTTATTGCCCTGCGGTCATGAAGTGTACTTTATTTTACCTATACCTATTTATTTATACCTATCTATATATTTATTCCTATTTCTGCCCGTTTGAGCAAAAATCATTATATATGTATTACGGGCGAAATAATTATGGCCCTTGTCGTATTTAGAGGGCTTCCCGTCGGACTTCAACTTTGCACCTTGTGCCATAAACTATTATTTCGCCCTTATTACATAAATAGCAATTTGAATTACCTTCTAATATTAGTTTGTATTGACTGCGTAACTGAAGTCATATTAACACCTCTTTCAGACATAACTTTCCTCTTCGGAATCCTACTGCTTCTAGGACTTGGTTCAAATCCTGAATCAATGAGTACACTACTTTCATAGTCACTACCAGCACTTTTACTACCTAATCTTTTTGATCTTCTCTTAAACCTCTTCTTTCTACTACCACTACTTATCACATCATCCATTTCATCAGTATTACTCTCCGATTTATGTTCATTATCACTATAAACAGAACCCAAGTGTGGGGCAGAGAGGTTCGACTCAGATCGTGTTTTATCGGACAAAGCTGGTAAGGTGATATGGGTGTCTAAACTAGAGTGTACTTTTCGTTCTTTTTCTCTACTAATGCTTCTACTTCTAACATCTAAACCTTCAGGAGAACTCTCAGGTTCTAGGTGTACTTTAGAAGAACGTCTTTTTGTTCTTTTGGTTTCTTTCAAAACATTTTCATCTACCACCTGAAAGGAAGCTTCTTCATCTATGATTTGGAAACTTTTATGATCACTTGATCTTGATAGATTTCTTCTAGCTGATTCTTCAGATGAGCTTTCGTTTTGTGCTTCATCAGGTTTATGGCGCTTTTTGTGGCGTTTGGGTTTTTCTATTTTTGCATCTGTTGAATCGGAAACATCGGCAGATTCTTCGAATTTTTTTAGAGAAAGATCTATATTAAGTTCATTCGATCTTTTATCTTCTGATTGTTCTGTGGTTTGTTCAGTGGTTTGTTCAATTCCTTCCTTAATAGTTATTTCACTTGTTTCAGTTTTGGTATCAGTTTTTTCTGTCTTTACAGTTCCATTTGTTGTTATTTCTGTGGTTGTAGCAGTTTCTTCTATAGTTGTTGTTTCTTTTTCATTTGTTTCAGACTTAATTTCTTCTTTGGGAGATTCTTTTTCTGTTTCTTTTTGTTCTGTTTTTGCTTCATCAACTTTTTCTTCTTCTCCTGATGGTTTTTCATTAATTTCATCTTCCTTTTTAACATCTACATCTGTTTGCTTCTCGGGTTCTTCCTTTAAATCTTTTTGTTCTTTTTCTGAAACATCTTTATCTTCCTTTGGGCTGCCTTGAAGTGCAGTTTCTTTTTGAGTTTTAGTGTCTACTTCTTTTTCTTTACTTTCTTCTTTTGTTAATTCTATTTTCTTTTCTTCAACAACTGCCTCAATTTTAGAAACGTCAGCAGTTTTCACTTCTGCTTCCTTTTGAATTTCTTCTTTACTTACACCTTCTTTTGCATCTTCTGCATCTTTACTTGTATCATGTACTGTAATAGCTGTATCAACTTTTCCGTTATTGTCACCATTAGCTTTTTCTTGTGGCGGTTCAATTGTTTTTGCGTCTGGCGGTGTCTCTGATTTTTGTTGTTCAATTATTTGTTTGTCAACTTCTTTAGGAGGCATATGTACTGCTGCTTCTACAACTAAAGTTTTTGATTGTTCATCATCGCTCTTTAGTCGTGGACTTTGGTCTAATTGTACGTTATTAATATATCCATTTTCATATTCTTTTTCTGTTGTTACAGTTCCTTCAACTGTTGCAGGAGCTGAAACTTCAGCAGATGATTTTCTTTTCGAGTCTGGTCTTTTTTTAGCTGATTTTGGTCGTTGTCTTGTAATTTTTTCTTGACCTTCTGGTTTTTCTATTTCCGTTTTAGTAATATCTTCAGTTTTTACACCTTCTTGAATGGTATCGTCTGCTTTATTGATATCATCACGCGATTTTCGTTTTTCATCGTCCTTCAGTTTTTCATGGTCATCTGATTTATCATGGCTGAGTGTTTTATCAGCTTTGGCAGCTTTTCCTTTCGCACGATGTTGCGTGTCTTCATCACTGAGAGAATCCTTTGAACGGCCGTATCTATAGGCTACCCTTCGACGTATAGATCGACGTCTAGGGCGAGTGTCTTTTCGTTCATCAACGTCTGTTTCACTACTGGAACCACCTAAAATAAAAATAGTGGTGTTAAAAATATAGACAATAATGATAATTAACATATATTTGGGTCGAGTCATTAATAAGTACCGTTTTGTATTATTTTTTTATATTTTTCTATAAAAAAATACAATTGTATTTTACATAATCTATATCTAGGCACAATTTTTAAGTGTTTTATTCCAAACCCTTATGATTTTTTGTCCTCAAATTTATTTTTATATTTGCTATGTCATGTTAAACAAATTTTAGTACATGCACATTTACTCGTTTGAAGTTTGCAAGAAATTATACTTTATTTTTTCTGTAATATAATATATAAGATATGTTTACATGAAGTGATCATTTTCCACGCGGAATCTACTGAAAATAATAAGTGTAAAAGTCCATTCTCAGTTTGGTTAAAATTTTAGTGTTAAAGTTTTCATTTAAAAAAAGTTCACTATTTTTAACCAAATCACCATGTAAATCTTCATTTATTCAGATAGTGTTATATTTATTATTTATTAAATATTACTTTTTCAGTGTTAAAATTAACACTACTTTATTTTCTAAGACTATAATTTAACTAGTATGTAAGCCGAACCGTAGCAACGCCCTGGCATCGGGGCAAGTGCCAGAAGCGCCATCGTGCTTCTTTTTTTTTTTGTTCACCACATGCATTTTAGAAGTAAAGACGTTTTTATTTTTTGTCTTCACTTGTATTTTAGAAGTGAGGATGATTTTTTTAGGGCATCACAAAAACATTAAAAGTTCATTTTTAGGGTTTTGTAGGTATGACCAAAAAACCCTTATACCGTCATTTTGTCGTCTGTCTGTCTGTCTGTCTGTCTGTCTGTCTGTCTGTCTATCTGTCTGTCTGTCTGTCTGTCTGTTCGGTAAAAATTGTAGCCAAACGGCTAAACCTAGAAAGTTGAAATTTGGCATGCTTATACAACTCTGTGACCCACACATAGGAAAAATACTAAAACATCTAAAAAACATATCCCCCTAAAAATATAAACAAATATATGCTCATCGAAAACAAAAATATTTTTTTTAAATTCTGAGTAAGGTATCAAATGAAAGCCCTTAGTACGTGGATTAACGATCAAATTTTTATTTATGCTAAATAAATTATTTTGATGCGATTTTTGCCAAAATTGTGCAAAAAAAATTTTGTCCCACACCCTGTAGCCCAGATGGTTTAAACTAAAAATCTAAAAAAATTCTAAGTAATGTATATTGGTGTGAACCGAAATAGTACAACAGGAATTTTTGATCAGATTATTTTTTCGGAAAATAACGCATTTTTTGTGGTTTTTGGTTCACAAAGTACAAAAGTTATACCAATGTAAGACACTCACATGCAAGATGTGCGATAGCGTAATGGGTTAGAGCACTGGTGTCGTAAGCTAAAATGCGCTGGAAAACGAAGGGTTTCGAGTTCGAGTACGGAGTGAATTTTATTTTTTCTGTTTTTTTTTTTGCATTTTTATTATGTTGAAATTATTTTGTCAAAATTCTAGTTATATTTTGACAAATGTTATATTTAATTTTTAAGAGCGTAAATTTAATAACCAGTCTTATTATATGATTAACAGACGATAAATTATTTTAAAAATATCGTTCATTTTGCCGTGATTACTACAAAGTAAAATTTGTCCTACACACTCAGCATACCGCCTTCACTTATTATATACCTGCGAAATCCTGAAATGTGTGAATATTCACACTTCACATCTATTTTTTAGTGTACTATGAAGTCCCTTTAACACTAATTTTAGAGTATATGGTGTATCACGTGATACTATTGCCGTGTGCCGCCGACTATTGTCCGTGTACCAGTATGCGTTTGAAATCTATCCTAATTTCGTTCCGCTAGATTTTCGGGAATAATCCCCATACCAGCTGTGGACAAAGACGTATTCTACGTCCAAATCTCTGGAGTAACAAAACTAAGTAGGCAAAAACTTTTCAGGTATGGTGAGAGCGTAATTTATTTAACTCAACCCAATAATTGAACAGCTGCGTTTCCAAATGAAATTTCTGACAGGTTGGAGAACGACGTGGGTTCTCGTTACTACTTCCGAACAACAAACATCCAATCAAATTTACAATTGTAATCGCAAAGATGGTAGTACAAATCAATGGCGCACTCGGGGGGGGGGTGCCGGGGGCCCGGGTCCTCCCGAAGATGGAAGGAAATAAAAATAAAAATACACAAACACACTAGAAAATTTTAAAAATAGAAATGAGGATTTTTTTAGGTCATCACTTTGTATTTCCGATGCTTTTTTTTAGATCATCACATGAAATTTAGAAGTGTGAACCTTATGCATTATTTAAATAATTTTGTCTTTCGCCCCCCCCCCCCCCAACAAAAATTCCTGGTCATTCGTCGGACACCAGCTTGATATGGATTCCATCCGCGAACGACGTTAATCTTGAATTTAATCTTTATATATAAAAGAGAATATTTGTGGCTATGTCCGGAAATTCTAACCCACTTCCAGATATGCTACCGAGTTGAAATTTTGCATACAGGTAGGGAATGCCTTCATCATAACTAGAAATATCGAAAATTTCAAAAAAGTGCCATCAGAAACGAGATATTAATAATTTTGTTTTTAATTATATTGGACCATTGGAATATCTATTAAACCGTCAGTGAGAACACGGGAATTTCCTTTCAATAGTTGGTTGTACAATTATATTGGGATCGGGAGTGTTCGGTCAAAATCGTAAATGGCTCAAATATGTAGGAGTGGGGACGCATTTAATCTCCGTAGTTCGTGTGGGCAACATCGCTCTGAGTACAGTCGGTAGAAAATCTAGCAATAGCAAATATGCCTTTTAAAAGTAAGTTAAATGGTCGCGGTATTACTAGCCACAGTCGCGAAATAGTTTCTTATATTTTGACTTTTATGAGGCTGGGGAACCTATTATTCCTTTCAAATCAGTTTTTGCTTGAGTGGCTGAAAAGTGTACAAAAGGATCGTACGAAAAGAAATATAGACGATTTTGACAAAGGAGTTTTAAAGAAAACTATATTAGACCTGTATACAACAGAAAAAAATAGTACCTACTCTGTCTACTATTTTACCAAAATTTTAAGATTTCACGGGATATGACGGAGATCGGGGGACACTCCGATGGGAGAATTAGTATAGGCATCTTTAAAACAGTTTGTGGCCTCCAGAAATATGACATTTCGCCTTGAAAACGCTAAAGAGTTATCTCACTTAAATTATTTGTGAACAAGCACATATTTATACAATGGTAGAGTAAAACAAAAAATATATAATTAGACCATACTAAAACTATTCGCACCAAATATAATTTGAACCCAATCCGACATGGGCCCGGTCTAAACCGGCTACGGCTGTATTTTTTCCGGTAGCGAAGCATTGGGTACACTGCTAGTCAATAATAAATCCTTACCTAAAACTGTAATATCTTCTCTAATATGCAGATTAGAAGACAGAGGAATACTTGTACTAATTTCCGACCCAACTTTTAGTGTTGATAATCTATTAGCTGGTAATCCACCGTGTAGTTGAAGAAATTTTGCCGTCGATCTGAAGCCTCTCTGCATGGCACAGTCTAGTGGTGTCATTAGAATGTTCTTCGATGTTCTCAGCACGGGATTCACGAAAGCTCCCGCGTCTAGAAGTATCTGTGAAAGGAAGAAATTCAATCAAAATATCGCGTGAGTGCAAGTTGTTTAATAGTGAAATTAAATTGTGTCTGAAAATTCTATTTTTGTGGATGTGTGGTGATGGACACCTTATGCAGTTCACGGAAAAGTGAGGTGTTTGATATTAAAATATATATATAGTAATAATAATCAACGGAAAATGAAAGTCGCAAAAATTCTTAAAAGAATCGTTCGCTAGAATCTTTCTAAAACTACAAGCCAGTTGTGAAGCCAAGTTGACATGGATCCGGTTTAAGCCGGCTACGATTGTTATTTAGGATTTTGAAGGTATAAAAAAAAAAAAAAAAAACTTATAACACCACTCATATGTCTATCTGTCTGTACGGTAGAAATTGTAGCCAAACGGATGAACATAGAAAGTTGAAATTTGACATGCTTGTACAACACTTCGACCCACATATAGAAACACTATAGAGAGTTCAGAAAACACAACGCGGAAAAATTATAAACAAATATGTATTTTATGAAAAAATATATATATTTTTTAATTAAAGTGAGTTATCAAATTAAACCTCTTAGTTTGAAAAATCAATTGGTTTTATAGGATTTACGCCAAAAATGAGTCAAAAAACTTGTCTCCCACCCTATTTCCCAGAGGAGTTGATCTAAAAATCTGAAAAATATCTCAATGATGTACATTAGATTGCAATAGATCAACCAGAATTTTTTATAAGATTACTTTTCGATAAATATATATTTGTGTCGTTGAAAAAAATAAAATAAATAAAATAAAACTTTATTATGTGGTATCAAACGAATGCTGTTAAAACGTTGATTAAGGAACGGATATTAGTTTTTATTTTAAAACATTTTTTTCTAATAATTTACTAAAGAGATTACTGTCATTACAGGTTAAGATAAAAATCTGAGAAAATTCTAAGTAATGTACATTGATCTGACCCCGAAACGTAGGAAAGGAATTTTTGATCAGATTGCATTTTTAGAAAATATTGCAGTTTTTGTGTTTTTGACAAATTTTATTCTTTATTAATTCATGGCTTGGTTAAATTATGGCTAACAATGTTATGTACTTTTTGTATTTATAGCTAAGGTAAGTTAAAAATTTAACAGCTGAGAATCAAGCTCATGTGTGTAAACTCCGTTTACTATTATACGTCAATATTTACCCATTGCTTGAATTATTTTAGTTTTTTGTTTTTAAGGTATCAAAAAGGAATAAATTATTTATTGTAGAGAAATACTTATACATCAAATAACACATTGTAAATAGTGAGATATACGTTTCTGAAATTATAGAAAATAATTCATTTATCAACATATTTCTTATTAAGTTAATGAAGACTAAGATACAAAGCAAAAGCAGAAAAAATCGGTAGGACTTTTTAAATTGAATTTTTTTGTGTTGATATTTTTGCATATTATTTTAATTTGGTTTAAAAAAATAAATGAAAGCTCTTAGGAATCAAATAACGTATAAACATTATTATCAAAAAACTGCTTATTTTGATGTGGTTATAGTACAGCTTTTCTATTACAAGTTACGGAATGAGTGGCTTTTTTATACCAGACATGAGAATTGGAACATGAGCGTAGTGAGTGTTTCAACATGTCGTGTTTAAAAAAACTGCCATTTGTGATACACATGGCTTTTTGTAATTTCGTCGAAAAATTTATAAAATAATCAGAAATCAAAAGTTTTGATTTTACATTTACCTGAGAAGTGACAGACATCTGAGAATTCGTTACCATGGTCAACAGTTCTGTTATTAATATAAATAAGTTTCAACAAAGAAACAATAATCCGTTTTCTTAATTTCCCAACTAGTTAGAAAATGAAGATTTAAGTGTGGAAATGGGTGCCATTTTGACATTCAAAATAATAAAAAAATGTAAATTTTTCGTAACGGAATTGCAAAAAAATATATTTTCGTATACATCCAGCATTCTATTGGCTTCTTACACGTACTAAATACCTACAAAACCCTGAAATGTATTAAACTTCACACTTCATATCATTTTTTTCCGGTAGCAAAGAAACGGGTATACTGCTAATAATTATTAAATATTGAAATACAATTTTATTTCAGTGCGAACGTGTACCTTACCTAGTATTATACTTAATTGTATCGCAACTGTCTTGTTAGCTGACATGCTACGATTTACATTTGTGCAATTAGAACAATTAAAATGTAGTTATCTAGTCTAGACATCATAGTTAACTATGAAATTACAAATAATATTTCCCAATTCATTACAATAAAATTGTATTTATGTAAATTAAAACACTACTTGTCAACACAAGAGTATTTTAGACTGCAATCTATACATGAATTTCACGATTAGCGCGGGTTCGGTTAGTGCGACATTTGAACCGATTCCGGTTTGTAAATTATGAAAATTTCATATTTAAGCTTCAGACGTGAATATCGCACATTAATGTCAACGTGGAATAGTACGACAAGAATTTTTCATCGGATATTTATTTCGAATTAAGTTTTTGTACCCTTATTTTGGATCCTTAGCAATCAATTCAGTGTTGTTATTAGATAAAGGAGAAAATAGGAAGGTCAGGGCGTAGAGTCAGGAGGATAGCTGTGTTAAGTTGCGGCAACGAAGAAAGGAACAACAGGTACTGGGCAAAGCCAGAGGAAGGCTATGTAGAATGTGCAAGGAAGAAGAGGAAACCTTGGAGCATTTAGCGATGTGATGCAGAGAGATGGCAGTCTGGGAGGAAGAGATAAAGGAAATGATGAGTGAGAAAGGCAAGGGAGAAAGTAGGGCGAGAGAACTGGAGCAAGAAGGAAGGAGATCGAAGAGGACAGCCGGAAGAAATAGAGGGACACTGGAAGAAGAACAAAGAAATTAAATAAAAAATATTGTAAAACATCCATTGCATGTTATTTTATTTTCCATTTCTTTGTAATTGTTTGTAATTGTTTGTAATTGTTAATAACTTAAACGCCGCAAGGCCCAGGGGAAAAGAATATAAATCAGGGGGCAACCTTTTTTACTAAGCGGGCATATTTCTGAAATGCGGGAGTTCGGCGGGCACCGTGGGTCAAGGGGGGGGGGGGTGGTTAAAATTTAAACATAAAAATATTAATGCAATTTAAAATTTAAATTTTCATAAAAAAATATACATAATATCAAAGTGATAATTAATGCGATATTTGACAATGAAAATTCTTGGCCAATTCGTTGTAATGTGGGACATAAGTAGAATTTCCAATTCTCAGGCATTGGTCCAAATGAGCGTCAGTGATGCCTGTTCGGTATTTTGATTTTAAGTATTTCATATTAGAAAACATACATTCACAAGCATATGTCGACGCGCAGAGAGACTTCAATTTTAGAACACATTTTCTCAACAATGGGTAGCTATTCCCAATCACCAAATTCCAGAATGTTTCTTCGTTACGATGTGATTTTAATTCAATGTCATTTGTTATATTTATAACTTCCAATTCTAAGTCCTCCTTATTGGAAATACCGAAATATGTTGCGATTTTATTAGTCACATCATCCTCTCTTTCAGAAAAAGGACTAATAAAAATGTTAAAAATGCCTCCAATTCGTAGAAGTCTTCAAATCTGGTATTAAATTCTTCCAATAATGTATCGAAATGTTTGGCAAATTGATGGGTGGTAGCATTTCCATCGCAATAATTTTCTATTACCATTTTTATTATTGCTTTCTTTCATATTGGGTCTATATTGGGAATTGTTTTAAAATTTAGTTTTACAATAAAATTTAATTAATATTAAACTATATTTATTAAAACTATAACACTTCTAGTCTTCTTGACAGTACTTCTATTATTAAAACGGCTCGGAAAAAAATTTCGCATGGTTAGGCACTTAGAAATTGCTTCGCGGGCACCGCGTTGCCGACCCCTGATATATATATATATATTAAAGAATATACATACACATATCGGA
This sequence comes from Liopterus haemorrhoidalis, assembly GCA_963971575.1. Taxonomy (NCBI): domain Eukaryota; kingdom Metazoa; phylum Arthropoda; class Insecta; order Coleoptera; family Dytiscidae; genus Liopterus; species Liopterus haemorrhoidalis. Next base: position 30,816,610 of record OZ020621.1, read on the forward strand.
AAAGTCTAGGGATTTTGAAAAAAATATGAAACTATATTGCTTATTGTACATTTAATGTTGTATACAATTATAGTAGGCAATTATGAGTAATTGGCTATAGAAAACAAGTAAAAACAATAACCAACAAGACAAAACAAATACAAATTTGACAAATTTTATTCAGTACATGATCCGTAGGTTGATCTCATGTTTCATTTTAATTCGATTTAAAACGTTTATATTAATAATTGCAGTGTTTTTTAATAATGGAGCGATAGCATTTAACTATTTACGAGATGAATCCTGCGGTGGGACTTCTCCAAGCTGGCCGATAGTAGTTTCTCAAAGTGTCGTCGGTCGGTTATGGAAGCGTTACAGAGAAACAGGGAGTCCGGCCGAACAACATCCGGGACGTGGTCGCTGTACAACAGCAGGTCAAGACAGATTTTTGGTCTTAAATGGAAGAAGACAACCTACTATTACAGCACCCGAATTGATAATGGAATTACAGTGAGCGCATAACTTATCCGTTAGTCGAGATACTGTAAGAAATCGTCTCCACGAAGCTAATATTCTATCTCGACGACCAATCAGATGTCAACCGCTCTCTAGAGGCATTCGCAGAGCAAGATTAGACTGGTGTCATAATTTTCAATATTGATGTGATAATGATTAGGCTACAGTTTTGTTTACTGATGAGTCCAGATTTGGAATTCATCCAGATTCTCGTCGAACAAGGGTATGGAGAAGGTCCGGTAATTTGGAACGTTTAAGATACGTCCAAGAAGTTCACAGTTACAGAGGCGGTATTGTTATGGCATGGATTGGGATAATCATTGGCGGTAGAACTGATCTCGTTTTTCCAAATGGATTGTTAACAGCACAACCTATAGGGGAAAAATTTTAAGATCGTAGCGCCACGCGGATTTTTTTGAAACCATTCTAAATCAGATACCACTTGACATTTACTAGTAAATAATAGCGAAAAGTGTATCAAAAAACGACAAAAAATAAATAATTGTTTGGGATTTTCTGATTTTGTGAAGTGACAACACTTGTAAACATCTAAAATACTACATTTTGTGATCTGGTTTTAAGTTATGGCGATTTTCCATTGTCGATTATTTTAACTATATTGGGGGAAATAATAATTCCCGTGTTGTTTACCAAGGGGTAGAAATCTACAATGCTGGGCATATAATGTGTGGAGTCACTGAAAAAAACAGAGAGTTCATAAAGATTTATGCATTATGCCTAGAGACTTGTGCATTACAAACCCACACACAATAACAGGAATTTTCAAGATATGCGATAATAATTACAAAATTGAAAATATTTTTTGTAGTCACTATCATTAAAATGTAATGAGCAAACTTTGATATAAGGGCTCACTTTTTTTCCAATTTTTAAATTGTTTATCTAAACATCGCGTCGATTCCTAACCTCTTGCTTTCCCAATTTTGTTTCGAACCGTACGGTGTCTGATATTAGTGGAAACAAATGAAACGATATTTCCGGGTTTCTTCTTTTCAATGAAATGCACATAGGCACACAACAATATGTATTATACATTTTTCAATGATTATAATAAAACTTTAAAAACAAACTTCATACAAAACCAATACACAAAACGAAATGTTATCTGATGTACACAAGTTCATGAAACGCTCACCAGATGGTAGGGTGCTTAGCTGCAAATCCCTATTGTGCGTCCATTTCGTGGTGCTGTTGGTGATCAGTTTCATCTTGCCCAGGATAATGCTCGGCCACATGTTTCGCGAATTGTAACGAACTGGCTGGATAACGAAGGTATTGATGCGATACCATGGCCAGCCCAGTCGCCGGATCTAAATCCGATTGAACATGTGTGGAACATGCTTAAGAGAAGAATTACTCCAAATATGGGTAACATCCACGTTAATTTTAGATTCAGAGAGCTTCTAAGAGCAGAATGGGCACAGTTACCTCAAGTAGACATCGATAATGTGTAATCCAACCAATGTGGAGGTCATACTCTCTAGTAGCATTTGTTTTTTTTTTTTTTTTTATTCTTCTTTTATTTTTTTATACAATTCTGTATATAAATCTGTACATTAAAAAAAAAATTCTTTTCATATATTGATTATTTTTATAAATAACATTTAGCTTATTTTGTTGTAAACTATTCTTTATTGAGTATTTTCATTGAATACAATAAACGTACAAAAGAAACCATACGCTATTTATTTTCATAGATTTTTTTTATATTCCTAGACTTTTCCGATGTGTGTATATTGTTATTAGGTGAAAATAGTTATAAATTCAGTGCAATGTTCGACACAAAATGATTAAAAAATACATTCCTGCTTACCTTACACATATCAGAGTTATCATTAAGTGCCGCCAGATGTAAAGCACATCTCCCATCGTTGTTTCTAGCGTTGACTTGGCTTGGCCGTTGATCCAGTAACCATCTCACCAAATCTCTTCGACCAGATGAGGCAGCTTCGTGCAGTGGTAGATCACCACGTGCGTTCCGCAACCAGAGATTCGCTGAGTGTGTTCCTAGGAGCTTCACAGTTTCCAGTTGTCCTTTAGCACAGCCACAATGGGCAGGAGTACGCCCTTTACGATCCTGCCTATTGGGATCACTGGAATGATTGAGTAGAAGCGCTGTAGCATCCGCATGACCTGCAAGGAATTGAACGGCTAAAGTAGGCAACCTGTCACACAGCTATGTTAAGTAAGTTTCAGTAGATCCGTGTTTGATAGAAAGAAAATTAAAATAATATCTTCATATATTAGAGAGATATTGCAAAGTGAAAAAAAGCTGACTTTATTAAAAGAAACCTCTAATAAAGTATCCTGTATTAAAATTTTTCATGATGTGCAACGGTGCTCTTGCTTCATACTTTATTTTGACAAATATGCCAAATTGATAGATCGAAATCGTAATGAATATAGAAGTTAACTGCAACTCTTATATGAGTTAACTGCATCAGACTATTTTTAACTTCTTCCCATACGGCACAACCATTCGCAAAAGGGTTTCGTGACGCAATTTCTCGGAGAAGAATAACATCGTCCTCGTATTTAAATCGTAAACGTTTTTTATCTTTAGCTTGCATCATTACTCACAAGAAAAGTCAACAAATTTTATGTTCGAATTTACTCCGTTGTTAATTTTGAGGTTAACCTGTCAAAATTAAGGCGCTTTAAATAAAAAATGCTTTGCCGTTATTTAAATTAAATATAGGTTGCCTGTATTTTAATAAAAGAAAGAAATTAAGGATATATCAACTGCGCATGCGCACATATCAAATAAAGGAAAACTTTATTAAAAGATCAGTAGAACAGAGGTTGCAATAACTCTCTATTATGTGGAAAGAACCACGAGATATTCTTTTTTTATAATTTCATATTTTTATTTGTATAGTAAAATACTTCATCTTTCCTAATTTAACCTTCCTCATAATAAAACCTTATAATAAAAAATTGATGTGAAGTATGAATATTCACACATTTCAGGGTTTCGCAGGTATATAATAAGTGAAGGCGGTATGCTGAGTGTGTAGGACAAATTTTACTTTGTAGTAATCACGGCAAAATGAACGATATTTTTAAAATAATTTATCGTCTGTTAATCATATAATAAGACTGGTTATTATATTTACGCTCATAAAAATTAAATACAACATTTGTCAAAATATAACTAGAATTTTGACAAAATAATTTCAACATAATAAAAATGCAAAAAAAAAAAACAGAAAAAATAAAATTCACTCCGTACTCGAACTCGAAACCCTTCGTTTTCCAGCCAGTTTAAGAGCGCTCTAACGCATGTAGCCACCGAACGCTATGCGTGTGAGTGTCTTACATTGGTATAACTTTTGTACTTTGTGAACCAAAAACCACAAAAAATGCGTTATTTTCCAAAAACATAATCTGATCAAAAATTCCTGTTGTACTATTTCGGTTCACACCAATATACATTACTTAGAATTTTTTTAGATTTTTAGTTTAAACCATCTGGGCTACAGGGTGTGGGACAAAATTTTTTTTGCACATTTTTGGCAAAAATCGCATCAAAATAATTTATTTTGCAAAAATAAAAATTTGATCGTTAATCCACGTACTAAGGGCTTTCAATTGATACCCTACTCAGAATTTAAAAAAAATATTTTTGTTTTCGATGAGCACATATTTGTTTATATTTTTAGGGGGGTATGTTTTTTAGATGTTTTAGTATTTTTCCTATGTGCGGGTCAAAGAGTTGTATAAGCATGCCAAATTTCAACTCTCTAGGTTTAACTGTTTGGCTACAATTTTTACCGAACAGACAGACAGACAGACAGACAGACAGACAGACAGACAGACAGACAGACAGACAGACAGACAGACAGACAGACAGACAGACAGACAGACAGACAGACAGACAGACAGACAGACAGACAGACAGACAGACAGACAGACAGACAGACAGACAGACAGACAGACAGACAGACAGACAGACAGACAGACAGACAGACAGACAGACAGACAGACAGACAGACAGACAGACAGACAGACAGACAGACAGACAGACAGACAGACAGACAGACAGACAGACAGACAGACAGACAGACAGACAGACAGACAGACAGACAGACAGACAGACAGACAGACAGACAGACAGACAGACAGACAGACAGACAGACAGACAGACAGACAGACAGACAGACAGACAGACAGACAGACAGAAAGACAGAAAGACAGACAGACAGACAGACAGACAGACAGACAGACAGACAGACAGACGACAAAATGACGGTATAAGGGTTTTTTGGTCATACCTACAAAACCCTAAAAAGGTACCAATGCTTAAATATTTCCTTTTTTTTTTTTTGTTCGTCACTTGGATTTTGAGAGGTGAGGACCTTTTTGTTTTGCTACTTGGATTTTGAGAGGTGAAGACCTTTTTTTTTGCTCGACACTTGGATTTTGAAAGGTGAGGACCTTTTTTTTATTTGCCAAGGACGCCAAAACACGGCTCTACCCCTAGCGCAAGTTTTCTATACTGCAGTTCTGGATGTCGTAGTATTTATCCTATATGCAAGTCAAACAACTGTATATGCATACCATATTTAAACAGTCTAGGCTGAGGTGGCTAGGCAAAAATCGCTTCAAAATAATTTATTTTGCAAAAATAAAAATTTGATCGTTAATCCACGTACCAAGGGCTTTCATTTGATACTCTACTCAGAATTATAAAAAAATATATTTTTTTTTTTCGTTGAGCACATATTTGTTAATATTTTTAGGGGGATATGTTTTTTAGATGTTTTAGTATTTTTCCTATGTGCGGGTCAAAGAGTTGTATAAGCGTGCCAAATTGCAACTCTCTAGGTTTAGCCGTTTGGCTACAATTTTTACCGAACAGACAGACAGACAGACAGACAGACGACAAAATGACGGTATAAGTAGGGTGACCATTCGTCCCGCTTTTCGCGGGACTGTCCCGCATTCTAACATTTTGTCCCGCATTAAGATGCGTCTCGCAAAAGTCCTGCATTTTAACATTTTGTCCCGCATTGACCCGCATTTTGTAACTTCTATTTGAGGAAATGAGGATCTTTTTTTGCTCTTCACATGGATTTGGGATGTGAGGACCTTTTTTTTTGCTCTTCACTTGGATTTCGGAGGTGAGGACCTTTTTTTTGCTTTTCACTTGGATTTGGGAGATGAGAACTTTTTTTTTGCCCCATCCCGCATTGCGTTCTTAAGAAAATGGTCACCCTAGGTATAAGGGTTTTTTGGTCATACCTACAAAACCCTAAAAATGGATGAGCTCTAAAACTCAATCCTCTGAGAGACTCCCCCCCTTAAGTGCGCGTATGCCAGACACAAACTAAACACAAGAAAAATATCAATCCATTTAATATATTAAAACTGCATTATCGTGTAGTTTAATTAAATTTAAATTATAATTTTATAAAAATTGATCTTTCAACTCTGTCAGTAGGTAACATCCAATATAATTCCCCTTAATAAATAACCACGTAATGGAAGTACTGACAGGTTTAAATTATAAAAACTACTTACATTATAATTCTCTAATATTATCAGATCTGTAAAACAAATGGTACAAATAATATCAAAACATTGCATGTTAGACAAGAGTTTACGAACAATTAGTAAGACCTAACTTAATTTTAAACTATCGATTTAACACATATCTCCAAATATAAATTTTAATATCCTTCTATTCGATTTTTCATTTTTAATAATTCGGTCAATGATTATATTTTCAATTTTATTTGATAATGATATTCATTGACCTAAATGTCTTAATAAATTGAAAAAATATCTAATTTGCCGTAAACTACTAATATAATTTTAGATAGTTTGAGTAGCACAGAAGCAATGGAAATGTTTCACGTGTCAAAAGTCCTGGGTTCGAATCCCGTTCAGGGCATGACTATTTCAGTTAGCACAGTGGTTCCCAAACCTTTTCGGTTCCCGGTGCCCTTAATGTATCAGAATTTTTCCGGGGCGCCCCAAATAAAAACATTGGTCGAACTAACGTAGTTGGAGAAATATTGCAACGTTTTCGCGGCGCCCTGTAGGCCAGCCACGGCGCCCTAGGACACCGTAGCGACTTTTTTAGCTCATTAAACGATTTCGGTTGGACATCACTGATCTAAACGATGACTAAGCAGGAAAATAACTTATGTTCCAGTCTATTCTCTAAGCAAGATGTTAAAACCTTAACGTCAAAAACTGACGTTTAATTTTTTAACACCATTTTCAACGTAAATGCTATGCGCTAAGCATATTTGTGTTAAATTATTAACGGGGCGGCGTTAAAATAGCCAATTAACATTCTACAAGAAGCGCCTACCAAAACGGTGGCTTTAAAAGTTAACGCTGGAGTTTACTTTGCAAAAATGGCTGATCCTATTTTAGTGAATGTCATGTTATTAAAAGAAATTGAATAAAATACAAGACGGTAAAAATATCAATTATTATAAGATAAAATTCAAACTTTATATTACTCTTTAAAGTGAATTCTTTACAGTAGAACTGGCACTTCGTCATATTTGTGATACAAATAACCCTTTTGAGTTACCAGGTGCAAGTTCAAGAAATTGTACTGAAAGGAAGTAAATGGAGTCTTGAAGAGCAGTTTTGGTTTTTCTTGAAACACAGTACTTAAAATTATAATCCTCTGAAATCTACAAAAGTCACTTATGCTTCTGTGTGATTCACAATTACGCAGTTCATTTTAATGTTGTATTATTTGGAGTAATAATTTTTCACAATGATAATGAAGTTCATAACAATGATATTCCACATAATCCAGGTTGTAACAATTCGTTTGTTTTGAATTTCTTATGATTAAACAAGTTTTATTTCAGGCATTCAAACAAATGGTAACTAGTTACAAGAAGAAATACGAATTAGAAATAGTGTAATAAATCAGTTAATTATTTAATAATAAATATTACAAAACACCTTTATAAAAATAAAATAAATTCACATTTTATTCAAAAATGAGATAAACTGTTACAATGTAGTATATACATTGACTAAGGCCCAGTCTTTCCACCTTCAGGTAGACATCTGGGTAACTATCTGACAGTTATGGTTATGTGACACTTTCTGTGCTGCATAAATGTCATCCCGTCTTTCAATACAAATTTATCTATCGGATAGTTATCTAACGGATATTGAGACCAACGTATTGAATTCACTGATTGGTATTAACATATTATTCAGCAGATGAAGTTCCAGATAACCTTGTGATCTTGATTATCAGACACTTGCGTTCACATATCTATCTTATAGTAATTTTGTCTATCTTTTTTAGGGTCTTGTAGGTATGACCAAAAAACCCTTATACCGTCATTTTGTCGTCTGTCTGTCTGTCTGTCTGTCTGTCTGTTCGGTAAAAATTGTAGCCAAACGGCTAAACCTAGAGAGTTGAAATTTGGCATGCTTATACAACTTTTTGACCCGCACATAGGAAAAATACTAAAACATCTAAAAAACATATCCCCCTAAAAATATAAACAAATATATGCTCATCGAAAAAAAAATATTTTTTTACAATACTGTGTAGGGTATCAAATGAAAGCCCTTGGTACGTGCAGTGACGGACTAAGCCTTCGCCGGGCCCAAGACATTTTTGATTTACGGGCCCACGGGTCAACCTATGTTTTTTTAAAAAAGGTCCTTACCTACCAAAACCAAATGATGAGCAAAAAAAAAAAAAAAAGGACTTCACCTACTAAATCCAAGTAAAGAGCAAGAAAAAAAGGACTTCAACTCCCAAATCCGGGCCCTTGAAAATTACGGGCCCTAGACAAATGTCTTTTTTTGTCTAAGGGGATAATCCGGCCCTGGGTACGTGGATTAATTAAAATTAATAAATATTTTATTTTTGCAAAATAAATTATTTTGAGGCGATTTTTGCCAAAATTGTGCAAAAAAAATTTTTTTGTCCCACACCCTGTAGCCCTGATGGTTTTAACTAAAAAATTTAAAAAATTGTAAGTAATGTACATTAGTGTGAACCGGAATAGTACAACAAGAATTTTTGTTCAGATTATGTTTTTGGAAAATAACGCATTTTTTGTGTTTTTAACTAAGATAAATAAAATATTTAATCCGCTATTTAACATAGTAAACGAGTGAAACTGCGTAGTACAGTGGTAACGTTGTCGCTTCGTGAGTTAAAACTACTATTAAGAAACTACTGTTCGAATCCCGTCAATTTTTATTTTTTCTGCATATTTTGCATTTTATTTTGTTTAAATTATTTTGTCAAAACTCTAGTTATATTTTGGCAAATGTTGCATTTAATTTTTAAAAGCGTAAATTTAATAACCAGTGGGAAGTGTTGAAATTATAATTTAATTCTATGTTTGAATGTATACGAAATCAGAGGGGCGGAGTTGATGACTTAAACAACCAATAGAAGCCGTAGGCGCAGTTTTCAAAATATTAATGAACCTTGCTATATAAAAAAAATACTGCAAATATTTAGAAACCCAAATAATGGTATTAGGCATTCGAATTAAAATTAATAAAAAAATATTTTAACATAAAATTTGTTTTGGCATTCCAAATAATCATCATTCACTTACTAAATACCTGCGAAACCCTGAAATGTGTGAAAATTCACACTTCACATAATTTTTTATTTACTTAGTGTGTTGTTTATTTAGCAGTTTTGTGTTTAGTTATATATTTTCTTATAGATATCTTATAGATTTCTATTTTAGACAGTGTGTGTAATGGAGTGACGCACACAGGGGGGCGCGCCTCCCCCCCCACTAAAAAGAGGGAAAAAAAGAGGGAAAAAAAGAGGGAAAGTTTTTTTTTATCACCATGGTCTTAGGTAAATATATGTATTTAAAAATAGAGAAATGAGGAACTCTTTTTTAGGGTTTTGTAGGTATGACCAAAAAACCCTTATACCGTCATTTTGTCGTCTGTCTGTCTGTCTGTCTGTCTGTCTGTCTGTCTGTCTGTCTGTCTGTCTGTCTGTTCGGTAAAAATTGTAGCCAAACGGCTAAACCTAGACAGTTGAAAATTGGCATGCTTGTACAACTTTTTGACCCGCACATAGGAAAAATACTAAAACATCTAAAAAACATATCCCCCTAAAAATATAAACAAATACGTGCTCATCGAAAAAAAAAATATTTTTTTAAAATTCTGAGTAGGGTATCAAATGAAAGCCCTTAGTACGTGGATTAACGATCAAAATTTAATTTTTGCAAAATAAATTATTTTGAGGCGATTTTTGCCAAAATTGTGCAAAAAAATTTTTGTCCCACACCCTGTAGCCCAGATGGTTTAAACTAAAAATGTGAAAAAATTCTAAGTAATGTATAATGGTGTGAACCGGAATAGTACAACAGGAATTTTTGATCAGATTATGTTTTCGGAAAATAACGCATTTTTTGTGTTTTTTTGTTGACGATGCATACATGTTATACTCTTATAACACACTAAGTTGATAAGCGTTTGGTGGTCTAGTGGATCAGTTGCTCGACAACCAGACAGGATCGTTATTAAGGAAAGAACCTCTGTAGTAGTAGGTTCGTTCCTTGCTTGTGGAGTCAATTTTATTTTTGTTTTTTTTTTTCATATTTATTATGTTTAAATTAATTTGTTAAAATTCTAGTTAAATTTTAGCACATTTTGAATTTAATTTTCAAGAGCGTAAATTTAATAACCAATTGGAATTATATTTTCATTCTGTGTCATTTATACGAAGCCAGAGGGGCGGAGCGTATGATTTAAGACAACCAATGAAAGCCATAGGCCCAATTTTCAAAATCTTAATGAACCTTGTTATATAAAAAAAATACTGCACTTATTTAGAAACCTAAATAATGATATTAGGTATTCGAATTAAAATTAACAAAAAAATATTTTAACATAAAATTTGTTTTTAAAGCTCTGAGATTAACAGACGATAAATTATTTTAAAAAGATCGTTCATTTTGCCGTGGTTACTACAAAGCAAAATTTGTCCTACACACTCAGCATGCCGCCTTCACTTATTATATACCTGCGAAACCCTGCAATGTGTGAAAATTCACACTTTACATCAATTTTTTAGGTCATCAGTTGTATTTCAGAAGTGAGGACCTTTTTTTAGGTCATCACTTGATCACTTGTATTTCAGAAGTGAGGACTTTTTTTTAGATCATAAACTGTATTTTACAAGTGAGGACCTTTTTTTTACTTCATCCCTTGTATTTCAGGAGCGAGGAGCTTTTTTTTAGATAATCACTTTTTTAGAAATGAGAATAATTATAAATTTCTCTCCCCCCCCCCATACACTTGGGTGTGCCACTGGTGTAATGCATAGTTTTTTAGGTTAAATTCAACTATTTTGGATGTCATGTAAACGTATCTAATATGACGTCATAAAAAAATGTGACTTTTACAAAAGTCACAAAGTTACTTTTAAAAAAGTAACGCAACTGCAATGATTGGCCGACTAGCCTATAATATAATAACCACACGTTCTTTAATTTCTGGACAACTCTTCCATTCCTGTATAAAAGCCTTATATATTTTTACCCATACAATCTTAAAATATTAATGATTTTTGATTAAATATTCGCCGCAAAATCTTTTATAAATAGCAGTCATTCGATTTTCATAATATTGGTCAATTTATAAATACATAAGGTCGAGTCGCACACGTTTATCCTATTGACCTAGGGTGGCGTTTGCCGCTGCCCTAGAATGTTAACTCAAACTGAGCTTTAGCCCCGAAAACATACTTCTTATTCTAATGAATGCATCGCCCTATTTTCACCTCACGTAAATGTCGTGATTACGAGATTTAAATTAAAATTTAAGTTACTTAATTTATTTTTGTGAGGTTATATTTCAGCATTAAACAACGATTAACAAAAGGACACTCTTATAGCGTTTTTATGGTTTTAGCTTTGACTGCGAATATTAATATTGTTTCAAGTATACAATATATTATATTATTAGCATTTATTAACACATTAAAATTTTAGGGTTCTAACAAATTTTGGACGGCGCTATCTGTCAGAGGAAAGTTAAAATCAAGCTGTCGTACGCAAGTGCACAGAATGAGAAAAGCCTGAAACAGAATGCACAGCGCGCTACGCCGTCAGCGCGCCGTCATTTGCGACGGCGTTGCGTGGGAAACAGAATGCACCGAGTTCTACGACGCGTTAACGCCGTTCGTACGGCGTTATCTGTCAGGACGGCGTTCGTTGGCGTTGGAGTTCGTCGGCGTTACTTTGATGACGTTAAAAATTATTGCATTGTGTGCAGGCGAAAATTCTCAACGGCGCTAACGCAACGTTGTCGCAAATGACGCCGCGCTGACGCCGTAGCGCGCTGTGCATTCTGTTCCAGGCTTTAGCACCGTTGAGAACGGCATTGAATTTTCGCCTGCACACAATGTAATAATTTTTAACGTCATCAAAGTAACAAATGACAACCTATATCTGTGTTTATAGGTGCGCTTTCTTTTATTAAAAGTATAATGGATGATGAAGACGTGTGTGATGTTATTTATGTTGTATGCAAGTTATTTATACATACAAACACTTTACCATTCAGTAAAAACTGAGGTTAGGTGTTCTACGTCAACGTTCAACGGTGTCAAAAGTTAGATGTTGACGAACATTCAGTATCAACGGCGTTGGAACGCCGTTGTCCAGATAATAGTATATGAGAAATAAAATAACTCTACTTTTGGAAAGTCAGTATTTATTTTCGAATCACAACGTTTCGCTGTTAGATAAACAGCTGTATTTCTAACAGTGAAAAGTTTTGTTTCTAAAATAAATATTGACAGTCCAAAAGTAAGTTATTTTATTTCTCAGTAATTATAATGTAATTTTGTGTTCCAAAAATAAATAGCTTAGATCTTTTATTTAAATTTATTTATTTAGATTCCTTATATGTATTATTACAGGTTTTTAAATATATGTATTTTTTTGTTTATTGTAAAACTTTTGTTAATATAAATATATATTTAATACAATAATTATAAACCTAAAACTGATAGTGTAATTCAAATTTGGCGGTTCAGTTGTTTAGTATTTGGCCGGTTCATAGGAGCGCTGTTAGACGTACTAAATTTTCTTGCTGGGAGTGTCCGTTCTTCTTATATGTTCTGTGCTTCTCTGCGTTAAGTGGTATTCTTAAAAGGTATACGGAACACGCTACGTATCTCTAAATGTTTTTGAACGACAAGTGTAACCGTAATAGGTATACACGACCAAGATTATTAAAGTAAAGATTGTCTCGTAACTAGAAGTGGTGGGGGTAAATAGCGAAGCTACGCGTCATCTGTATACTAAAGCCTGGAACAGAATGCACAGCGCGCTACGGCGTCAGCGCGCCGTCATTTGCGACAGCGTTGCGTTAACGCCGTTGAGAATTTTCGCCTGCACACAATGCAATAATTTTTAACGCCGTCAAGTGTCACTTGACAACCTATATCTGTGTTTATACATGCGCTTTCTTTTATTAAAGGTATAATGGATGATGAAGACTTGTATGTGATGTTATTTATGTTGTATGCAAGTTATTTATACATAGAAACACTTTATTATTCAGTAAAAACTGAGGTTAGGTGTTCTGCGTCAACGTTCAACGGCGTCAAAAGTTGGAAGTTGACGAACATTCAGTATCAACGGCGGTCGAACGGCGTAGGACGTTGTCCATTCTGTGCACTTGCGTACGACAGCTTGGGTTTAACTTTCTCCTGACAGATAGCGCCGTACGAACGGCGTCAACGCGCCGTCAAACTCGTTGCATTCTGTTTCCCACTTAACGGGACGTCAGTCTTTGTTTATCGTATATGTTATATATACGTGACGTTTTAATTTTGTCTATAAATATAAAAATATCGTTTAATTTTTTGATTTTCTACTTGTTTTAATTTCTTTTTTCTTCGAAAGGAATGTTTCTTCGTTCTAAATAAATTTTCTTACTTCTATTTTTGATGTGAAGAGGATAATAAATGAAATATTTCAATATTTTAGTTTTAGGGTGTCCCTCCGCAATTACCCTAATATTCATCAAATTGATAAAATGCATAGAATAAATAAGATTTGTTTTCTTATAAACAATTTTTATTGTATAGTTTTTTCTGTTAAGATAGTTCTATTTATAAATGAAATATTTTAAATTTTTTAGTACCAGTTTTACCCAGAAACACCCCCTAAGAAATAAAATTTTGAGATATCATGCCTATACATATTTGATCCTGGTTCTACTCTATTGTACCAAATTTCGTTAAAATACGTCCAGCCGTTTTTAAAAACTGATATAACCTCCAATTTTATTAATTACTATATTATTATAGCAATTTGTTTTTCTATTTTTATTTAAATATTCCCAAAATTATATTTGTATTCGATTTTATTGTTATTTATTAACTATAATACAAATACCCATCACCTTAAATTTTATATAAATCAGTATAAAATTTCCTTAGATTTTTATTTATAATTTATTCAGTAGAACTGTCTTGAAATAAATATCTATTATGAAAGTAGTCAATAAAAATATTTAAAAACATGCAACATCTATATTAATTTTGTATGCTAGTTTGAACTACGCATACATGTGACGTATTTCCTCTCACGCTCTGAATGGTCAGAAGTTACGAGACAATCTTTACTTTAATAATCTTGATACACGACGACCTTACAACCAATAGCAATGCGTCACGTGATATATGTAAAAAGAGAGAAATTGTAACAGTTGCACCATCCGAATTATTTTGATAACAAAGATATTATTCATAACAATATGTAGAGTGTTTATGAAATTCATTACCTAACCTAACCTAACAATTTTATCATGAAGGTTAGACAGAATATAAATAATAACATTAGCAAATTATGTGTTGTATAAATAGGAATCAAAATTTATTGTAAATGACTCGGTTCCTGGCTGAGGTCTGGTGTATATGTAATGCATCAGATCCAGTCAAGAGCTGAGTCCGGTCGACCACGTAAGTTTATTTTTGTAACTTTTATATTTTATTTTTTTAATATCATTCTGTTTTAAAATGTTTTGTTTTTCATTTATTTAATATTTTTTTTTGTAACTTCAAATTTTGTTATTTTAATTTTTTTTTTCTTTTTACCAAATAAATTTACCATTATAAATTTTCCCACTTGTTTGACTTTAAAATTCCTATCAACAGAGAAGCAGATAAATTCAACCCTTTTTATTTACATAGTTTTATATAAACTAAGTATTGGCAGCCTTCCCCCCCTTGTTTTTACATTTTGGCAAATACATCTTCATCTCATCCCCCCCCCCCCCCCGCCCGGTCGTTTCATTTTTGTTGGTCAGCGGTGGAATTTTTGCTGTTTATATTTGGTAGCAGTGGTGGGATTTTCAAATAGGATTCTATAGTAACTTTTGATTGTTACATTTCTGGTGGCAGCGGTGGGATTTTTAAATAGGATTCTTTAGTAGTTCTTGAGTGTTACATTTCTGGTAGCAGCGTTGGGATCTTCAAGTAGGATCTTTTAGTAGTTTTTGATTGTTACATTTTTGATAGCAGCGGTCGGATTCGATAACTGGTGCGATAATTTTTAAATAATAGATCTTTAATAGCTTTTGCCTGTTACATTTTTGGTGGCAGCCTTCCTCCTCGTTTTTACAGTTTGTTAAAATCTTCCCCCCCCCCCCCCCGCCTGTTATAATTGGGGGCCATTGTTTAGATTTTTAAATAGGATTCTTTAGTAGTTCTTGACTGTTACAAAATGATAAAAATGTAAAAAGGGAAATATCAAAAATTTAAAAACTCTAATTAAAATATAATTAAAATTATTTAATAATTTATTCTTATTTCATAATTTTAAATTAGAATTGTTTTCTGTTAGTATGTTTTAAAGGCCAATTTACGTTATCAAAAATTTGTTGTATATTCTATATTCAAGATATATATTTATTATATATTTTGTTTCGATTTTATATTAATTTTGTAGTTTATTAAATAAGACATAGTTTTTAATTTCTTTATTTTTCTATTTATAACCTATATATCAAAATACCAAATATCATTAGAGTAAATAAATAAATATGTTAATTTTATTTATTTATTTATTATGTTCTATTTTATTTTTTATTATTATTTTTTTTTTTTTATACTAAATTAAATCTTCAATATTTTTTTTTTGTTAATTTCATTCTTTGATTAATTTTAAGTGTAGTTTATGATTTAGTTCTTGACACTCCATTGGCATAATGAAATCTGTCGAAATACTAGTATCAAGTGATTTCGAATAAAACTAAGTGGAACTAACCTAGGGTGACCATTCGTCCCGCATTTTATCATTTTGTCCCGCAAAAGTCCCGCATTTTAACATTTTGTCCCGCATTGTCCCGCATTTTGGATTTGGGAGACGAGGACCTTTTTTTTGCTCCTCACTTGGATTTGGGAGGTGAAGACCTTTTTTTTGCTCTTCTCTTGGATTTTGGGACATGAGGACCTTTTTTTTCGCTGTTCTCTTGGATTTGGGAGATGAGGACCTTTTTTTTGTTCCGTCCCGCATTGCCTTCTTAAGAAAATGGTCACCCTAACTAAACAAGTATTTTTTAATTTTTTATTTCTATATTACATTTTGTTTCTACTTGAAATTTCGGATTTTATTATTTATAAGACCTTGGAAATTAGCTTTTCTTTACATTGATTTTTTATTGTTTATTATCATTAAATTAACATAATATTTTCCATATTTTTTGCTTTAATAAAGTTTTTTTTCCTCATAAATTAAGTGTATGCAAATTAAATTTCTTCCTGACACCTGATCGTTTATTCTTTTAGCATGTAAGGTAAAGAGAAATAAAAAATTCAAAATAAAAAATTACTCTTTACGTACCGATTTATTGTTTATAAGTCTATCGTTGATTGCCTCTTTTATTTTTTAAAATATTAACGAGTAATCTTACCTAGCGTGACAGCATAATGGAGGGCAGTACACCCATTAGTGTCAATAACGTCAGGAGTAGCTCCGCAAAGAGTGAGTAAGGTATCAAGGCAGTCAGTGTGTCCTCTGGAGGCCGCACAATGTAGTGCTGTAAGTCCATCTTTATCAGGAGCTTCGACGGCTGCACCGGCTCTAACTAAAGCAAGAACAGCTTTGGCAGAACCAGCACTCGCCGCCCAGAGAAGAGGTTGGCGGCCATCATTGTCTGCTACGGACACGTTGCAGGAAGATTGACTTAGGAGGATGTGAAGGACTTGAAGACCTAGTTGGTCACGCTCCTGGAAATAAATTATTAGTGTGAGATGTTATAAAAGCAATATGGTATAAGATTTTACTTTAAATTTTTGGACAGAACCACAGTATATACAGTAGTTTCAGAAAAGGCGCATATGCCCGACAGTACAGGTAGTCGTTCTACGGGTGTCAATCGTGTAGCACCAGTGACCGTTCGCATTTCTGTATTCAGCTGGACGTCAATCTTGCTTGTGTGAGCACTGTTCTTCTAAACAGAGGAGCAGTTCTCTGCTGTAGCATACAGAACAATTCTGTAACTCAGTGACTATGATCATAGTAACTAAATGTGTCTCTATGAGCAAGGTCAGTTACTATCATGAATGAAAGTCATTATGCTTTTTATAATATTTTATCTTGTAGTAACGTTACTACACAGTAATTTTTTGCAGAATTGATCTGAATGAGCAACTGTAGACGTATTCAGGGTATGGCCATCGCAACCCCACGACGTACCTGCCAGCTTGTGGATTAAATTATTTCTAGTTTTAAGTTTTAGACCTACTTTTTAAATACGAGATGTGTAAATTAAGTAACCGGACTGATTTTTAAAAATATTTTTATTAGAATAGAATTACAATTCAATATTGTCTCCCTCAAAATAACTTCCTTGGGAAATCACACAGCGCTGGAGACGGTTCTTCCAATCCTCGCAGCAGTGCTGGAACTCGGATACTAGAATAGTTTTCAGCTGGTCGGTTACGGACAAAATGATGTTTCTTGAGGTGATTTAAATCTTGGGGAAGAGGAAAAAGTCACAAGGACTCAATTCAGACGAATAAGGAGACTGAGGAGCCACAGAAATGTTTATACTGGCCAAAAACTCGTTTTTTGAAATTGTTGTTTATTAAAATTTTTCTCATCCCCAATTCATTGGTCAAAATCTGATGAACGGTAGTGTGAGTCAAAATCAACTCTTCCCCGATCATTCTGACTGTCAACCGACGATTTGAACGCACAAGTTCCTGGATTCTGGCGTCATTTTCATCGGTTCTTGAAGATGAAGGCCTTCCGCAGTGTGATTCATCTTCAATCAACTCTCTTCCTTCTGAAAATGCCTTAAACCACCAAAAAACCTAGGTCCTTGACAAAACACTGTCTCTTAGAGGCCTGCACGGACTCGGGCTTGGCCGTCGGCCCAGGCCCGACCTGGCCCGAGGGCCGGGTTCGTCCGACTGACATGTATTATATTCGGGCTTCAGCCGGATAAGAACAATAATACCTTTAAATAATATATTTTTAAACCTTCGTTAAAAAAAATATATATTTTTAATTTCTAGTTTTATAATTATTACAAATTGTAAGCAATTTTTGTATCATAATAAGTTTATTCAGGCCGAACTTAAAATTTTGTCGGGTTCGGGCCGGGTAGATGCAATAATTGTATTAATATTTTCGGGCTTGGGTCGGGCCGGACTGGAAACATAACGGGCCGGGCCGGGTAAATGTGGTCCAAAATAGGCCCGTGCAGACCACTAAAATGCGTACACTCCAAGCCTGATCATCATGACTAACAGCCCAAGTAAAAGAGGAGGAAAATCAAAATTAAAACTGCCTAATTTACCCAATTTTCATAATTTTATTACCTGTATTATATTAAATTAGTGATAACGTTAAAGCATATAAAAAATAGGTCATCAAATCCGATCTACCCCTTAGTGAGTTAAAACTAAAATAAACCAGGTCAGTGAGTGAGAATATATAATGATGAATGTGTCGTGTGAATTAACGTGCATGTAACTTGTAGCTGACCGACTGATACACCAATGCAACGCCCTAAATAAAGATTACAAATAAATTACATATGAAAATTTATGTTTTTGCAATGTAGATTATAGTAAGCATAAGTACGGTGATAAATATGAGTTCACTGCATTGTTGGGATAAGAAACAATTTATTATAAAGGATTAAGTAATTTCAGTGTTGATTAGATAAATATCAAATTTAAGTTTTAGAATAAATTATAAAGGAAATACTTATTGCAGTAGACGTAAGACTTGTTTTATTAGGTTTTTTATTATAAGCAAGAACTTTTTTGCTGTTAGTATTTTTGTTTTCAGTAAAAAAGCAAACGTAATAATAGTACGGGAGAGCAATGGCGGCTGAGACGGGGTGGCAAAAAAATTTAAGAACAAAAATTTAATTTAAAATCTCATTTATACTTTAAAATTGCATTAAACTAGATAAATATATCTGCATATATTTATTTTTTCTAATTCAAAGATATTTCATATAAGTGTTAGATTTTAAAAATTTAGATCTAGAAAACAAAATGCTGTGGGCACTATCACGTAGGGTCCCGACAGAGCCGCAGTAAGGGGGGGGGGGGCGGAGGGGCGACGGCCCCTAGTGCACTAAGGAAAAGGGCGCCGATGAGCTTGACTAAGGGGCGCCACATCGCGAAAGTGAGGACTTTTTTTTTGCTCTTCACTTGGATTTTGGGGGTGAGGACCTTTTTTTTTGCTCTTCACTTGGAATTTGCGAGGTGAGGACCTTTTTTTGCTCTTCACGTGGATTTTTGGAGGTGAGGACCTTTTTTTTTGCTTATCACTTACATTTATTTGTCAAGGGCGCCAAAACGCAGTTTTGCCCCTAGCGCAAGTGTTCCTTACTGCGGCTCTGGGTCCCGATACAGTGTTGCCACATGCGATTTCTAATGTATTTATCTACGCAAGTAATAAAAATCAGCTGTGGCCACCACAGGACCGACCGCCGTCATAAAGTAAGTACTTGTATAAAATACATTCTAGCAGCAGAGTAGAAATAAGTTGGCCTAATATTTGCTAACAGAGATATTATTTATCATGACCATGGATACATGTAGGTATGGAAAAATTGAGAAATTACGAAAAATTTTACAAAAATTTTTCGAAATTTTTGGTTTTATCAATAAATGTCTCAAATAAAAGTTATTAGTTATTGCATTTATAGCAACTTTTGTTTAATAAATTTTTTCGAAATATTTTTCTGTTGCTTCATTATTTTACTTGTACCTGATACTTGTTGAAGAAATACCTTATATTTTTTAATGTCATATAAACTTCTTTGAATTTGGTGACCCCGAAAAATATTCTCGCGACCCCTGTGGGGGTCGGGACCCACGGTTTGCGCACCACTGGCCTAGACTCTCCTAATGGTAAAGCCGGTCCTACTCTAGGCAAACGGATCTCTACGCTATCCTAATTCCAGATCGGTATTTTTAGTTTTGACGTTACAAGAATTCAAGCTATATTGTTAATAAATTGCCGTAAAACAAAAAACACGTTATAAATTGTTGAAGTTAGTTTTTCCTTTATTTTTTCTTCTTATTAATTATTATTTTTCATCAATTTGGCGCCCTTTTTCACTGATCAACTGAGGCAAGTGCCTCGGTCGCCTCATCCTCGTTCCGGCTTTGGTTGATTCGTTCATTTGTCATTGATTAGACTTTTTTTAAAAAATGAACTTTATGTACGTATAACAATTATTACGTTCTACGTAATAATTAACATAACGTTTAAATAATAACAACATACTGTTGCCACGTCTAGACTGCTCGACTATCAAATATAAACTCTCAAAATGTACCAAAACAAAATGGTATCCGATATTGCCAACTGACAATAACTGAAGCGCCTCTAATGAGATTTTGAGAAACTGACAGGTGGAGGATAGTCGAGTTTGTTTACTGTTGTTTTCATAGCGAGTTTTTAAAAAATGTCTTTAAAATTGCAAGAAAAAATTAAATGCAACGTGAATTGTTGTGTTTCTCTTTGCAATCCAAAAGTAGGTCGTGATAGAGACCTAAGTTTTCATCGTGTTCCGAAACGTGGCAAAAAAGCCTTATTACCTTCAATTATAACCCTAGAGGTTACTTGGGCACTGAGAAAACGGAAAATTTCATTTAACGCAACCCTCATATTGAATAATAAATTAATTTCAATAAATATCACATGAAGTTACCATTGCACCTGTCAAAAATATCCTATCTGCGTCAGCCATGATGTACAATGCAGTGGCGCCTCTATCGGTTGTGTCAGATGACAATAAGTTTTAAAGTAAATTTTTACCCACCCAGTATATTAAACTCAATATTTTTAAACAAACAATTAAAATTTTAAATTAAAAGAAAAGTAAACTAATTTATCTGATAAAAATAACTAGTGGGACCTTAAAATATGTACACTAGAGACCTGGCATGTAATATATCAGAAGTTTTTGACGGAGAGTTCGTGCAAAAACGTTATATTTATAAACAGAATGACGTGTTCGAGCTTTTCAATGAGTGTTTTAGTCACATCAATGTAATGTTTAACTCAGCGATATAACACACGCAGAAAAAATTAAAAGATTTAAAGATACGGTTTTATGGCTACATATGATGATAAATATTTTTAAATTAACAAGCTAAGGGGGAATTTAAAACGTATATGTTTATTATTAGTTTTTTGTAACATGAGAAGGTCATTAGGTCAAAAAAATTTGTATTTAATTATATTATACACAAAAAGTTAAAAATGGTTTCCCTCGAGGGCTACTACTTGCGTACCTTTACATAATTAAAATATCGGAAACAAAAGCCCAAAAATATACTAGAGCAGGGCAGCAAAGCCGAAACTAGGATGTGGCCAGTGGCGGCTGAGATAGGGTGGCGATGGGACAGTGTCCTCTTAAAAAAATTTAATGAGAAAAACTGAATTTAATATCTCATTTATACTAAAAAATTGCATTAAACTAGCTAAATATATCTGCATATATTTATTTTTATTATTTCTGATTCAAAGATTTTTCATATGTGTTAGATTTTAACAAATTAAATCTAGAAAACAATGCTGTGGACACTCGGGACACTACCTCGTAGTGTCCTGAGACACAGCGACCAACTCCAAAAACAAAAATTTGTTTAATAGCGCATCTGATTTTTTTATGTTTATGAAACTTTAACATATTTGGGACTTTGTTTGGAAAAAAAAATCGATATCCTGACTAATACTAAAATTAAACGTTTTTTGCTCTCCTGTAAAATTTACTTTTCTGGAGTTGTGGCCTTTTCGAAATAACCGATTCAACTGAACACAAATCGATCTATGTAGTTCACATTGGGACCATTTGTTGGCGGAGTCGCTTTTTGAATTGGGTAATTTTAAGATTTTTAAGATATTTAGGAATGGAGTTGTATATCGTAGCAGCGTTGTCCGAGAATGCTTTTTTGAATAAGGTTGTCGGGTGTTTGGGAATATGTATCATGTGAGAGTTCCTATTATTTTTACTATTAACTTGTGATCTTTTTATGATTTTTTCGACTAGATAGCTAGGTTCGTTTGTGATCATGGTTTTGTGAATGAAACATGCGTAAAGTCCGTTCTACATTATACATTTGTCAATACTATCCAACTCTGACGTCATTTTAACTTTTGATACTACAAAATATAGTGGGGGGGGGGGAAATAAGAGACAGCGATACTTTCCATCTTTTATTACTTTGTGATGCTCTTCACTGCCAACTTAAAAAATTCTAGGTTCAGGTGATAGACAACAGTTTGGTTATAGAACCAATTCTAGTAACCAATTTATAAATATTGTTTAATTGTGCTAAGTTTATATTTAATTATATGTTCTAAATAAACTTCTTATCAACTTAATAAAGTTCTAAAAGTTAACAAAAACTAAAAAGTTGGTAGTTGGTACGACTGAGAAGTATACAACTGTCACTCAAAAATTTGACCGGAGGTAGTTTTGAAAATAGTGTAGTTTGTAGTGTAGCATCGAAAGTTGGAAGGAAATATTGTGTTTCGCATTATACTTTTACGTCAGTACTACGCAAAAAATCTGTAGTGCTTCGCAAAAAAAGTATAATATAGAACGGACTTAATGCAAGTGTCTTCTTTCAGACATGTTTAACCATCCTAACTTCCTCAGGTGTTGGGAAGTAGGTTCCCTTTTCTTTAGTCCTAATATGAAACGTACACACTAGTTTTGCACTTTTTGAATTCGCCTCGAATCGAAATATGACAGGAAGGTCCGTAAATCTGCCGCAGTAATTAAAGATCGATAGGACGAGACTGTCCTATATATAACATATAATAACTAGGGGCCTCAGCCCGGCTACGCCGGTCTTCTCCTATATGTTGTTAAAACGAGTCGCGAGGCGACTCGTTTTAATATAATAAGGCATTTTGTCGCACTTGTCGATTATAAAACTCATCGCTCATCTTTTTTTAACACTATTTTATGGAAATTCCCCCTGCAAATGTCTTAAATTTTATCGTTAATTCACCTTAAATACTTAATTAGTTTTCTTCTGTAAAGAAATACGTTCAAAATGTGAAATCTCGTCACATTTTAAATTGCAAAAAATTTGACAGCTGTTTCCTTTTGAAACCTTGTAAGCATATTTTTGCCTCAAAATGCTCAAATAATGGCCCAGATTCTTCTAAAAATGTTTTCTGTTACCTCAAAATATTATCTCGCACGTCAAAAAAGCTATCTTGAACCATTATCACCACTTAACACTTTGATTAACCCTGAAATTTTTAATATGTATATATAAATCTTTATGTATATATAAATATTGTTAAAACACTATTTTATGGAAATTAGCCTTGCAAATGTCTTAAACTTTATCGCTAATTCACCTTAAATCCTTAATTAGTATTCTTCTATCAAGAAACACGTTCAAAATGTGAAATCTCGTCCCATTTTAAAATGCAAAAAATTTGACAGCTGTCTCCTTTTGAAACCTTGTAAGCATATTTTTGCCTCAAAATACTCAAATAATGGCCCAGATTCTATGAAAAATGTTTTCTGATACCTCAAAATATTATCTCGCACGTCCAAAAAGCTATCCTGAACCATTATTACCATTTAACACTTTGATTCTCGCCGTAAATATTCTGGACCGGCCGTCTTGTATTAAGAATATTTTTGAATTATCGTCTGATAAAACCTGTCCGTGTCGATCAATGGTGACTTTGATTCGACACGGATTCGAGGAAAAAATGCATGATTTTTATCAATAAAAATTAGTCAGTACCCTCTGTCGAAATAAAATTAAGCCTAAGCACTATAAAAATATCACCCGGATAAGACGGCGGTTCATTTTCCTCTCTCGCGTTACCGGAAAAGTGAAGATACACCAGAAGTTGAATAGAACATACATACCACACTTGTACAATATAATAGTAGATAAAAAATATACATATTCACTTACAGATCCGCACATCTGAGCAGCATAATGTAACGGAAATCCTCCATGGACATCTGGAGTAGACACTTCAGCACCAGCTGCTAGGACAGCGCATAGAGAGGCTGCTTCTCCGCATACTGTAACAAAAATGAATAATAACGTAATTTTTCCAAAATCAGCTTATACGGCTTCGAAATACGGACTAGATGCCATGTTTCCAAACAGGGGCGGATCGAGCGATTGAATCGGCCCGGGCAATTTGGAATATTCGGCCCGGGCTCACGGGACTTGTTGACCATTTATAGGGAATATTTAAAGGATTCCGCACACCACGGCGGCCGCGGTAGCGTTAGCGATACGACTAGCGATCAGGTCTCCTCACACTAACGCGGTGGGAGTGGCGGTAGCGGTAGCGATCAGTTAGTGAATCACGGTATATAGTTGTGTGATAATATTGATTGCGAGAATACGTGAGAATATGCTAAAAGTTAAACAAGAAGAAGTCTTGATTTTGGCAGCTCTTCTTGAAAACTTTTCCTATTTCGTGTGATTGCTAGACTGAACGCTGCATTCGGCGTCGTTCTCAGATAGCGGAACGCTTGTATTTGCGTGCTCTCATTGTATTATATAGGTTGCGTTAGGCCGCCACCGTAACGCTACCGCGGCCGCCACCGCGGCCGCTTTGGTGTGTGGAATCCTTAAAGAGGCCCGGGGGTCGAGTATAAATAAAAACCAAAGTATAAATCAATAAATGTTTTTTCATTTATATTTTTAAAATTAATATCGTATATAAATTTAATAAGCAAGACAACAGTCAGAGATTTAGGCATATTTTTCGATTCTAAGCTATTGTTTAATGATCATATTGACAACATAAGAAAAAAGGCTTATAAACTCTTAGGTTTTGTAATTCGATCTACTAAGCCCTTTCACACGAAGGAAACTTTAACATTGTTATTTAGTTCCATAGTTAGATCTCAATTAGAATATTGCTCAGTCATTTGGAATCCAATGTATGATAAAAATATTAATTTAATAGAATCTGTTCATGTCTACAGTTTGTTACAAATTAAATATTGGCTACTCTACTTACTTAAATACCTTGCAATTACTTAATTACGAATCTTTACAAAACAGAAGATACCAGACCGATATGATATTTCTTTTTAAAACAGTTAATAATTTAATCGATTCCCAAACATTTATTTCAAATATCAACTTTTTAGCTCCCGTTAAATCTACCAGATCAAGCGCACTTTTTAAATTACCAAAATGTCACACTAACTGTTACAAAAACTCACCTATTAATAGGCTTATGTCAACTTATAATAATAATTTTCTACATTTAGACTTATTTAGCTTACCCCTGCAACAATTTAAAAACAAAATAAAATCCAATATTTAATTTCTAAGAAACATACGTATTGTAGTTTATTTTTTCTTTTTTTTTAATATTATTGTTATTAATCTAAATTAATGTGTACAAATACGTAAAAAAAAAAATTGTAAGATATGTAACACAATTTCAATAATTCGTGGAAGCCAGTTATAGGGTCTACTGTTGGCTTTCCTTAAAAACTGTAAAATAAATAAAAAAATAAAAAAAAATAAAAATACAGTCTCTAAAATAATGAATAAATGTTAGAAAAACAAACAAAAAAAGCAAGTTATTTCTAAAATTATATCATAGAATTGATCATAGGTATTTGAGTGGGCAGATCGAGGTCCGAAACGCGAAACAGACGCCCTAAGCCCAATGCTTTCTCGGTCGTTTTCGAGGGGAGATGGCAGCGGAATTAGGCCCTTCAGACCTGGGAGTCCAGACTCAAGAAGAAAGAACATGACCCTGGTCAGACAGATGCAGAGTAGGAAGAAACAGGAGCTGAGACACAGGTCGGAGTTACAAGCCGCCGTTTCACCCGCGGGGTTGCCTGCGGAGGGCCACGGCAGCTCAAAGGTCGGGGTATAGACACCTGCATCCGGAGAGTGTGGGTACGCCATTTAGTCACCTAGCGAAGCCTCGGGGATCCGTGCGTAAAACCACGCGAGTCCTCGACGGGTATGCTTTGTATTCGGACCGGATAATCTAGTAAACAGATCAAAGTCCGAAAACACGAGACGGACGCCTACAGCTGGACTCCTGAAGTTGGCGGGCCCTAAGGGAGTTTTGGCGGGGGGGACTCGACAGACCTTGTGCTCAGTTGAGAACATACCGGAAGAAAAACACAGGAAGAAGAGGAGGAAGTACAGGAAGAACCAAGAGAGAAGGCCAGAAGATCTAGTCAACCTGCCATGAAGAATAGTCAACTACGACAGTTCCGTGGCAGGGTTGAGGCAAGCAGGGTTTTTAGTCGGTATGCCACTTTGTGGAGAGTCCGACACTACCTGAATATGGTGTCTATAAAAGATTTCCCCTGGATAAAAAAAAAAAGTATTTGAGTGGAAAGCGGCTGTCACATCGGTCCATCGGGAGATGCCCGATAGTCTAATAGGTCGATCCGCCACTGGTTCAAAACATGATCAACCACGACAGTTTTATCGATTAGACACTAGGTTTTATGTAGGAAACGAAAATTTGAAGGTAACAACAAGCATATACTGTAGGCCAGCGTTTCACAACCGGGGGGCCGCGCCCCCATGGGAGGTCGTGAATGCTTCGTCGAGGTGCCGCGTAGTCATATAAGATCGCAGCATGAAAATATAATAAGAATGTACTCAATTTTGCAAAATATAAATTATATCTTTATTCTTTAAAATATACCTATTAATTATTTTTATTTTAACAACTAATTTAAACTAAGTAAACTATATCAGGGTCAAATTAAGTGTGTGTGTCGGTTGATGTATTTCTATGAAAACGGTTCGCATTTAAGTACGACATAAATGTGCAATATTTTTTATTATGCTCCGAGCTATTGATAACTCAAGAGTAAGTATGCGAAAGTGTTTAAATCAAATTGGAAAGCAACTCTAAACACTTGTAAATAAAAATACTTTCAAGCCATAATAGGTAATACAATTTTTCGTCAACCGTAAAAGATATTTAAAAAATGTTTGAGTAAAAGTTTTTTCTTTTTAAAACCTCTATCCAAAGATGCCCAACTTTCTTATTTAAAAAATTAAGGGAAACATTTTCTGAAAAATTTGAATACTACCATCCAATTTTGGTCAGCAATTTTTTTTTCCCAACTTGCTTACACATCGCCATATCGAGAAAAATCGTATTTCCTATGTCCTTATACATCCTGTGGTCCCCTACTCCCGACACATATATATGTATGTGTATAGGGGGCCGCAGACAATATTTACGTAATTTTGGGTGCCAGAAAAGGTTGAGTAACACTGCTGTAGGCTATATTACACTTTTCTTTAGAGTGCCAACTCGATGTTCCGAGCGTAGGTTATTTCCCCACATACAGTTGTGTTGTGTGTGTTGCCTGTGCAACACAATAGGGAATACGCATAAAATTTATATTTCCTTAAAACTATATTTTTTTGATATGTTAATGTTAGTTAACACAACAAAAATCACATTTTAATTAATATTATATCCAAATTTTTTAATTAAAATATTGTAAATTTGAAATAATCCGACCACGCCGCGAAGGTTGCCGAGTAAATACGACTGAGACTGCTGCGGTTTGACGTCACAGATACAGACTAAACATAATCTTTACGTGTGTATATTGTATTGTTTGAGAGTTTTGTATTTGTTTTTAAACAATTTTTCACGCATTTATTATTAAAATAATTTATAAAATATATGTACTCACATTAAAATGGTCTTCACAAACATAAAGTTTACTTTTTTCTGAAATATCGGTTTTATTTCGCCTCATAGCTTTCAGCCACAAATTTAGCCTTTTCTGTTGTTTTTCGCCATCAGGCATGATATAAATTATTTTTTTGGATTTCTATCTTCTATCTTCTAACTATTTGTGCATATCGGTACTAAACAATATTTTCGACTATGTTTCGAAGTACTGGGGCCTGGATCTTCCATATTTTATATATTTTAATATAAAATTTAATTCGGTAAACATGTATAAATTGTTTTTATAGAATTAAACTTTATTTTAATTAAAATCACTCTAACTATACATAACCCAGGCTGTACGCAGTACACTGGGTAGGCTGTACTTAGTTGGGGTATGACGTCACACGTCGTTTTCGCGCGCTGCATACATTTATATTATTTTTACGCATTCAAATTAAAAAAAAAAAACTATAGGGGTACCAAGCTATTTGAAGGGAGAAAGAGGAAGGTCAGGAGGTAGAGTAGGGAGGATTGCGAGGCTAAGGTGCGGGAATGAAGAAAGAGGAAATAGATACTGGAGGAAACAGGAGGATAAGATGTGTAGGATGTGCGGGGAGGAGGAAGAAGATATAGAGCACCTCGCGAAGAGGTGTAGAGAGATGACAATATGGTCGGGGAGCACACTAGACCTGTTGCACGAAGATGGAAGGGGGAGAGGTGGGCGAAGGAATTAGAGGCAAGAAGGATTGAGATCGGGGAAGGATAACAGGAAAGGGTAAAGGAAGGAAGGAAGAGGCTCGGTGAGAGGCAGAAGGCGAGGAAGGAAGGGGGCTGAGGTCACCTGGAAATGGGTAGGAAAGAAGGGGTGATAGGAGGAGGGGTGAAGAAACGGTTGGAAGGGAAGAGAATGGAATAAAATAAAATAACATAAATTAAAGATGGGCGAGAGAACTGGAAGCAAGAAGGAAGAAGATTGGAGAGGGAAACCAGAATGAGAATAGGAAGAAAGAGAGGGACACTGGAGCAAGAAGGAAGAAATGAGAGAAAATGTAATATATTGTAAATTAAATTTTATGTTCTGTAATTTGGATTGTTTTGTATTGTTTTGGTTATTTTATTTATTTTATTTCTATTTGTAATGGATAATGCCCTGAACGCCGCAAGGCCTAGGGAGAAATAAAGGATATATATAATTAAAAAAAAAAAAAAATGCAAAACTGTTTTTTATGTTTATAAGTAACAAAAGGAATATAATAAAAAAAATTAAAAAAATCATGCCTATCCCCTATTGTACCTACAATTTACTATCGTGGAACCCGAACCACTAATTATTTTTGGGGTAACTGTACTAGGGCTTTTACCTCGGTGGTTGCCCGATGCCTTCCGAGGGAGAAACGGTCGGAAAAATGTAAGGTGTTTTTGCCGGTGCCGGGAAATGAACCCTGGCCCGCCGCTCAGTAGTCCATACACTAACTAACTGAGCCACGGCCGTTCTCATATTATATTACACTAGGATGAAGTTTAAAACATGAGAGGAAGGCGAGTTTTGTAATTATTCAAGTGTAACATAGCCATTATATAAAAATCAAATACAATATTTTATCTACAACTAGGTATACATTACTATAGAGTTGACGTGAACAAGATGGCTACTAAACCATTAGCTGATTGTAACCTACAATAGGTTTGTTCGTTTCGTTACCTGGCGTTTTACTGCAAAATGCCAACAAATTTTCCTGCTACCTACCCCCCCCCCCCTCCAAGACAAAATCTGGGTTTAGATGAATCCAAATTTAGATATTTTTGAGGCGATAATCCCGTAAAAAAATTGATTTTTCAAAAATAAAAATGTGTTTGTTTATCCACGATTAAAGAGGTTTCATGTAATGTCCCACTCAAAATTTTTATATTTTCATTAAATACATATTTCTTTATATTTATCCCATGATTTTATTTGTCCATGTATTTTTTTTTATTTTGATCTCTATATTTTTCCTATATGTATGTGGGTCATAAAGTCGTACAACTGTGCTAAATTTCAACATTCTATATTCAGCCGTTTGGTTACAACTTTTACCGTACAGCAGTGACGGCGCTAGCGGGGGGTCCGCCCGCTCCCAAAGTTACTCTGGCTTCCAATTGCCCCCCTCCCAGAAATGCATGGAGCAAAATTTGTGCGCAACAAGGATCTGTTTTCTAAGGAGCTCATCACTTATATTTCAGAAGTAAGGATCTTTTTTAGATCATCACTTGTTTTAGAAGCGAGCCTTCTTTTAGGTCAGAGATCGGCAACCTTTTTGTCACTAAGGGCGCAATATAAATTCAAATGTTATTGAGGGCGCATAAAACGTGATGAGCAAAAAAAAGGTCCTCACCTCCCAAAATCCAAGTGATGAGCAAAACAAAAAAGGTCCTCGAGGGCGCCTAAAAATCCCACAGAGGGCGCCATTTTTAACTGTCCATTAATAACAATAAAAATGATGCCCTCCTCAAATATTTCCTGGCCCCCCAGATTTTACTCAAATATTTCCAGGCCCCTCCAGATTTTACGAGCTAGCGCCGCCATTGCCGTACAGACAGACATATGAGTCACGTTACAAGGGTTTTTTGGTGGTTATACCTACAAAACCCTAAAAGAAAATAAAATGTAAAAGTCAATAATAATGACCTAAAAACTAACCAAATTTGTAAATTATGTTCCAGGCAACTTACATAACATTAGTGTATTGCAGATATTATAAAATAAAAATATAAATTTGGTAATATTTAGGCAAAGTACATAGCACTTATGTATTGCGAGCAGTAGAATTATAACTTCTTTCAATGTATACCGAGACAAATGTATGACTTCAGTTTATATTTGCACCATTCAAAAGCTTTTTCACGTGCAATACCAACATATTGAACGCTTTCAACCCACGTGTATTGTTATAAAATTTTATTACACCAAACAAAACTAAAATAAAAATATTTCAAAACACCATACATTTGCATATATCCATCAAAAGTTATTACTTATTTTAAGCAATAAAAAAATATCATTAGCCCATAATTTACTGGCATTACCATGGAAAATTCAGGCGATAATAATCTGAAAATGACAAATTCCGAGCCCTATTAATTCCACATGTAAGACCTTATTAATTCGTCATCATCACCTTTGACCTTAAGGTAACCGGAGACAGTCATGGTCAGAGCGGGCAGTGTTGTCAAGGTCGTACATCGATCACCTCTGACCACTACACCCTCGCATGTACATAACTGCTCAGGATTCTTAGAAATTGTGGTTTGTATGGAAAACAGTTTACATGTAGGAACCGTATAGATTATATCAGTGCTATTCAAAATGTGAGCACCGAGCAACAACAAATGAAAGGTTACAGTACGGACCGATTCATAATAATAATAACAATAATATTATGATAAAATATAATAATATTAATGTTTGCATGATCGAATCGTCTTGGTTACAGCTAACAGTATCCTTAGAAGTCAGGACCCACTATTACAATTTGTTAGTGAGGACGAATTTAGTAGCAAAGGGGCGTTTTTTACCAGGCAACGTGAAGAGCAGCGACGAGATTTAACCTAGCAGACTTGAGTCCCCCGTCAGGGAAAACGCTGAAGTACAACTCTCTCGGAGGGAGTACAACAGAGTACAACAGAGATAGATATGATGACAAAAAAACACATGAGTAAAAGTATGCACTCTGTGTTCTTCAAACATAGTATAGAGTCATAAGTCTAGAGTTGTCCACCGAACTCACTTTCTCGTTTCTTAAGTCTGCTGGTTTAAGATCGAAAATGGAAGGTTTTGTGTTTGCGTGTCAGGATGGTGTTATAAATACTTTGCCGTACAGGGCCCGCATATACCAAATGACGGAGTTATAATGCTGCTCTTCACGTGCTCTACTATCGTCTTAGATATGCATATGGTATTGGCTAAATACCGATTATACCGTACGTCCCTTCTGACATAAATTCCAAGTGCCACTTATTGGACTCCTTCACCAGCTTGAGGCCATTGACAGCCACTAAGCTGGAAATAACCCTCCTGGATATCGAGGCCAAACAGGTGTGATCGAATTCTCAAATTCAGCTGAGAAGAATATCTCTTTCAAGAAGGAGGAAAAGAGGTCCAAGTATATGGATCTCTTGTCCGAGTTGAGAAAGTTGTATCCAGGGTATAAAGTTAAGCTTGTAGTCCTGATAGTTGGTGTTTTGGGTGGTATGAAAGCCTTCTACCGAAGGGTAATCGTGTCCATTCCTGTCTGTAGATCTTCTGCCACCTCTTTGATCTGCAGGATGCTGAAAGCAGTGTTGCACACTGCAAATCTCAAGTGAGTACTAGTACTCATTTAAAGTGCGTACATTGCTTGTCCTCGTTTTTACTCACGTACGTGAGTACTTTTGTACGCACTTTAAATGAGTTCTAGTACTCACTTAAAGTGAGTACTAGTACGCGTTTTAAATGGGTAGTGGAAAGGAAGAGAGGGTAGTAATACGCATTTATAGTGCGTACATAGGTATAAAACTCTTTTCTTGAGTGACGTCACAATAAAGCTTTAAAATTCAGGAAAAGTAAAAATGTTGATTGAACATCAGAAAAATAGTTTTTAAATTATTATAATCAATAATTTATACACTTTTTTGCCAATTTTCAATGCAATCCTTTTCCAGAATTTATGAAGCTTCATATTTTTTCTGTAAATAATAAAATGCGATTATTATTATTTCTTGAATATATTTATTTAAAAAAATTTCAAACCTTTCAGATATTAAAACTAAAATAATCATAATGATTAAGTATAAGTATGAACTTAGTTATCATCTAAAATTCAATAAATTATTCTAAACAATTTCTACGAATAATAGAAGATAAAAATTATGATTTTCTCCTTAGTTACATTTTGAAACGTATTATTTTAGTATCTAAAATATAATGTAATTGTCTCGGTAATTATGTCGTATAATAGAATCAATGTTAAATCTTTAAACATATCTAGAAGATACCTGAATTAATCTGAGCGCATTTATTCCTAAAATAATGCAATCATCACATGTGCTATTATTATATCGCATTTAAATTAAAACTGCATATTTGTATAACTAACTTTGAGGTTTCCGAACCTTCTTAAACAAAAACTATGCAAAAATAAATTCTGGCTTCAGCAGCCTCTCAATGCTACATTTCACTTTATTATTATTATTTTTCACTTTTACTTAACTTTAAATTCACTTATTAATCAGCAGATACTTTGGCACTTTTTTTAAAATTTTTAACTGTCTAATAAACGTTAATATTGTACTATTATTTGGTTGTTTAGTTTTAAAGAGCTTATATGACAGGAAATTTAATATGTTAGGTTAGTTATGAGTATTAGTACTCACATATAACGCGTATTAAAAGTACGCATTTAAAATGAGTATTAGTACTCACATATAACGCGTAGTTTCAGTTCCGCTTTGGAAGTGAGTACTTGTACTCGTTTTACGTGAGTATTTTGAAGTACTCATTTATAACGAGTACTAGTACTCACTTCAAGTGCGTACACTTATCTCCTTCTTCAAAGTGAGTACAAGTACGCACTTTAAATGAGTAATATAAAAAGTACTCATTTAAAAGGAGCACTATTACTCACTAAGATTTGCAGTGCACGGGTTACTGCGCATTGTCCGGGCATTGTTTGGGATACAGCCGTATGTATTTAGTTCCACTAGTCTCTAATATGACCTGGCTCAAAAGGTTTCTGTAGTTTGCGATTAGTGGACGCTCATCAAGATCTGATACACTCCAAATAATACGAGGGTTGCCTCTTATATTTCGGGATTGCGCTAAACTGTGTAGCCATCTGGCAACTGACGCTTCTATCGTAAAGTTTGACATTTTTGACGGTATACGAATTCAAAATGTTTTAATGTACGAACGCTATTTGTGTTTTTTACAGTAGGTAACTTGAAAAAATTCATCTCGGCTAAAAATGGAACTAAATCGTGAACATTTTCGAGCGATTATATCGTCATATCGTCATGTGACTTATCGTGAGATTGAGGTATCCCTGGGCATTAGTGGGACCAGCATACATTCACTATTGCATGAACATTTAGCCGACAAAAAGATTTGTTTGCGTTGGATCCCACATAATTTGACAATCGCAATAGAAAAAGCTTGAATCGGAGTGTTAAAAGTGCTTCGAAAATTGGTTCAAACACATGTAAAAGTGTATTGATCTTTATTGATAATATTTTGAAAAACAATAAAGCCACTTTTGTTTATAAATAATTGTTTTTGATCTTGAATCCCGAAATATAAAAGGAAACCCGCGTAGTAAATAAATAAATAAAATAAACAAATAACTTCTTTGTTCCACTTCTATGAATAGTTTTTGAAGAAGTATAAAGACGCAAACACATGGTTCGTTTTTCTTTTCTTTTGTCTTATTTTATACTTTACCCTATGGACAAACAATTTACATTATTTTAATTTCGTTATAAAATCGACATAATCTCTAATACATTTAATTAGTCCGACTTTTGATTCATAATTTTGGTTATGAATGAATCGATAACAAAATCCGGTAACAGAAACACCACTAATATGGCGCAATTACCTGATTATAATTCAAGGTAAGACACTAGAACACGCTAGACAACCCCCTACCCTTGACACAGAAACACTCTAGGGTGCAACGTGCAAAATACAGACTACAGACATTTTATTACAGCAGAAAGATAAGATTTCCTTAGAAAAAAGACATTTACATAATGTCTAGTTATTTTATCTGAATTGCAAGAATGAAGCTTTTAAGTAAATATTAAAATTTTATGCAGGAAAATTGTTTACATATTTTTTGTTTATCAAATGTAATCTGACCTTCAGAAAACACTTGATGTTTTATACATTTTTAGGGTTTTGTAGGTATGACCAAAAAACCCTTATACCGTCATTTTGTCGTCTGTCTGTCTGTCTGTCTGTCTGTTCGGTAAAAATTGTAGCCAAACTGCTAAACCTAGAGAGTTGAAATTTGGCATGCTTATACAACTCTTTGACCCGCACATAGGAAAAATACTAAAACATCTAAAAAACATATCCCCCTAAAAATATAAACAAATATGTGCTCATTGAAAAAAAAAATATTTTTTTATAACTCTGAGTAAGGTATCAAATGAAAGCCCTTGGTACGTGGATTAACGATCAAATTTTTATTTTTGCAAAATAAATTATTTTGAAGCGATTTTTGCCAAAATTGTGCAAAAATCTTGTCCCACGTTTTTTGTCCCACGCCCTGTAGCCCAGATGGTTTAAACTAAAAATGTACATTGGTGTGAACCGAAATAGTTCAACAGGAATTTTTGATCAGATTAGGTTTTTGGAAAAAAACGCATTTTTTGTGATTTTTGGCTAATAATGTACACAAGTTATAGCTTTGTAACACGCCATACTGTAACGTGCATGCTGGTCTAGTGGTATTTGACGCTGATTTTTCACCCAAGTAACCCGATCCGATAGGAATCGAACCCTGTGTATATTTTGGCAAGTGTTGCATTTAATTTTTAAAAGCGTAAATTTAATAGCCAGTGGAAATTGTTTAAATTATAATTTAATTCTGTTTCAATGTACACGAAATCAGAGGGGCGGAACTTATAACAACCAATGGAAGCCATAGGCGCAATTTTTAAAATTCTTAATGAACCTTGCTATATAAAAAAAAAAAATACTGCACATATTTAGAAACCTAAATAATGGTATTAGGCGTTCGAATTAAAATTAACAAAAAAAATATTTTAATATAAAATTTGTTTTCGCATCCAAAATAATCATCATTTACTTACTAAATACCTGCAAAACCCTGAAATGTGTGAAAATTCACACTTCACATCAATTTTCAATTACTTTCTCCAGACGAATCATTGTGTATATAACTATAGAAATAAAAAATAGTATTGTCAAATTCAGTAATAAAAAATCTCATTGTCAGTGTATACAAGCTTTGAAGGTAAAATTTGTATATTAGCTTCATAAAACTTTATTCAGTAGCGGCTGGTGGTTAAATAATTGGGGGGACACTTTTTGATCCATATATTGCAATGGTATCCAGCCTACGGCCCGCGGGTCTAATCTGGCCCAACAATAAGTTTCAAACGACTCACATGAAATGCAGCCTTGTTTTTTTAGAATCACCCTCCCGCTTCCTCAAAAGATTTTCGGAATTTCTCCACTCCCCCTGTTCTTAATTGATTTTCAGAATTTTGCCCACCCGTCTTCTGTGATTTTTAAATATCTGGTCCCCAATCCAACTCAATCTGGCCTGTGAAACATATTTAGAATTCATATACATAATGGATCAAGGTAGAAGTAATAAAATTTTTCTCACAAAGGCGATGTGTAAGTTGGTAAAAAAAATTGATTTGAACCTAAGTTGACCATAATAAATTAAAAATGATTTTTACTGAACTCTCTATTTTTTTTTTTATTATGTTTTATTTCCATTTTTATTCGATTGTGAAATATTCAATTTTAGCTATTTAATTATTGGCTATTAATATCCGATGAGGACCAATATTTTTTAGTTTCATAGTTAAGCACGTTAGTTTTAATATAACGCACTGTATCCAGTTTCATATCTGAGTAACTTATCACAAATCAAAACAAACGAACTCTAAGTTATACTCTATACTAAAAAATTTATGTGAAGTGTGAATATTCACACATTTCAGGGTTTCGCAGGTATATAATAAGTGAAGGCGGTATGCTGAGTGTGTAGGACAAATTTTACTTTGTAGTAATCACGGCAAAATGAACGATATTTTTAAAATAATTTATCGTCTGTTAATCATATAATAAGACTGGTTATTAAATTTACGCTCATAAAAATTAAATACAACATTTGTCAAAATATAACTAGAATTTTGACAAAATAATTTCAACATAATAAAAATGCAAAAAAAAACAGAAATAATAAAATTCACTCCGTACTCGAACTCGAAACCCTTCGTTTTCCAGCCAGTTTAAGAGTGCTCTAACGCATGTAGCCATCGCACGCCATGCATGTGAGTGTCTTATATTGGTATAACTTTTGTACTTTGTGAACCAAAAACCACAAAAAATGCGTTATTTTCCAAAAACATAATCTGATCAAAAATTCCTGTTGTACTATTTCGGTTCACACCAATATACATTACTTAGAATTTTTTTAGATTTTTAGTTTAAACCATCTGGGCTACAGGGTGTGGGACAAAATTTTTTTTTGCACATTTTTGGCAAAATCGCATCAAAATAATTTATTTTGCAAAAATAAAAATTTGATCGTTAATCCACGTACTAAGGGCTTTCATTTGATACCCTACACAGAATTTAAAAAAAATATTTTTGTTTTCGATGAGCACATATTTGTTTATATTTTTAGGGGGGTATGTTTTTTAGATGTTTTGGTATTTTTTCTATGTGCGGGTCAAAGAGTTGTATAAGCATGCCAAATTTCAACTCTCTAGGTTTAGCCGTTTGGCTACAATTTTTACCGAACAGACAGACAGACAGACAGACAGACATACAGACAGACAGACAGACGACAAAATGACGGTATAAGGGTTTTTTGGTCATACCTACAAAACCCTAAAAATACTGCACATATTTAGAAACTTAAATAAATGTATTAGGCATTCGAATTAAAATTCATAAAAAAATATTTTGACATAAAATTTGTTTTGGCATCCCAAATAGACAGACAGACAGACAGACAGACAGACAGACAGACAGACAGACAGACAGACAGACAGACAGACAGACAGACAGACAGACAGGCAGACAGACAGACAGACAGACAGACAGACAGACAGACAGACAGACAGACAGACAGACAGACAGACAGACGACAAAATGACGGTATAAGGGTTTTTTGGTCATACCTACAAAACCCTAAAAACTGAACAACAGGAAAAAATAAGTGTCCTACTGTGTGAATTAAATAATTGGTTTTCATCTAACAGTCTATTTCTAAATGTCTCAAAAACAAATTTTATGATATTTCAATCGTTCTTTAATTCAAAAAATATTGAACTGACCATTGACATTAATAATATTTCCCTTATCTCTAAAAATTCAGTCAAGTTTTTAGGAATTAATACTGACAATGTGTTAAACTGGAAATGCCATTGTGAGAAATTAGTATCTTCCCTACACCCATTTTACTACCAGATTAAAAATCTTAAGTACCATGTAAATCATGACACCATAATAAAATTCTATTATGGTCAGATATATAGTAGAATAAAATATGGAATCTGCTTTTAGGGATCATCTTCAATGATAAAAAGTGTTTTTATTGCACAGAAAAGGATAATTAGGTGCATAGCCAATAAAAACACTTTTCATGCAGGCCTTACTTTACAAAGTTTAAAATTCTGACAGTGCCGAGTATTTACATACTAGACTTATTATGCCACATCTATAGCAATACAATGCAGTTTGACTGTAATAAAGATTGTCACAATTACCATACCAGAAACAAAGATTTATTTAAGATACCGCGTAATAGTTATGAAAACACAAATAAAGGCTTTGTCACAATTGGTTTAAAATTTTACAGTAAGCTACCTGACTCTATTAAAAATAAAAAAACGCTCAAACAATTTAAAAGCGAAATCAAAATACAGACGATTCAGCTTAATTGGGCCACCGCTTAATTAGGGCATCCGCTTATTTGGGCCAAATCTCAAAGAACAGAAACCAAACCAAGGAACCAATAGTAAATTTACATGTTTAATTGGGACAAAATTCCGCTTAATTGGGACAGTAAATTTAAGATCACAGTACATATTATGCTACACATATTCTCAACCAGGAGGTAAAAAAATGTATGGCCGTGTTACAGCGTTATTTTATGCAGGAAGGAAATGAAGGGAGCCCTACATCCGCACTGAATACCTGTGCTGATTTTGTAGAAGTGAAATGTTACAAATCAAAAGACAGACTACACTTGACGCATTCCTCTCATTCGACATTGGGTTAAAAAGTTTGAAGAGACTGGTACAACGCTGGATAAATCAAAATCCGGGCGACCTAGGTCATCAAGAACGGTAGAAAACGTGGAGAATGTTAATCAGTCTGTTCGTGACGACCCGAACCTTTCAATTTGGAAGCGCGCAAGTGCTTTAAATGTGCATAGATCATCATTACATCGCATTATGCACAAAGACCTAAAGCTGCACCCCTACAAAATTCAATTGGTGCAAGAATTAAAGCCCCAAGATGCCAGTCAGAGGCTTAATTTCGTAAATCAGGTGATTGAGCGATTTTCAACGTTTACCAACATTTTGTTTTCGGATGAAGCTCATTTTCATCTTAATGGCCACGTAAATAAGCAGAACTGCCGCTACTGGAGTGCAACGAATCCGAAACGCAAACATCAGAAACCCCTACATTCGCCTAAAGTGACCGTATGGGCTGCGATGTCGGCGCGAGGAATTATCGGCCCTGACTTTTTTGAAGACGAAAGGGGGCGTGCAGTTACAGTGAATTCAGAGCGTTATGTGGAGATGTTAGACAACTTCTTGGTACCTGAACTGCAAAACTTTCCTGGCTATAACCAAAGAACATGGTTCCAACAGGACGGAGCAACTTCACACACGTCCAATATGTCTCTGCCACGTGTTCGTGAAATTTTCTCAGGCAAATTGATCTCCCGGAGAGGTGACATAAATTGGCCTCCACGCAGTCCAGATTTAACCCCTATGGACTTTTTCCTATGGGGTTATC
The DNA here is from genome assembly GCA_963971575.1 of Liopterus haemorrhoidalis. Lineage (NCBI taxonomy): Eukaryota > Metazoa > Arthropoda > Insecta > Coleoptera > Dytiscidae > Liopterus > Liopterus haemorrhoidalis. The sequence continues at coordinate 30,856,045 of OZ020621.1, forward strand.
TTAAATCTAAAGTTTACGCCAATAAACCGACTTCACTGGCGCATTTGAAAGAAAATATCGGTCACTAAATGGCAGCCATCTCCCTGAGTCCACCTGCCGAGACGTCATAAGTAATTTTACTGTTCGATTAAATGAGTGCCGAGAACGCGAGGGTCTACATTTAGACGATATTATTTTTAAGAAATAAATCCCCAAAAAGTGTATTTTAATAATTAATAAACATTTTTTCTATATACGGCTTACTTTTTTTTAATCGATCCACTAAATATAAAATTTCTTTTGAGACACCTTGTATTATTATTTTTTCTTAAAAGTTTATTTTTTTTTGGTTATATGTAATTTATAGTTCTGGTTATAAGTCCAAGAGTTTATAAAATAAAATTATTGAAAGAAAAATATGCATTGTTTAATTTTATGTGAAATTCGCTTAATTGGGGCAGTCGCTTAATTGGGCCAAAATGCCTAAGTCCCGATGTGTCCCAATTAAGCGGAATCGACTGTACTTCTGTTAGAAAATTGTGTTTACTCAATTGATGAATTTATGTCTATCTTGTGTACATTGACATAATATTTTAACGTTTAATGACCTATGATTTTTGTAATTTTAATTTTTTACCATCATTTTGGACAGTTTTTAATATGTTATTTGTATTGTGGTTATTTTATTTCCTGACTTCATGTATTTTAATATTCTTTTGACTTGTGTAAACATTCTCTGTGATGTAAAAAACACCAATAAAGATTATTATTATTATTATTATTATTATTATGTTGCAGTTAATGTTCTTATAATTGTCACTGGTTCTTATAGTTTTAAGCGCCACATACCATCATAACAAGACAACATATTTGCTACAGACCATAATATTCAACTGACTTTTGGGAAATATTGTTTTAATGTTATTAAATATAAAATTTTACTCACCCGTAGCCCAGTGTACAACACTGTGTCTTTCACTATCCAAAGCGTTGACTTCAGCCCCGTTCGCGAGAAGGAAGTTTACCAATTGCATGTTTCCAGCAATGACAGCCAGATGAAGAGGTGTAAACCCATCTTCGTCTCTGGTATCCACCAGACCTGGAGCAGCCATCACCAGAAGATCGGCACAGTGCGTGGAATCACGTTCACGACCAGCACAGTAGTGCAACGCTGTCTTTAAAGTGCGATCCTGACGTAATGTTAGGGAAGGCTGCAAACAAAGAAAGGGACAGTTTAATTACAGTTTTGTTTAATATTTCTTAGAGACAGCGACATAAATTTGGTTTAAACTTAGTCGATTTGATAAAAGAGGGATGTTTCAAATGATCATGCATCTTGCGATTTTTTCACTTCAGGTAGTATTCACATACGGACCCTTATTCACGCACAGGGGGTATCTTCTAATAGTGAGTCTATTCTAATATATAAAATTCAAACTTTATTATTAATGAAGAATTAAAAGAAACTCGGTTTGTTATTCTATGATTTATTATTCCGAATCCACATTAAAGAAAACATACGTGACACATAGACCGTGCCCATGTATAACGACCAACGATTTAGATGTTTCAGGGACATAACTAAGTCGACCGACAATATTACTCGTTTCGAAAAACGTAAAAATCAAAGGCTTGTCGCTGCCTGCGATTGTAGAACCAGGGTGTTTATATCTATATAAAAAGCAACATCTCTCTCTGTCTGTCCGTATATACACTTTTCACTCGACAACTGCTGATCCGATTTTCGCGCATTTTTTTCTTTTCTCTCTGTAGCTACATCATCTGGTCAGGTTTTAAGATGTGTTTTATTAAAATCGGTACAACAGTTCCAAAGTTATACGAGCTCTGTCCACTATCAGTTGGCCCAGCTACGAAATTTGTACTTATTGGTGTTCAATTAACAGAATGCGAATAGCTTATGAAATCTAGGTAATATTTTATTTTCAATTAAACATTTTAGAGATATACGATTAATATTTAACACTATTAAAGTAAATTAATAAGAAAAAAATAATATTTCCATTGGAAAGCCATTAACTTGGAAACCTATTTCAGAAGTTACCACTGGGTAACGTCACCTATTATTTTTATAACGGCATTAATTCTTCTAGGCATAGTATCTACAAGATCTTGGCATTGTCGAGGAGTAAAATTATCCCATATTTCTTGAAGCTTTAGTCTTAATTCTGGAATTGTTCTAGCTGGTGTTATACGCAATCGGTTTTTCATTTCGTGCCAAAGTGTCTCGATGGGGGATGAGTCTGAGCTACATGAAACCCACTCTAAAAGTGGAATAGAGTGATCACGGAACCATTTCAAAGATTTTTTTGACGTATGGCAAGCGGCTCCATCTTGTTGAAAAATAAAATCCTCCCCAGAGATTAATGCATGTTCCAGAGTTGGCAACAGAGACTTCTCTAAAATACTTAAATATTTGGCTGTGTTAACAATGCCATCGATAAAGTGAAGTTAAGACATTGAACCCCACACCATGACAGATGCTGGAAATTTCACCTTCCTTTTCAAGCAATCGGGATGATATGCTTCATGTTTTTGACGAACAACTCTGCTCCGGTTGTCCCCTACACAGACTTCAAACCTAGACTCATCGCTCCATTGCACGCTGTTCCACTTTTCACAATTCCATATTTTATGTTCTCTTGCTTAGACGTCAACAATGGTTTTTCCTTGGCCTAAGAAAGTTTTATAAATTTCTGTAAATATACATTTAAAAGTCCGATTAAAAAAATATTACCTTATAGGTTCCAAATCCTAATTTTTTAGCTTCCTTACGACATGTAGACCTTGAAACACGTCTTCCAACATCGCTCCACAGTACACTTAACTGACTGTAGTTAGCACGTCTGTTATCCTTAATAATTCTTTTCAATGCACGTTTATCATTGTCCGTCAGTGTAGTTTTCTTCACGTACTGGGGCTTTGGGGCAACTGAACCACTTGTTTTGTACAATTTTACAATATTTCTAATACTGTATCTTGACAAACCTAATCGTTTTCCGATTTCGGAATTGGTTTTTCCTGTTTTTGCTAAGTTCACAATGATTAACGGAATTTTTTCATCAGTAGCTTTGCCTCTGCCCATGTTTTAAAATTATTTAGACTTAACACTTTTAATACATCACAGTCAATAAACAAACTTTGTTGTCCAACGCCTACTACGCATAGCTACCGCAAAAACCCAGTTATTTTATATACAGTACAAGAATACATGAACTCAAAAAACACGTTTTTTTTGCGAATATTATTTTTATAATCACAAATTAAATATTGCGGAATAAATTTTGACCCCTTTGCTTCTAATATGATTATATTGTCAAAAAATGTACAAAGCAGCATTTACTTTTACTTATTATTTAATAATTTCTAAAGAATCTGAAAATTTCATAGCTGGGCCAACTGAAAGTGGACAGGGCTCGTATAGTTATATTTGTGCGCTCGGGTAAAACGAAATCCATGTTTCTGTAAACAGCATTTTCTTTTATTTCATTTTAAATTGTCAACGACAATATAGATTTCGTCAGCGGCAAAGTTAGTACACGATTTATACACTAATCAGAATTGAAAAAAGAATTAAAATCGGTTTAGTAGTTCCAAAGTTACAAAATGACAATTTTTACTGGAAAAGTAATCTTGGGTCATTTTGAAGCTTTCTCCCTTATTGCCTGTCACCATAGTTGTATATGAGAAAGATGCCATTCAATATCCAGTAGAATTCCTGAATTTCCTTAACCCATCAAGATTACTTTCTGACACAAACTTACTTTGAAAGTGGGTGCAGCAATAATGTTGCTAAAATTATATTCTTAAAACGCTTATAGATGAACAATTTAAGAGACTATGCAGCAGAAGCAAGCATTATTGGCTACCAACCAATTTGAGTTCATTGGTTAGAGGCTATCAACAGTGGTAGTTTTAAGATATCTACAACTTGGTTGCTGTACTGTGCACTAGTTCAACCTAAATTAGAGTCCGCGAATACAATCTGGAGCCCAAAAAAATGTCCCACAAAAATCAAAAAGAAAACGTACAAAAGAGAGATGTGTGAAACCTAACCCTGAAATTAACCAGAATATATCATTTTCGAATCTCTTATGCAAACCAGTTAAAAAACCTAGCTCTCAATAAAAGCAAGAAATTTCAAACATTAGAATGGAGACGCGACATCCACACTTTGAATTTCGTGTTTAAATTATTTAATAATAAACTAGATGCCCCGGAATTTTTTCAAAATTTAAATATTCGAGTCCGTGACATAAGATTGAGAATTAAAAATGATCACTTTTTCAAAATTTCAAAATCTATGTCACCACTGAACAAAATTCTCAGTCTAGACCAGGGCTGCCCAACCAGTCGATCGCGATCTACCGGTCGATCGCGGCTTAATTTTAAGTAGATCTTTAGTTTTCTCTCGCTTCCATGTTCTTAAAAATACAGTATCTAAATACAAGGTGTCTCAAAAGAAATTTTATATTTATTTAGCTTACTGCGTGAACGCAACGTATCCGAGGGGCGCGGGGGTTATGTCAATCGGTAGCCTGGCTCTTGGGAATTTAGTCGCTATGGAGCGTTTCTCGGGAGCAGACCGCGCGTTATGCGTGCGAGAGTTTTACAAAAACGGTGATTCGGCGACTGTAGCGCGTAGAAAATTCTGCAGTATTCGAGGTTTTCGCCACTTAAATGATGCGCCAAGCATTCCTCTCATTCAACATTGGGTTAAAAAGTTTGAAGAGACTGGTACAACGCTGGATAAATCAAAATCCGGGCGACCTAGGTCATCAAGAACGGTAGAAAACGTGGAGAATGTTAATCAGTCTGTTCGTGACGACCCGAACCTTTCAATTCAGAAGCGCGCAAGTGCTTTAAATGTGCATAGATCATCATTACATCGCATTATTCACAAAGACCTAAAGCTGCACCCCTACAAAATTCAATTGGTGCAAGAATTAAAGCCCCAAGATGCCAGTCAGAGGCTTAATTTTGTAAATCAGGTGATTGAGCGATTTTCAACGTTTATCAACATTTTGTTTTCGGATGAAGCTCATTTTCATCTTAATGGCCACGTAAATAAGCAGAACTGCCGCTACTGGAGTGCAACGAATCCGAAACGCAAACATCAGAAACCCCTACATTCGCCGAAAGTGACCGTATGGGCTGCGATGTCGGCGTTTTGAAGACGAAAGGGGGCGTGCAGTTACAGTGAATTCAGAGCGTTATGTGGAGATGTTAGACAACTTCTTGGTACCTGAACTGCAAAACTTTCCTGGCTATAACCAAAGAACATGGTTCCAACAGGACGGAGCAACTTCACACACGTCCAATATGTCCCTGCCACGTGTTCGTGAAATTTTCTCAGGCAAATTGATCTCCCGGAGAGGTGACATAAATTGGCCTCCACGCAGTCCAGATTTAACCCCTATGGACTTTTTCCTATGGGGTTATCTTAAATCTAAAGTTTACGCCAATAAACCGACTTCACTGGCGCATTTGAAAGAAAATATCCGTCACGAAATGGCAGCCATCCCTGAGTCCACCTGCCGAGACGTCATAAGTAATTTTACTGTTCGATTAAATGAGTGCCGAGAACGCGAGGGTCTACATTTAGACGATATTATTTTTAAGAAATAAATCCCCAAAAAGGTTATTTTAATAATTAATAAAAAAAATTTCTATATACGGCTTACTTTTTTTTAATCGATCCACTAAATATAAAATTTCTTTTGAGACACCTTGTATAAAGTAAAAATGGCCTGGCGCAATGTAATATATAATTTTCCTAAATATTCCATACCGGTGATCTCACATCAAAACCAGTGACAAAGGGAAACATCCGCTGGACTTGCCCTCCAATAAAAAAAAATAATTTAATTAAAATTTTTTTTTTTTTTAATATTTAAATAAATCTTCAAAAATACATCAAATTATGTTCTATACAAATTTTTGTCCAATGCTTGGTTTACTAGTTACGAATTAATTATCATGACCATGGAAAAGTTACATATAAGTATGAAAAAATTGAGACTTAAATAATTTTACAAAAAAATTTCGAAATTTTTCGTTTTATCAAAAAACGTCTCAAATAAAAGTTATTAGTTATTGCATTTATAGTAACTTTTGTTCAATACATTTTTTCGAAATATTTTTGTTGCTAAATATTCGCAAAAATCTTAAAATCGACACGAGTAAACTGCCATTTCTAGTCAACCGATCTTCATAAAAAAACAATAGGGTGCTTCCCATTTAATAGGAGAATTTTTTAGTACCAGAACGAATTCTCTAAGTTGAACCGTTCTTGAGTTATCGTGTATACACACACACAGACACACACACATACGGACGGCACTTCGAAAATAGGTTTTTTGGATTCCCTGGACCATGAAACGTGGTCAATCAGTCAAAATCTCGACATCGAAAATTTTCGCGATTACAATACTTGCCCCTTATATATTAAGGTCGGGCAAGTAAAAACACTAATTTATGAAAATACACGAAAAAAAAAAAACATTATCTTACATATCCTAACCAATAAAACTTAAAAACAAAGAACCATCATCTTGCATAAATTAGTTTGGCGATCAATGTGTTAACCGTCAGGCTAAAAGTGCCGCCTTAGAGTGCCTATGAAGAATCTTCATAAATATATTTGTTTTAAATTTCGTTTTCGAATTAGATTAGTTTTACATGAAAAAATGCATTTTCCATCATTTTCTTCCCGGGAGAGGACCCCTGATCCAGGAAGGCACTCCGTGTCCCAAGACCCCCCTCATCCCCCGGTGACCGGCTACTCATTCTGGTCGATCGTGGTAACAATATAAAAGTTGTCTCAAAAGAAATTTTATATTTAGTGGATCGATTAAAAAAAAAGTAAGCCGTATATAGAAAAAATGTTTATTAATTATTAAAATACTCTTTGGGGAATTATTTCTTAAAAATAATATCGTCTAAATGTAGACCCTCGCGTTCTCGGCACTCATTTAATCGAACAGTAAAATTACTTATGACGTCTCGGCAGGTGGACTCAGGGATGGCTGCCATTTCGTGACGGATATTTTCTTTCAAATGCGCCAGTGAAGTCGGTTTATTGGCGTAAACTTTAGATTTAAGATAACCCCATAGGAAAAAGTCCATAGGGGTTAAATCTGAACTGCGTGGAGGCCAATTTATGTCACCTCTCCGGGAGATCAATTTGCCTGAGAAAATTTCACGAATACGTGGCAGAGACATATTGGACGTGTGTGAAGTTGCTCCGTCCTGTTGGAACCATGTTCTTTGGTTATAGCCAGGAAAGTTTTGCAGTTCAGGTACCAAGAAGTTGTCTAACATCTCCACATAACGCTCTAAATTCCCTGTAACTGCACGCCCCCTTTCGTCTTCAAAAAAGTAAGGGCCGATAATTCCTTGCGCCGACATTGCAGCCCATACGGTCACTTTAGGCGAATGTAGGGGTTTCTGATGTTTGCGTTTCGGATTCGTTGCACTCCAGTAGCGGCAGTTCTGCTTATTTACGTGGCCATTAAGATGAAAATGAGCTTCATCCGAAAACAAAATGTTGGTAAACGTTGAAAATCGCTCAATCACCTGATTTACGAAATTAAGCCTCTGACTGGCATCTTGGGGCTTTAATTCTTGCACCAATTAAATTTTGTAGGGGTGCAGCTTTAGGTCTTTGTGCATAATGCGATGTAATGATGATCTATGCACATTTAAAGCACTTGCGCGCTTCCGAATTGAAAGGTTCGGGTCGTCACGAACAGACTGATTAACATTCTCCACGTTTTCTACCGTTCTTGATGACCTAGGTCGCCCGGATTTTGATTTATCCAGCGTTGTACCAGTCTCTTCAAACTTTTTAACCTAATGTCGAATGAGAGGAATTCTTGGCGCATCATTTAAGTGGCGAAAACCTCGAATACTGCAGAATTTTCTACGCGCTACAGTCGCCGAATCACCGTTTTTGTAAAACTCTCGCACGCATAACGCGCGGTCTGCTCCCGAGAAACGCTCCATAGCGACTGAATTCCCAAGAGCCAGGCTACCGATTGACATAACCCCCGCGCCCCTCGGATACCTTGCGTTCACGCAGTAAGCTAAATAAATATAAAATTTCTTTTGAGACACCTTATATAAAAAAAGTAGATCTCAAATACAAAAAGGTTGAACAGCCCTGGTCTAGACTGAGCATTTTTACTATCTAATAAGTCTCTGATAGAGATGTAGATATCTTTAACGACAATTATAGAAAGTTTATTAATATAAAAATAAATTAGACTAGTTATATTGTATTTTATTGTATGTTTATTGTATTTCTATATGATTGTTATTTGTATAGTTACTGGTTAAATAAGTAAATTAAATTAAAAATTATAATATGTAATTATAATTATAAAAAATATGGGTTGCGGTACAGACGAAAAGGTGGCAATACCTAGAATACCGATGGTTCCTACAATTTTACCATTACAGTTCAAGTGCCTCCGATTTCCGGACAGAGTTTGTTTTGCGTTGATTATTATGTAGCAGGGTCAAAACTTGAAGGTAGCTGGCATTGATTTGCGAAGTTAATGCTTCTCGGTTTGGCATTTATATGTAGCGTGTTCGCGTGTCAGATCTAGCAACAACTTATACCTGCTAGCGCCTAATAGTACTAACATTATTTATAAAGAGGCTCTCATAAGTACTCCTGTTCAATTTAAATCTGGCCTTTCACATGTTTATAATATTGTCTTCTGTTCGGTCATTTAATTACAAGTAGGTATGTTCTAAGTTCAAAAAATAAATTAGATCAAGAATAACGAATTTTTCTCGAGCGACACCAGGCAGGGTAGCTAATCTACAATAAATCGATTGCCAATCACAAATAATTACAGAAAAGAATAAACATTGACTACAATCTTGATCTTGATAAATAAAAAATTAATAAACAATAAATAAGATAAAAAATATATAAATCGATAGACAAACGTGTATTTAATTTGAAAAGCGACCTCGGTTAATTATAAATATTTAAATACACTGAATTAATTCCTGTGACCAAATTAACATATACGAGTTACGAGTTGCCTACCTATCGAGTTGTGGCTGAAATAGAAGCCCAATGAATTATTTAAAGGCTAATTTAAACAACAATGCAATAAGAATAGAACACAAGTCATGATAAGCATACCTTGGTAACATAATCACCAAATACTAATGCTAATGTGCATTTAAAAAATTGATGTGAAGTGTGAATTTTCACACATTTCAGGGTTTTGCAGGTATTTAGTAACTGAATGATGATTATTTGGGATGCCAAAACAAATTTTATGTCAAAATATTTTTTTATGAATTTTAATTCGAATGCCTAATACATTTATTTAAGTTTCTAAATACGTGCCGTATTTTTAGGGTTTTGTAGGTATGACCAAAAAACCCTTATACCGTCATTTTGTCGTCTGTCTGTCTGTCTGTCTGTCTGTCTGTCTGTCTGTCTGTCTGTCTGTCTGTCTGTCTGTCTGTCTGTCTGTCTGTTCGGTAAAAATTGTAGCCAAACGGCTAAACCTAGAGAGTTGAAATTTGGCATGCTTATACAACTCTTTGACCCGCACATAGGAAAAATACTAAAACATCTAAAAACATATCCCCCTAAAAATATAAACAAATATAAGCTCATCGAAAAAAAAAATAATTTTTTTATAATTCTGAGTAGGGTATCAAATGAAAGCCCTTGGTACGTGGATTAACGATCAAATTTTTATTTTTGCAAAATAAATTATTTTGAAGCGATTTTTGCCAAAATTGTGCAAAAAATTTTTTGTCCCACACCCTGTAGCCCAGATGGTTTAAACTAAAAATCTGAAAAAATTCTAAGTAATGTACATTGGTGTGAACCGGAATAGTTCAACAGGAATTTTTGATCAGATTAGGTTTTTGGAAAAAAACGCATTTTTTGTGATTTTTGGCTAATAATGTACACAAGTTATAGCTTTGTAACACGCCATACTGTAACGTGCATGCTGGTCTAGTGGTATTTGACGCTGATTTTTCACCCAAGTAACCCGATCTGAAAGGGATCGAACCCTGTGAGAAGAGACTGTATTATTTTTTGTGTTTATTTTTAAATTTTTATATTGTTTAAATTACTTTTTCATAATTCTAATTATATTTTGGCAAATGTTGCATTTAATTTTTAAAAGCGTAAATTTAATAGCCAGTGGAAATTGTTTAAATTATAATTTAATTCTGTTTCAATGTACACGAAATCAGAGGGGCGGAACTTATAACAACCAATGGAAGCCATAGGCGCAATTTTTAAAATTCTTAATGAACCTTGATATATAAAAAAAATACTGCACATCTTTAAAAACTTAAATAATGGTAATAGGCATTCGAATTAAAATTCATAAAAAAATATTTTGACATAAAATTTGTTTTGGCATCCCAAATAATCATCATTCACTTACTAAATTCCTGCAAAACCCTGAAATGTGTGAAAATTCACACTTCACATCAATTTTTTTTACATAGCAAGGTTTATTAAGATTTTGGAAATTGCGCCTATGGCCTCTATTGGTTGCTTAAATCATTAGCCCCGCCCTTTGATTTCGTATACATCAAACATAGTATTAAATTATAATTTCAACACTTCCCACTGGTTATTAAATTTACGCTTTTAAAAATTAACATTTACCAAAATATAACTAGAATTTTGACAAAATAATTTAAACAAAAGAAAACTGCAAATAAAATAAAAAAATAAAAACTGACAGGATTCGAACTCTAGTTCGCAAGTTACCTGTTTAGCAAATTAGAAAACCAATGACTAAACGCACATCCCTATGAGCACTGGCTTATCTACTGGGTTACATAGCGAATTAAATATTTAACATATTTTGGTTAAAAACACAAAATTTTATTTTCCGAAAACATAATCTGATCAAAAATTCCTGTTGTACTATTCCGGTTCACACCAATGTACATTACTTCGAATTTTTTCAGATATTTAGTTTAAACCATCTGGGCTACAGGGTGTGGGACAAAAAATTTTTTGCACAATTTTAGCAAAAATCGCGTCAAAATAATTTATTTTGAAAAAATAAAATTTTGATCGTTAATCCATGTACTAAGGGCTTTCATTTGATACCCTACTCAGAATTTTAAAAAAATATTTTTTTTTTTCGATGAGCACATATTTGTTTATATTTTTAGGGGGATATGTTTTTTAGATGTTTTAGTATTTTTCCTATGTGCGGGTCAAAAAGTTGTACAAGCATGTTAAATTTCAATTCTCTAGGTTTAGCCGTTTGGCTACAATTTTTACCGAACAGACAGACAGACAGACATACGACAAAATGACGGTATAAGGGTTTTTTGGTCATACCTACAAAACCCTAAAAACCAATCTTTTGGTGCAACCATCTCATTATTGTCCTTAGAAAATGGCGCCCGAGTTATCGAGGGCCAAGTCATATGCAGAAAACTAATTTTCATTAGATATCACAGATAAAAATAAATATCACATTAAAATAAGATGCAAAATTTCATACAGAAAACAATAAGTTCGATTCTCTCAGGAAGAATATCAGGCTGTCCATGAGTACGCTGTCCGTGAGTCCATGAGTAGAAAATAATGATGTTACCCTGTAGATACATATTTGTATGCATAGTATATATTCATACCAATAAAGACAAGTTCGCAACTTTTGAGCAAAGGCATCACTATCAGACAAGAAATAAAAATAAGATCATTCCAATCCATCATAGGATTGATAAAGCTAGATGTGGGGTGAATTACTATGGAATACAATTTTACAACTTATTGCCAGCAAGTATCACGTCACTATCCTCTAGTAAATACAAATTATATAAAAAAAATATGTTAACACACAATCCACTGTACTCCATTGATGAGTTTCCACCGCTCATCAGTGGAATTACCGAGGCCTGAAGCCGATTTAATATCAATATCTTTATCATTTGCTATATTATGTTACTTTAATTATGCATGTATGTATTCTCTGCAGGGCCGGATTTACAAAACACGAGGCCCTAGGCTACTCAAATTTTTAGGCCCGTTCAATAGACCACTTCCTTTCTTTTTAATATTTCTGAGTTTATCACGTTCAATGCTCAGAATGCTCAGTGCGGATAACCTGTATTGAGACATTGTGCTCTTTAATTCATTTTTAACTCTGTTAAGTTTTAAAAAAGACCTCACTTTAAAGCAGTTAGTGACCATGAAACTAAAAAGCAGTCATAGGATTGCTTCTATGTTAAGTAAAGCCATCTGTATTTTTTCTTTATGCATTATTTGGTAGAGGTCTGCCTGACTCTGAGGGAGTTGTTCTAACGGGGTGAAATGCTTTTTTTACGGATTCCTCAATATCTCTTAGGCCCAATGAGATATCGAATTTTTGCTACCCATTAACATGTTCAAAATCGTATTTTGCCTTAGTTAACCTATAAAGAGCAAAACTAGATTCAGGGTGAATTATAAAACCCTTCGTATGGTCTGTGTTTCTTGTGTTCTAGCATATTTTATTTTTAGTACCTATGCATCTTTTTGAATATTGAGGCCATCTGGACTTAGGAGGCCCTAGGCTTAAGCCTACTTAGCCTATAGGAAAATCCGGCCCTGATTCTCCGTAATATATTTGTGTTAAATATTTATTTCAATTTGTTGTAATTGACTGACTTTAAACAAAATTCTTGTAACATGATCTGAATATGAATATGAATATGAATATGAATATGAATACTCTGTCGACACCTAAAGCAACTGACAAATCATTTTTGGCACAGACTTAACTTCTCCTTAACATCCTCGAACTGACACACTGAGTTAAATGTCTTCTGGTATTTCTTTTCGACCTTGGAGTAAGTTAAATTATGTAGTCAATTCTTGGGATATTAGGTCAATAAGTAAAACACTTAGATATTCATATATTTGAATAGACCGGTTTCGACAATTTTATTGTCTTCTTCAGTATCTCTGAGGAAAAATTGAGAAGAAAAATATTTAATATTACAATAATGTTCACAAAAATTAGTATGAAAATTAACAAATAAATAAATATGTGTATCAAAAAAAAAAAAAAAAAAATTAAATAAAAACTTGAAGGTACTATTAAAATGAGATCATCTACATATGTTTTAATTAAAGTGATTTTAATATTTAGTGTTTTTAAACTACAATCTAATAGGTCATTCATGACTAAGTCTGAAAGGGCTGGGCTACTAGGGTTACCCATACTCGTCCCGAAAATATAAAAATATAAAAAATATACTTAAAAATAATAAAATAAACATTAGCTTTAAATATAACAAAACAGTACAAACACTATTTTCTAAAATAAAAGAACAGGATCATATTACTAAACAGAACGATGTTATTTATCAATTACATTGTAACAATTGTGAGGCCACTTATACAGGGCAAACTTTACAGTATATCGGAAAAAGAATTAAACAGCATCAATTAGACATAATAAATAAAAAAACATTACCTATTCCATTACATTGCCGAGATAATAACCATACCTTCAATTTTGATAAGTTTAAAATATTAGATAAAGAGAGTAATTATTACAAAAGATTAATTAAAGAAATGACATATATAAAACATAATAACAATAATATAAACATTCAACAAGACACAGAGAATTTAAATAATTGCTATGATTATATTATCAATTGTATTAAAAACAATACCTGTGCGCATATTTAAATGTCATTTTGATTATAGTGGGGTATATAGAATAGAGGGGGGGACAGTCAGTCATTGCTTGGCACCATAGAAAAAAGTTCTTTTAGCTTGGCACTATTCGGAATACATTCAACTGTGGATGTCCATCAAGAATTTTATTTATTTATTTTTTTAAAGTATTTTAACCATTTTAACTTTTGACGCTTATTTATCTGTGATACCACATGTCTCTTACAATGAATTTTATTTATTTTAAATACATTTACAAACTATTATTTACATTAGTAATTTGAGTAAGTTTTTATTTAATTTTTTTTTTTTTTTTGATACACATGTTTATTTATTTGTTAATTTTCATACTAATTTTTGTGAACATTATTGTAATATTAAATATTTTTCTTCTCAATTTTTCCTCAGAGATACTGAAGAAGACAATAAAATTGTTGAAACCGGTCTATTCAAATATATGAATATCTAAGTGTTTTACTTATTGACCTAATATCCCAAGAATTGACTACATAATTTGAGTTAAATGTGTTACACAGACAAATCTATGTTACACGTATCACAAATATGAGGCTATTCACATCGTAAGAGGTGATTAGTCCAACCACAGTGGCCTATACGTGCAATGGCGATTTTCTCTCTACGGTCAATCTTGCAGGAAGTACCCCATGATTTAACGCCTTATCTATCTTAATTAATCTACCTTATTTAATCTTAATTTGTTTCAATTTCACATTTTGTATGCTGTTAAAGTCAAGTTGCCATTTGGCTAACAACAGATGTATCAGATGACTCTTTGCGTCATCTGAAATATGAAACTCACATCAGTCATAGGTCTATGAAAGGCGGCTTATGTAGCTAGATCAGCCGCTTCTTTGCCTTTAATACATGCCCCAGTATTCAAAACAACTCTACCCTCATATTCTGCGCATTCAGATTGTAGAGTAGCAACCGGATCTTTAGTATAAGAGGGTGCACTAGATCTAGATCTTGGATGCTATTCAGAGCGCTCAGGAAGTTCATCAAGATGACACTTGAACGACTTTTTTCTGACGAAACAAACCACAGGGCTTTGATTATAGCGTACAGCTCAGCAGTGTTCAATCCCCCATTTTAACAAATTTTACAAAGTTTTGAATCAGCTCAGCTTGCAGTAATTTATTACCTCGCTTATTGCCAATTAAAAAAATACCGACACAAAAATTTTAATGTAGACTAATTGAGAAATCATTTAAAAATGACTTATCGCGGGTACTTATCTACCTAAATATGGATACTTAAATTAAATGGAAGTGACTTACCAAAATCTTAGATATGCACTAAATCCGTAATACCGCTCTTTGTCTATATTAATTCTCCCCTAATGCGAGGAAAATAAAAAATAGCTTGCTTTTCGTTGCACCCGCAAATCCAATGTTCTTTAAGTAAATGTTTCTATTAAATTTTCTTGTCCGTGTTTTAGGAACAAAGGTAGAAACATTCTGAGTTTTTGAAATGTCCAAATCCGGTAACGGTCTTCCCAGTTGTTTTTCCTCGAGGGAATAGAAGAAAATGTTTTTTTCCAAAAGGTTACTGATACTGTTCATTTCAAATAGAAACACAAAATAACACACACACCCGACACAGTAAAAAAAAACCACTGTAATACACGGCATTCACTATATGCAAGCTTAACACAAACTAACGGGCCAATATACAGCTAGCTCGGTTTCAATGTTATTTTAGCGCATGGTTTGAGTACCCCTCTTCCCGGCGACTCACCGCGGAGGCCAACAAGCTGTCTGAAAACGAAGCCAGTTTCGCTTTGGCACGCCTGCCTAAATAAATACAAAGCGTACTTCGTCGCATTAAATGCAAGGCGATAGCAGCGTTCCGTACTTAAACGCGTATTGGGTTGTTCGGAAAGTCTCCGCCGATTTATAAGGTAGATTAAAAATAAAAATTTCTATAATAACAATTAAGTTTATTAAATAATGTATTCTCCATTTTGTTTTATAACAGTTCGCCATCTTTCTGTCAGTTTCATAATCCCACTCTCATAGAAAATCCTTGACTTAGAGCTAAAAAACTCCTCCAGGTGCTGTTTGCAGTCTTCAAGAGAACTGAATGATTTTCCGTTCAACGAATTTTGTAAAGAGCGGAACAGGTGGTAATCTGACGGTGCCAAGTCGGGACTATATGGTGAATGAGGCAACACATCCCAACCAAGTGCTAACAACTTTTGTCGGGTGACCAAAGATACGTGTGGTCTAGCGTTATCCTGTTGGAAGACTACTCCTTTACGATGGCTAATTCTGGGCGTTTCTGTTCAATTGCTTCCTTCAAATTATCCAACTGATTGCAATATTTTTCTGAATTGATTGTCTGGTTACGCGGCAAAAGTTCATAATAAACAATGCCCTTCCAATCCCACCAACAACAAAGCATAACTTTGCAGTAATGTTGGTTTTGGGACTGGTTGATGGCGGTTCATTGGAATAACCCAACGATCGTTTTCGCACTACTTTGTTGTAGAGGATCCATTTCTCATCCCCCGTTATCATACGTTTCAAAAATGGCTGGTTTTCATTACGTTTAAGCAACAAATCGCACATGGAAATACGGTCCAACAAATTGCGTTTGCTTAAGAGCGTAATGTACCTAGGTTACGCGCAACGGAAACGTGCATTTGGAAGGGACAAAGAATTTGAACCAAATGTTGTTGGATCAATTTGATTTTTTTTTTTTTTTGAAGATAAAGATTGTCCCCGTTGGATTTCAGTAGTAAAATTTGGTTTTATTTTTAATTTTCAGTTTTACAGTGTCCTAAACTTTGTCTAACTTCACATCACTGTTACTCCGTAAATCAATAACAATTGCAATTTCCATAGCTGAAATCCTATAGATTGTACTTTTATCTTTAAAATGAGCCCTTGTTTATGAAAATTAATTAATATTTAGCACCAATTCTTTTGCCCACACCGAAACACTATTTATATGAAATACTGGCATTTACAAGCATCGAGAGATGTATCCATCTGGTAGCGTGGTTTTAAACTAATCTAGTAATAGTAGAGGGAGTCTCTAAGCTCCGCCTTAATTTTTTGCACATATCTTTGAATTCGGTGTTTATTTAGTTGACTATGCTTAAAAGTTGTTCTATTCAATAATTTACTATTGATTTATAAAAATGGGCAACCGAAGAGGTAAAAAGTCAAAGGTAAATTTACATGCCGCCAAAAAAAAAAAGTAAGAACTTACGGGAGTATAACAGGTATGTATATTTAATTATTATTATAATATTAATTTATTGGCAGTGTCTCCTTTGAAATTGTTATAGATGTACCCTCCATTAGATAGAATACATTTTATAATTACTTTGTTAATGTATTGCTACATACGGGGTTTAAAAAAATGGTTGGAAATTTTAAAAACTAGTAACTGTAGTAATAGTTTCAATTTATGAGTCATTTTCAGTATTGCATTATCTGTGGAATAAAACAGTTTGTGGTGTAGAATTTACGTGTTTAAATAAAATTACACTTAAAATGAACTGAATTACCTACATATAATTATATATAGAAAATATGTAACATTTTCAAATATTAGAATAATTTCTCCTTTCTTCGTTCTTTTAGTAAATTTTTTTATTTAACAATGTAAACACTCAAAGTAAACAAAATTTATAACGATTGCCATAAAATAAACGAACAATAAGGTTTCAGATTTTACGATCGTATTTATCTTGCCTAAAGATAACGTAACACCTGCAATTTTAAAAATGGACATAGAATTGAAACTGTACAGGCGCGTACACAGAAAAATGGTCTGGGACAGGCGCGCACACAGAAAAAAGGTCTGGGACAGGCGCGCACACAGAAAAATGGTATGGGGGCGTAATCGAAAAAAATATCCGTAAAATAATACAAATTTATTATTGTCTTTTTACGGGCGGGGTAGGCTTATATATTAATTTAATATTGATTATAATTTGTTTTTTTTTTCAATAAAAAGGGAATTTTTATAGGTACAAATATACGATGTATGCTATAATGGGGAGGGGGGGGGTCTGGTCCCCTTTGTGCGGGCTTGGTCTGGGTGGGGGGCTTTTCGAAAAATTATGCATAAAATTATACCAAATTTTTTATTGTTTATTTATGAGAGGGGTGGGCTGATATATTAATTTAATTTTGCATATAATTAGTTTTGTATCAATAAAAAAGGTGATTTCTACTTTCAGTTGCTTAATTTTTATTAAATAAGTATATGATTTTATGGTTCCTGGGGGGGTCCGGGCCTGAGGACCACAGTCTTGTGTGCGCACCTGAAACTGTACTACATACATCGAATTGTAATTTCTAATACCTAGTTACAAAAACAACAATTTTTTGTTGTGCCCCAGGCAGTAGCGGTGAAAGGCAGGGGTGACAGGGGCACAGGCCCAGGGCGCAAGCTGTTAGGGGCGCCAAAACAAACTCTTAGATATACATATTCTAAGTTATTATAAAGTTTTTCTATTTTTATTTAGATCAAACATATAATTTTTTTGTCTTAATTAATCTTGTACATATTAAATACAAAATTTAATTTAAAGATGTACACACTAATTGATTATATAATAATATTCAGTCTTCTTTTGGACTTCTGCAAAATATTTAAAGCTTCATATATGCATATATTTGTATATAAATAACAAAGTCCATTTTTCAATATTTTTACTTGTTTAAAGACGGTGTTTCGGAGATAGATTTTTAAATAATTAAACCTAGAAAATGATCGTTCAGCAGTACGTTGTTTACTGTTAACGTTACTAATATTTTTAACAGCTTCTATACTTGATTAACTTTCTTACACATCTGAAAACATCTATAACTGATTTTGGTTGCACATTTTGATATCAATGGCACCTTGACTTACAAACTTAATTTGTTCCTGACCGCGGTTCGTATCTTAAAAAGTATGTATTTAGAAACCCAATTTTTAATGTAATGTCGCTTTTGTTTTTAAAATTGTCTAATTTAACATTACGAATATATATATATATTTTTATTTTGTAATGTAATGTTTTGTGTGCATAATAAAGCTTATAACTATACTAATTTTTGAATTATTTTTTGAATTTCCTATTTATCTCCCCTACTATAATTTTAGGGATGCTTAAATTTCTGACACGCCAAGGAGTACGTCAAGAAAAAATGTTGAGAACCACCGGTCTACAATAAGGTTCAGAGACATAGCGGGGGGGCATTGGGGAGAAACTTCTTCTCACATATTATTATTATTACATTAATGATTATTAACATAATTTTTTGATGATAAAAAAAAACTATTATTTCTACAAAATTATCTGTAAAATCAGAATTGGTAATAAATATTAATCACTTTTCACATACAAGGGCTTATTTAAAAGTTAAAATTTGTAATTTTTATTCATTTACTGAGTAACAGTGATGTGAAGTTAAAAAAAAGTTAAGCGCTATAAAATTGAAAATTAAAAATAAATCAAAATTTTATTTCATATCTTGAAATTAAAAAAAAAAATCAAATTGATTCGAATATATTTAGTCTTTATTTTATGATTCAGAAACATACAAGTAGATTTATAAATTAGTAGATTTATTATTAGTACTTTTCCCTCTCCCTGTAAGCTACTTCAAGGTTCCCCCACCTCGAAGTAGCCTGTGTAGCCACGCCCCCAATGACGTAATAAGTTATCTCGCCACCGCACCCCGCGCAGAATGACGGACTTTTCAATTGTCTACATTATACCCTTAATTTGTGGAATACCCAAACATCAAGGCGGCTAGTAAATTCAAGCCGCATCAAATGGTCGTGAATAGTTGAATTTGATTCTCCAAGTATTTCTGCTATTTCACGAGTGGAAATACGCTGATTTGTAGCAATTAATAACTTGATTTGATCGTCATCAACCGTGGATGGCCTACCAGAATGTTGCCCGTCTTCAAGAGTAAATTTACCCCGTCTAAATTTCACAAACCATTCACGCACTTTTCGTTCACTTACAGCCTCGTCTCCGTATACACCACATATCTTTTTCGCGGCTTGAACTGCATTCTTGCCCTTGCGGTAGTAAAAAAGCATTAAATGCCGAAAATGCACTTGTTGGTTCTCTATGTTTGGACCAACCCCAAATCAACACGATTCAAAAATATATTTATAAACAAAAAGTAAAATAAAGGTGAATGTGTACCCTTTCAGAAAGTGTATAACTTAAAGAGGTTATGTTATTCACTTAACCTAAATAAACGCTGATACGCGCAATGTATTAAAAATCGGCGGAGACTTTCCGAACAACCCAATATATGTTTATTTGTATTTATGTTAAAGAAAATACAAGCTTTTAAATAATTAATTTGTGGTGGTGTTGCCATAATTTTGCAGTGGTGGGGCCATGGCTTTTTAGCTCTTCAAGAGGAGTCGCTACTGATCAAAGTTAATGTGAGATTCACAAGCGCACTCGATAGCGTCCATGCGACTTTAAATGAGCAAAATGGAGTACTTGTAAGAGTAATGCCAAAATTCAACCAATTCAATCAACTGAACTAACAGTGTCCAACAAAAAAGAGTTCTTATAACTATCCCTTATTCTTAACATGTACTCAGCGACTACAAACTTAATCAAAATCTAATTATAAAATCGTATAATTCATGCAAATTGTTAGTTTTGCCACGCTAAATAAATCTTTATCTGTAAGACAGTAAATTTTCAATAATCTAGGTTAAAAAGCAAATATAGAACAACTGAAAATCAAAAGCAGAATTACCTTACACTAGATAGATTAGTGGAAATCACAGACGTAGAGAAATGTGGCCACGAGGGTTTGAGACTATCGTGGCGTCCATAGTTACTAGTAAACATCCTTATTGAACTTCAGTATTTAGAAAACTTTCAGTACAACACGTTTCATAAGTTTTGTCATGAAAACTTTTGTGTCGCGGTTAACGATTTTGCTGAATTAGCTATTTTTATAATGATATAAATATAAGTTGTAACAGTAAAGTTGCAAGAATGTACAAGAGTCATCGAGAAAGTAAAGAGCTTTTGGCAACTGGAGCAAATGCCCGAAAGGCCGGTGATGAAATAAACCGGTGGGCCACCTATATACATCGAAATTTTATCAAATTTCGGTAATTTACGACTTCAAAATTTCATCAAATGTTGTATAAATACCATAAAAGTCTTAAACCGATGGGGCCGGATTATTCCAAATTGTCAGATATATTTTGCCAGTACGCCCCTGGTACCATGAAATTAATTTCAATGAAAACGGTATTTATTATTAACACATATAAATTTTTCTACATACTCGTAGTCTCCTTTTAGATTAACACACTTGTTATACCTTTTGACAAGTTTTTGGTTACCTTTGTTATAAAAATAAATCTATATTAATAAAATTGGAGGCTATATCTTTTTCATTTTTTTGGTTTCATATTCGGTTTCTACATATGTCAAATGATTATAAGCCAAAATATGCAAAAAAAATAATATTTTTGTCTGTCTGTCGCGCAAAAACGGCTGGACATATTTTCACGCAATTTGGTATGAAGATATAGTAAAACCAGGATTCGAGCATAGGTTATAAGGTAGCTCAAAATTTGTATACTAGAATAGTAATTCAGGGTTAAAAATTAAAAAAAATCACCCTTATTATTGACTTAACAGTAAAATTTATGTTACAAAAATTGTTTATAGTAAAAAACAAATCTTTTTTGTTAAAAGGATTTTCTCAATATTTTCAGTTATTGAATATTTGGGTAGTTACGGGGGAGATACCCTAAAACTAAAATCTGTGTTTATCTCCCTTATTATGGACGTAACAGCAAAATCATGTATAACAAAAAAAGTATATAATAAGAAAAAACTGCTTTGAAGAAAAGAAAAAAAAATTAAAAAAAGTTTGTGAAAAAATGAATATTACTCCTGAAGGTTTTCGTTCGATGATTTTTTACGATTTTAGTAAAGGCCTAACTCAACAACAATGCATTGATTCGCTTCGTTCAACTTTTGATAATGAAGCACCATCAGAAAAGACCGTTTTCAATTGGTTTGCAGAATTTCGTCGTGGTTGTGCGTCCATCTGTGATGAATCTCGTCAAGGTCGACCAAAATCGGTTGTGATTCAAAAAAACATCGATGCTGTGTGCAAAATGATTGAAGAAGATCGGCATGTGACTTACCGTGAGATAGAGGCATTTTTTGGCATATCGCAGACTGCAATACATTCGATTTTGCATGAACATTTAGCTGTGAAAAAGATCTGTTCCCGATGGATTCCGCATAAGTCAATAATAAAGGAGATATTTTAAGTTTTTTAATAAACATAACCCCGAAACACCCCCCTAGAATAAAAGTTTTGAAATTTCTTACAACCTTTGTTCGAATCTTGGTTCTACTCTATTGTCATACCAAATTACGTGAAAATGTGTCCAGCTGTTTTTGCGTGAATCTCGAACAGACAAAATTTGTGTTTTTTGCGGATATTGTCTTATAATCTGAAAGTGTAGAAACCAAATATGAGGACGAAAAAATAAAAAAAAAAACAGATATAGTCTCCAATTTTATTAATATAGATTACTAACACCCGTTGAGGGCAAAGTACTTCAAAAATAAGATTACAAGACGCTGCAGAAGAAGAGGTGTTAAAGTTCTATCCAGTCCGAAGATGTTTCGATAACACCGGTGTTCTTCCGTGACTAAATTTGGAAAGCGACAAATTATTTTATCTTCAGTAATATTAACGTTTTCCATTGGTCATTTAATCGAATAACGTGAATTACAACAGTACTCATAAATAGAAATATTGATTGAACATTTACTGATAAAGTTCTTCAAGGTAAACGGAAGCAATAAATAAATAATAAAAGTGTCAGAGTTCATACGCAAGTTCAATGACAAGTTATAGATTCGCATCAACATCACCAATCACGCAATAAATAACTCCGAGGTAAAAAGTTATGGATTATAAAACAATTTAATGTCACTTCCTTGACAGATTGATTTCTGCACAAAACAATGAATAAAATGTGACATTGAAGATATGTAGATTGGAAAAAAAGCTTGAAGTTTTTTGGAATTAACATATTCTCAATGCCGATATTAATGTATTATATTTGAACATGAAAATTTTTGGTTTTAAATATTAATCAATATAGGAGAAATTTAAATTTTAGTTTTGTAAAATTCTTATAATAATGTATTGAGAAGTGACAAACTCGAATACGATAACTGGTGGCCATACGAAAGCTGCCTTTTAAGTTTTTACAAAAACTAAAGTGGGTTTTACACGATTCAATTAATTGAAAAAGTTGACATTCAATTAATTGATGTGTGTAAAGCGTAAAAATTTCGTCAATTAATTGACAAATAATTTGATCAATTTATTTTGAAAATAGAACAAGTTCTATTTTTCGTCAATTTTTCATAAAATTTTTAGGGAATTCTAGGTATATTTTTATCTGTTAAGATATTGCCAACTGTTTTGCATAGTTGTAGCATAGCCTCGAAAAATATTATTTGTGTTTCTGTTTCAAATCTAACATAACCTCAAACGCTCTAATTTATCGTCATCTAGGTTATTTCTTTTGTTTTTGTTCACAGCTAGTAATTTTGTGAAGATTTTTTCAATATTTTCATTTTGATAAATACAGTCCGTTCCAAACGGTTAAGCGGAACTAGATTTTGCAATCTAGTTACTTTCATCGTTTAAATCGTGCCTTTCGGCCTTAAATAGTTTTGTTTAAGCTTTGTAAATCATACTTACAATAAACATTTTTTGGTTAAGGTTAATATCATTTTAAAATGTCATTTTCTTTATATTTTGATTTTTTGTGTCATTCTTAATACAAATTTCCCATTTATTTATTTTTTTGTCATTAAAATATATTAAAAAATATTTAATTTTGACATATGTCATTCGTTTCCATGGTTTCATTGTTGGAATTTTAAATTTTGACATCCCAACATGAAAAATGAAATAACCCAAGCAAGGTCCCTTCTCGTGACAACCTAAAAGAACTAAATTCCCATTTAGTTCCGCTTAACCGTTTGGAACAGACTGTATGTCAACACGTTTTACAGTTGGTAATGTAAAAATTTTCAAAAAAATTGATAAATAAATTGATGTGTGTAAACTAAAGTTTTGTTCCCAAGGTTACCAATAAATTTTTCAATTAATTGACAAAAAACTTGATCAATTTGTTAATCAATTAATTGAACTGTGTAAAACTAACTTAAGGAACACATTTTATTTTTTTTTTTGAGCAAACTATTTTATTGCTTTTCAAAATATTCGCCTTTAAGATTTATACACTTTTGCATGCGTTCAAACCAATTCTCGAAACATTTTTTAAACTCTGAAGTTGGCATCTCAACAACATGGTTTTCGAAGGCTTCGAGACCTTCTTGAGGTGATGAAAATCGCTGTCCACGCATTTTTTGTATAACATTGGGTCGTGCTGCGACGTTTTTGTTTGTTTTTCCTGCTTTTGTCGATGACTTCTGGCAAACAAATTGTTGTATACCATTCAGAATTAACTGTTCTCCGATCCTCTAAAGCAGTGGTTCCCAACCGGGGTTGTCGGCACCCCCAGGGGTGCGGGAAAGCATTTTGAGGGGTGCGAGATGATTTATAGAAATTTATAAAATTTATATATCATTTTTCAAAATTTTGTAGAATCTATATATATATATTTGTAATAAATAATAATAAAAAATTATTTTACAATAAGTATATTTTCTTTTTAAGGTTATTAAGGTTAAGAACCGCTGAATGCTACATCAATTAATTTGATCAATTTTAAAGAAATATTCATGCGATTTCTTTTTTTTTGCTCTTCACTTTTTATTTTGATCAATTTGACATATAAATATGACTCAACTGAAAAAATCTGAACACATTTTTTATGGGGGTGCGGGAGCTTATTTTCACATTCAAAGAGGTGCTCACCACAAAAAAGGTTGAGAACCACTGCTCTAAAGGAATGATTGCGACATGTCCAGTACAACCGAAAAAACAAGCGATCATTTTCTTGAAAGTGCTTCGTGAACGAACAACTTTTATGGGTTCGGTTCATCTTGGAAGACCCAACCAGTGGATTGTTGTGGATTCATATGAATAAATCCAAGTTTCGTCACCTGTAATGATGTTGCATACTGATTTTCCAGGGCCTAGGTTGAATTTTTTACACCAATCAACACGAGCCTTTTTTTTGAGTTTTGCGTAATCCATCAGGAGTTGATCTTTTTCACAGCTAAATGTTCATGCAAAATCGAATTTATTGCAGTCTGCGATATGCCAAAGGATGCCTCTATTTCACGGTAAGTCACACGCCGATCTTCTTCAATCATTTTGGGCACAGCATCGATGTTTTATTGAATCACAACCGATTTTGGTCGACCTTCACGTGATTTATCACTGACGGACGCAGGACCACGACAAAATTCTGCAAACCAATTGTAAACAGTCTTTTCTGATGGTGCTTCATTACCAAAAGTTGAATGAAGCGAATCTATGCATTGTTATTGAGCAGGCCTTTACTAAAATCTTAAAAAATCATCCTACGAAAACCTTCACGAGTAAAATCCATTTTTTCGCAAAATATTTTTTTTTGAACGCAATTTATAAGCTGCCACTGATTTCACAATAACAAATGTCAAATTTTACGAATATAGTAATGACATATTTCAATATTTGCGAATATTTTGAAAAGGAATAAAACAGTTTGTTACAAACAATTTTTTTCTTTCTTAGTTTTTGTAAAAACTTAAAAGGTAGCCTTAGTAGTGGAAGGGCAGTATTTCTAAGGTGATAATTTAAATGTAAAATAATTTCTTGTAAATAAAGTTTTATTAAGCTAATCCGTGATTTTTTTGATCAAACCTTATGTGTATAGTTTTTTATGTGTAATAAACTTAGACTCAATGTTAACATATGGGTTTTATTTAATCGCTTATCGATTCTCAGTAAACATTAATATTTCAAATGTTTTATAAAAATAATGTCTTTGTCTGTGACAATTTGTGGAAATTATTTATGAATATTTAATATTAACAAAATTTACTTGTTCCAGTTAATACAAGTGTTAATACAAATACCGTATCATTGTACAAATTTAATTGGCAGTTCTCCATTAACAAGAATATAGTACATAACTAGGTTATTACCCGTCAACAATGACAGATTTATGATATAAAAATGTAATTATTTGTATCGAATCACGGGACAGGATATCACCAGTTATCCAATCACGGGAGAAGGTGTCACCTGTCAGCCAATTGAGACAGGGTGTCCTCAGTTAGCCAATCACGAGATCCTTAGGAAAAATTTACGTCACACTGTTACCGACACTATATACAGACACTTACTAATTATATATATCTGATTCTCAGAAAATAAATCTGCCAAATATTGGTTTTTAAATGCCCGGGCGGCAGGGCTTCTAAAACCTAAAGTACCATCCATAGCTCATGTTTTAATAGATAGTACGTAATTCATAGTGTTAATGCTAACGCGTAAGAATGTTTGTTCTACACAAATCCATATAACCATTCATAGTTCCAATTTAATGCATAAGCGTAAGAAACTATTTAACGCATGTTAAAAGTTTGCATACTTCAAACTTCTAACATTAACATTAAAACACTGACAACTGTCAAAATGAAGGAATATATACTTGAAATTCGAGTAAGACTTGTGGATGCAGCTTGTGATATAATTATTAATAAAAATGTTGAAACTGATATTGAAAAATAGATGTGAAATGAGAATTTTTACACATTTCAGGGTTCGCAGGTATACAGTGATAAATTTCAAAATAGACGAATATATTATACAGGAAATTCTGAAAAGATTTTTTTTTCAGATTTTCAGACCAACACTTCTTGGAAATAGCGTGGAAACAAAAACTGACTTTTTTTTGTGTAATCAGAAAGTTAGGTTAGCTTGTTCGGCGTCAATCCTCGCTTCGTGAACTCTTGTGACGGCTCACCATCCCTTGTCCACGATCTTTTACGCTTCTGATTGTCGTACGTGATCCATTTTTCATCACCGGTTATGAAACGTTTCAGAAATGGCTCGATTTCATTGCGTTTCAGCAGCGCATCGCAGATGTTAATTCGGTCTATCATGTTTTTCGCGCTCATGAGGAACCCATATATCGAGCTTCTTTTTGTAGCCAGCTTTCCGTAAATGGTTCAAAACAGTTTTGTGGTTAATGCCTAGCTCCGTACCAATATCGACACTGCTGATATGCCTAACTTGCTGGACTTTTTCAAGAATTTCATCGTCTTTTTCACTGATTGGACAACCAGAGCGTCAGTGGCGGATCTACATACGGGCTAATAGGGCTTAAGCCCTGGGCCCCAGATCCGCAAGGGGCCCCTAACATATACCTATTATATTTTATACCAAGCACGGCTTATAACAGAAAAGATCAAAACACAAATATTACTTTAAAAAACAATACAAAAAAAAACAAAAACACAAATTTACTAATATTCATTAAAAACTTATGTTGAATAAGTGAAGCGCATGTGTAAGGCCCCTTGATATTTTTAAGCCCTGGGCCCCCAAAAAGCTAGATCCGCCACTGCAGAGCGTGAGTCATCTTTCACATTAAAATTACCACAACGAAAGCGAGCGAACCATTTCCGCGCAGCAGATTTTGTGAAAGTATCTTCACCGTACACAGCACAAATTTTTTCAGCGTTCTTCCCTTTGTCGTAATAATATTGCAAAATATAGCGCAATTTTTCATTACTTTTCTCCATTTTCAAACGCAAACAACTTTCCAACCACTGCACAAATTTTGATGTTTATACACTCAAAGTATCCCTCGAACTGTCTTCCAACGAGCGCTTAGTGGTGTCGCTGCGATCTGTATTTCCTGAGTTATTTGCAATTGGCGCCGTTTATCGGCAAAAACCCCACGAACTTTTTCCCAGACCTGATATTTACTTTCGCATGAAATAATGAAATGGCACAATAGCTAACGGCTGTTTACATTATACTTTACACTACCCTTTCAAACTTCTGTAGCATTAACGGCAATAAGAGATATTTAATACCTTCTGTCTTTTGTTACTTCTCTTAACACTTAACAATATGATGTGACATAATAGTTTGATATAGTAACCAGTTTATAAATATCGTTAGTTATACTAGTTTATATTTAATTATATGCCAGTAGATATAATTTTTATTTACCAAGCCATATCTCAATCAGGACTATTAAAAATGGCAGAAAAAGTAAAACAGCACAACATAAAAATAATCGTATAGTTGGTACGCCTACATCTGAAAGTACCGATACGTCAAATAAAGTCTGACTAGAGATAGTTTCTTAAGTTATGTTGAATGTCGGATAGCAATGAAAGTTGGAATTGTTACAATAAAACCAATCTAAATTTTAAATTTTCATGAAACAGTTTGACTTTGTTGAAAATACATGAAAATTTATTTCTAACTTGACCATGTCAAACTTTCTGTAAACTTGAAAACCTTGACTAGAGCTTAAAGTAGAAACTAGGTCTGTAACTAAAAGCGAAACCACAAGATATTTGATAATCTCAGTAACAAAGTCATTGGACTAATTCTGAACAGAATAACAATTAATTAAACGTATTGATTAAACGTAATGCGTTTCCAAGTCTCAACAGTTCATAGTTTCTAAGCTCAAGAATATTTTAGAATTACTATTTTTTACTCAAAATACGCTTGTTAGTTACTGAACAAAAGGGCGTGAATATAATGCTCGCTAACAGCAAGGTTTATCAACTTCACATGCTGTGCAAATCAGCTCTGGGGTCGGCTCAGTTTTGAATGATTTATACAGTATACCCGCAGTATGCGCTAATTCAGCAACTGCGATTTCAGTTATCCGCGATTGACATCTTGTAATTCTTAGGGTTTTGTAGGTATGACCAAAAAACCCATATAACGTTACTCATGTGTCTGTCTGTCTGTAGGATAAAAATTGTGGCCAAACAGCATGCTTGTACAACACTTTGACTCATATATAAAAAAACTATTGAGAGTTAAAAAAAACACATCGCGGGAAAAATATAAACAAATATGTATCCAACGACAAAACATATATATATTTTTTTAAATTTTTAGTTGGGTATCTAATGAAATATCTTAAAGTGCGGACAACTCTTTGACCCACATATAGAAAAACAATAGAGTTCAAAAAAAAAACTGCGGAAAAAATATAAAGAAATATATATGTTAAAAAAATTGAGCTGGGTATCAAATGAAACCTCTTAATGCCTGGATGAATAAAAATATTTTAATTTTTGAAAAATTTAATTTCATTATTGGATTATTGCAAAAGATGTGTCAAACTTTTGCCCCCCCCCACCCTATTTCCAAGAGAAGTGGATCTAAAATTCTGAAATAAATCTCAATAATGTACATTGATGGGAACCGGAATATTTCAACAGGTATTTTTTATCAGATTAGTTTTTCAAAAATTATCGAATTTTTTGTGTTCTTGATAAAACGGGGGGGTAACTAAAAATCTGAAACAAATCTGAGTAATGCATATTAATGTG
This sequence comes from Liopterus haemorrhoidalis, assembly GCA_963971575.1. Taxonomy (NCBI): domain Eukaryota; kingdom Metazoa; phylum Arthropoda; class Insecta; order Coleoptera; family Dytiscidae; genus Liopterus; species Liopterus haemorrhoidalis. The sequence goes on from OZ020621.1 coordinate 30,885,285, forward strand.
AACAGTACAAAAATCAGAAACAATGTCAAACAGCTTCTACCATTTAACGCACTGCCTTCTTAATTAAAATGAACTATATATCTGTTTAATGTCTGTACTCATTTTAATTAGGTACGCAGGCCCATACAATTTTAGTGTCTGATGCAGACCATATTAACGGTGCCCCCATGGTATGCTCTTTAAAAACATGTATCAAAAAATTTTTAGGTGTAAGTAACGTTTCAGGTGATTATAAGAAGATATCAGCAAAAAAAATGTATTCTATCAATTTGTTCGTTTGACCAAGATTCACGCAAAAACAGCTGGACATACAGGCTATTACAAACGTTTAGGCGGAACTAAATGGAAATTTCGTTCTTTCAGTTTGTCACGAGAAGTGACCTTGCTTGGGTTATTTCAAATTTCACGTTGGTATGTGAAAATATAAAATTTCAACAGTGAAACCATGGAAATGAATGACATTTATTAAATACTTTTTTACATATTTTGAAGACAAAAAAAATAAATAAATGGGAAATTTTTATTAACAATGACAAAAAATTAAAATGCCATGAATAGGATATATTATAATGACAATCAATTTAATATAGATTTTGTATTGAGTATGATTTACAAAGCTTAAACAAAATGACCAAAAGTCCGAATTAATAGATAAAAAATTCTATATTTCAAAATCTAGTTCCGCCTAAAGGGTTTGGAATAGCCTATATATTCATTTGGTATGATGACAGAGAAAAACCAGGATTCGAAAATAAGCTACATGGCATCTAAAAATATTCATTCAAGAGGATGATTCGGCCCGAAACACCCTTTGCCGTACCTGCCTAGGTAAACATTTATAAAAGCTTTTATTTATTTAATTGAAAAATATCAAAACATGACAGGCTTTTAACACCCCTTTATTGGCAAAGCGAGTGCCTCACTCGTCTCATTCTCGGTACAGCCGGACAGATCTCTCGTGGCCGGGCGTGAAACATGCGCGTGAAATTTGTAGTGGGGATTATAATTTTGGCGAATTGCATTATTTCCTACACACGGTTTTATAGTCAAGTGCATAAGCGCAACATTCAAAATATATTAAATATTTAAAATCATGGAGACAAAAAACAAACGTTAGCAAAAAATAGCACGTCCACCTACGTGCTATTAATAGTCAAAGTCGAGAAATATTTAGCAATGTTCTTGATTTTTATAAACCTATATTGTTCATAATCTACTTGAAATTGCTGGAGTTTGGAAAAAGTCGCGGGACGGGGGTGCTCTCGCCAATATACAAGTCGACAAAGTGAACGTCAAATGCAGTAATCACTTAAATCAAGCAGCTACGTTTCTATAGTTTTGTTGTTCGACTGTGATGAGAGGAACTTGTGTTTATAGACGTACCTAACTGATAAATATAATGTACACGTGTAAGAATGTGAACTTGTTTTCTTTGACTGTTTGCGCACCATAAGCCACGCCCGGCCACGAGAAGTTTGTCCGCCTGTAAGACCCTTTATGTACTGTTTTAGCTTAGTACTATCCGCAATGTCTATAGTACAAAATGTAATTGCAAAATTATCTATAAAACTTATTTAATAGTAATAGATATTAAAATAATCCTACCTCTTTTTTAAGTAACTCCTTAACCCTTCCAAAATCTCCTTGTTGACATGCATACATAAGCACCGTGGTCTTCCGGTGTCCTTCTTCAATCCAGTGAGCGCCGTTCGGCGTCTTCTCACCAACTGGCATGTTATAACATCGTCACCGCGCCTGACCGGCCGGCATCCCGCTCTGCAACTAACGCGCCACCGCTCTGCAACAAACAATACACCAACGCTCAACACGTCACAACATTCTCAACAACAACCAAATAGAAACTGCACTGAATTTTAACTGACAGTTTGATTTGTTTTCAAATCGATTTAGAAGTTGCATTTTGTAATCTAATGGAGTTTTGTTGATGTTTTTTTGTCATGGTTTTTTGGGGTTCTGAATTGATTTGTTATAGTGGATTGTGTTTAAGAAACCAAAGAGATTTATTACAATGGATTTTGATAATAATATTTTGTCAGTCATCGTCATATCAACATCAAAAAAGTAATTAAATACATCTTTCCCCAGCGATATAAATTTTATAATTACGAAAAACGGTGGATACGTAAAAAAATTTCACGCGACGATTCTTGAATTGCGATACGCGTATTCGATTCATGTAACCAGAAATACAAACATTGGATACAGTCACAACTGGAAATGTTTCAAATAAAGTACTTGAAAAAGTCATCATCATTGGCACTACAGCCTGAGGTGATTCTACGTCTCCTGTTTCCAGGTTTCGTGACCATATTTTCAATCTGTGTACATTTAGGAGTAATATGGTCAGTATTACATCTATTTTTTAGCGTACATTGAAAGGTACCTGCAGTTTATAGCAGGTTGCAGACAGCTAAGTAGAATCTGTAATTTGTAGGAACATTTTTTCACACAAATATTTGGCATAAGTAGGTGTTAACCTCACGTCCATGACCTTGATTAGAGTGAAACAGCAGGTAAAAATGATTTAATGCTTGCGACCACAGATTTGAAAAAGTATTTCAATTATTTTCTATTAATTGATATTATATTTCTAATATGCAAAAAAAAATGCTTTTTGCATTTGATATTTGTTGTCTGAAAATATCAGCATCTGAAATACTTTAGGAGTATTTAAAATATTTCCCTAGTATTTCTAATACTTTCCTAGTATATCAAATATTTCCTTAGTATTTCAAATAGTTCTCTAGTATTTCAAATAATTTCCTAGTATTTCAAATACTCTCTTATATTTCAAGTAATTTTATAACATAGTTAAGACTATTTCAAATAGTTCTATAGTATTTCAAATACTACCCTAGTATTTCTAGTATTCGCGACTTATCTTCTCTATTATTCGCGACTCCAAATAACAGTGAGACATCTGGTGGTGGTAAATTAAACAGAAGCGTATATTTGTATAATATTTGTAGTGTGTCGTGCTGCAGTTTATATGAATTAAGACGTATTTTTAAATATAGTGACTTAAATACAGTGCTTTTTGCCGAAATATTGTTGAACAGATAAATATTAAGAAAAAACTTCTGACATATACGCTTCTCGTCGGCCATCAACTGTCGTACGCAGCGCCACCAACGTTAGTTTGAGTCGCGAATAGTGTCACGAAGCAAACAAGAACCCCGAAAAATATGTGAACTAATTTGAAAAATTTTAGGCGAGTTTCAGTATGACCAATTAGGAATCACCTTAGGGAATGTGTATAGTCTGACGCAGAACTGATAAGTACTGATTTTACGCTTCATTTGTATTGGCATCTGACACTACCGATAGCGGCGCCACTGCATTGTACATCATGGCTGACGCAGATAGGATATTTTTGACAGGTTCAATGGTATCTTCATGTGATATTTATTGAAATTAATTTATTATTCAATATGAGGGTTGCGTTAAATGAAATTTTCAGTTTTCTTAGTACCTAAGTAACCTCTAGGGTTATAATTGAAGGTAGTAAGGCTTTTTTGCCACGTTTCGGAACACGATGAAAACTTAAGTCTCTTTCACGACCTACTTTTGCATTGCAAAGATAAACACAACAATTCACGTTGCATTTAATTTTTTCTTGCAATTTTAAAGACATTTTTGAAATACTCGCTATGAAAACAACAGTATACAAACTCGACTATCCTCCACCTGTCAGTTTCTCAAAATCTCACTAGAGACGCTTCAGTTATTGTCAGTTGTGCTTTAGTATTTGTGTTTGATATAATTCAAGTTGATTTGAATTTATAACTCAAAATTGATTTGTATTTATAATTATTATTAATATTTATATATAATCATCATCATCAAGCCTTGTCCATCATCGGGTGATTTTGGACTGCCTCTAAAAAGAGCATAGGCTGTCAATAAAATTTCTCCATCTAACTCGTCTATCTGCCATAGGCTTCAAGTCGGTGATGTTGTTATAAATTCTTTTGTCTTGGTTTTGAGAGCTCCATGCATTTATTTCTAGCAGGGTTGAGCGACGCCAGGTGTTCTTGGGTCGCCCTCTACGCCTACTGCCCTGAGGGTTGTATGCTAGTGCATAGCGACACACTTCGCTAGGAGCCCTTCGAAGAGTGTGCCCTAACCAACCATACTTTCTTCTTTTTATTTGCAAATTAATGTCCATTTGACCAGTTCTTTCTCCCAATTCTACGTTTGATATTCTACGTGGCCAATAAATGCGAAGAATTCGTCGAAGACATCGATTTACAAATACTCGCACTCTCCTCTCGATAGCTTCTGTTACGAACCAAGTAACGCAGCCGTACAGAAGAACTGACGTCACGCATGCCCTGAATATGGTAGTTTTCGTGGAAGTACTGTAGATCGCAGAATTCCATACACGGCTAAGTTGGATAAATGCGCCTCTCGCTTTGCGTATTCTGCTTTCCACATCTAAATCCGCGCCACCGTCCACAGACACAACACTCCCCAAGTACTGGAAATCATCCACACGCTCGATTTGATGGTTACCGAGCAGTAAAGGTCTATCGGTTTCTGCATTTATCCGCATTTCTTTTGTCTTGGAGCTATTGATTTTCAATCCAACTTTTGCAGATTCAATCGTGAGGTCATTTAGTTTTTGCTGCATGTCTCCATGCTTATGCGACAACTCACATTTATCGTCTGCAAAATCCAATGACTCCAGTCTGACTGTTGGTGTTAGCGGATTCCAAATGATTCCTCTGGGTTTGTTAGCTGTTGATCGTCTAGCCACGGCGTCTAAAACTACCAAAAAAAGAAGCGGTGACATCACACAACCTTGTCTAACACCTGTAATGGTTGGAAAGGGTTCTGACAAGCTACCATTGTGTAGAACTCTACACGTGAAGCCGTTGTAGCTATTTCTAACCAGAGATATTATTTTGTCAGGCACTCCAATATTCTGCATTTCAGCCCAAATGCATTCTCTATCGACAGAGTCGAATGCTTTTTCATAGTCGACGAAAAGAAGATACAAGGGGGAACGGAACTCGACTGCTTGTTCGATGATAATCCTTAGCGTATTAATTTGATCTATACAAGACCTGCCTGTTCTGAATCCGGCCTGTTCAGGTCGCAATTTCCTGTCTATAGCTGTGACCATTCTTTCAAGGATTATCTTGCAAAAAATCTTCATTACTGAGCATAAGATGTTAATGCCACGCCAATTATTGCAGTCCGTCAGGTCCCCTTTCTTAGCAATTTTAATCACAATGCCTTCTTGCCAGTCCGAAGGAAATGACTCTTGTTCCCACACCTTGGTGAAGAGTGGATGAAGACACTCAGCAAACAAGTTGACGTCTGTTTTAAGTACCTCAGCTGTGATATTATCACAGCCCGCAGCCTTGTTGTTCTTCAAACTCTTGATGGCGACAATAATTTCTCTCTTAGATGGCGGGGAAGTTCGAATTGGAAGAGGACATATTTCCGTTTGTATAGTTGGTTCTAAATTACAACGCTGTATGTTTAGAATCTCTGAGAAATGTTCTCTCCATCTTTGCAGTTGTTTTTCTACATTAGTCAATAGCACACCGTTCTTGTCTTTTACAGGCATATTCTTGTATTGAACGGTATTGGCAATCCTCCGCGTAATGTCATAAAGGTCCTTCATGTTACGAGAGGCTGCCGCGTTTTCTGCTTGTTGAGCTAATGTATTCATACACAGACGTTTGTCATCCCTTATTTCTCTTTTTACTCTTTTATCGAGAGCACTATATCTGGCTTGTGCATCTTTCCTTTCGTCGACACTTTTCGATTTATATATAATAGTTCACACATAATATAGAATTTTGCGCGAGTGTAATATGCCGTTGAGTGTATTTGAAATGCATAGAACCGAGGATAATTAAGTATTATTTATTAGAGATTACTTAATCATCCTAGTATAGAGCGCTAAGACACGCCTACCCAGGGACTTTGTTTGCTTCGACGGAGTATATTTCAAATAATATCCTAGTATTTCAAATACTCTCTTATATTTTAAATGATCTCGATACAGTTAGGACTGTCGTGGAACCCAAAGTATTTAGGAATCTAATTTTCTAATTTTGACATAAAATAATATTTTAATGACTGTCACTGTAAAAGAATAGTAATTGGTGCACATAAAGAAATTTATTTCACCCAAGTGTAAACTTGAAACTGTCTACCATGCATGATTTACCAGAACTGCAGAACTTTTTTTTTTTTGTTCTCAAATAGAAAATTTTATATTTTTCTTATTATTTATTAAGTACAACAGCAAATATGAAAAGACCTGGACACTAAGCAAACCACAATATTTGTCAGAAAAGGGAAGTAGAGAGAATAAAAAAGTGATAGCAAGATTTAGAAACGGAAATGTGGAAATGAGGAGAGAGACATCAATTTTTTGATGAAAGAGAAAGAAAGAACTTGTAGAATGTGCAGGGAAGGCAAAGAGATAGTCAAACATTTGTTGGAAGAATGTGGAGAATTAAGAAGTAGACCGGAAACGAGAAATGGAATTTAGGGGAAACAGGAAGAGGATATGAATGGATGAAAGAAGTGAAAAACAGAAGAGAGGAATTAAGGAAAGGAAAGTGGATTTTAAGCCGAAAGGCGAAAATTACTTAATTATTATCAAGTTGCCGACGGAGTGGCCGAGCGCATTAAATCGCAGCAGTTTGGACTGGTGAATACAGTCTGGATTGTGTGGTTGGTAGTTCGATTCTCCGTCGGTGATATTATTCTGGCGAGAATAATATGTTTACATTACTCTCATTTCACAATCATTCACCTCTCATCCAGCTGTAGGAGCTCGCCCCGTGGCATCGGCGATTAGCCTCTTTTCAGAAATAGGCCGATGTAAAATAAATAAATAAATATTATCAAGTTAATATAAACTATTAATTAATTTATTTTCGGGAAATAAGTCATAAAAATAATAACTATTAATTAATAATTATCAAGGTCGAGAAAAAATAAATATTAATATAAACTAGTTCCTAAACATAATGTAAATGTCAAATATTTAATAATAAAAATATCTATCTATGGTCTATTTCAAAGTAGAAAAATGTGTGTAAGAAGATAGGAGTTGTTTGTCCTTGCTTCGGATTGGTTTAGATCGTCATCCCTCTTACACTGTAAAAATATTGTTTTTAGTCCAAGTTGACAGATGTTCAGTGTCGTACATTGGAAATATATATTATTTATATTATTTAATTTTTCTCATATATTTTGTTATTATTTACATATTTAGACTTTTATTTATATTCTTGGCGTAGATTTTATGGAGAAAATTCTCCATGTAATTTGTTTTTACGCAGTTATATATATTTTAGGTTATCTGACATATAAATATTTTTTGACACTTGATAATTAACAGATCAAGAAAGAGGACTAATGTGAGGACAAAAGACAGCCCAGCTGATTGTGCCCAAATAAGAAGTTATTGATATAATTTTTAGACCTTCATATATACATATATTTTTAATTTTTATTTACAATAATTATTTAAATAAGAAACTTTAGCTCTGAAGATATATTGTTTGTTTTATTGCTTTATTTAAACTGTTTTAGCCAAATCTCTACATATATAGTACATAATTTTTAAAATTAATATTTTTTTAACTTTTTCAAATTTCCCATTAAACTGAATTTATGTTGTATAAATAACGTAAGTGTATTATCTGCCTTGTTTATTTCAATATCTTATACCTTTTTTATATTTAAAAAAAAAATCATTTGCTAACCCAGTTGCTACGCCCATGCCCTAGTTGTAACTTATTTTAAATTTCCCGCTATACTGTATTTGATCAGTGTAAATCGTACTCGGTTCGCAGCGCTATCTACTTTTTTCTACTTTGAAATAGACCATATCTACCTATTTTATTTATTTTTTTAAACTAACTATTTATAATCCTTATTAATGTATTTATTTCATTATCTAGATTAAGAGTGTTAAAAAATTTTTGTTTTCAATTATTCAAATACATATTTTGAATATTTCAAATACTTTTCGTACTTGAAATACTTTCTGTACATCGTATACTTTCAATTTCAAATACTTAAGTATATAAAATTAAATTAATCAAGCATTTTCCAGTATTTGAAGTACTTCTAATACAGTGTAACCAATTTAATCCGACCACACTTTAATTCTAACATCTACTAATCCGAACAGTGAGACGAAGCAGTTATAATCCGAACAGCGTATTTTAATCCGAACAACGTAAATAAATAAAATTCCAAGGAATTAGTCAGTGATGATAAACTAATTTCAATTATATTCCTACCACCAAATTGCAAACCACTGTTGCAGCCGATGGACAAACACAGAATATAAATTAAATTACCGCAAAAATATACTAAAATTTATTATGAACTCTGAAGGAAATATGATGAAAGCATGGCAACATGTAAGAGCCTACTTGATACAGAAATTATGAAAAGAATTGTGGCCTGCACAAGAAAATGTAAGATATGTAATTTGGAAGGAAGAGAACAACCTTCCGTTATATCATAGAGTAAGTAATACATTAAATTTAAAATTACAACAAATATAATTTAAAGCTGTACAGTGCTACCACGACTTACAAACTTAATTCGTTCCTGACCACGGTTCGTGTCTGAAAAAATGTGTTTTTCGAACTCATCAGTTTCATCGAAACTTGAAGCTCATCGAAATTTCTCTAAATACAAGGTGTCTCAAAAGAAATTTTATATTTAGTGGATCGATTAAAAAAAAAGTAAGCCGTATATAGAAAAAATGTTTATTAATTATTAAAATACACTTTTTGGGGATTTATTTCTTAAAAATAATATCGTCTAAATGTAGACCCTCGCGTTCTCGGCACTCATTTAATCGAACAGTAAAATTACTTATGACGTCTCGGCAGGTGGACTCAGGGATGGCTGCCATTTCGTGACGGATATTTTCTTTCAAATGCGCCAGTGAAGTCGGTTTATTGGCGTAAACTTTAGATTTAAGATAACCCCATAGGAAAATGTCCATAGGGGTTAAATCTGGACTGCGTGGAGGCCAATTTATGTCACCTCTCCGGGAGATCAATTTGCCTGAGAAAATTTCACGAACACGTGGCAGAGACATATTATACGTCTGTGAACTTGCTCCGTCCTGTTGGAACCATGTTCTTTGGTTATAACCAGGAAAGTTTTGCAGTTCAGGTAGCAAGAAGTTGTCTAACATCTCCACATAACGCTCTGAATTCACTGTAACTGCACGCCCCCTTTCGTCTTCAAAAAAGTAAGGGCCGATAATTTCTCGCGCCGACATCGCAGCCCATACGGTCACTTTAGGCGAATGTAGGGGTTTCTTGATGTTTGCGTTTCGGATTCGTTGCACTCCAGTAGCGGCAGTTCTACTTATTTACGTGGCCATTAAGATGAAAATGAGCTTCATCCGAAAAAAAAATGTTGGTAAACGTTGAAAATCGCTCAATCACCTGATTTACGAAATTAAGCCTCTGACTGGCATCTTGGGGCTTTAATTCTTGCACCAATTGAATTTTGTAGGGGTGCAGCTTTAGGTCTTTGTGCATAATGCGATCTAATGATGATCTATGCACATTTAAAGCACTTGCGCGCTTCCGAATTGAAAGGTTCGGGTCGTCACGAACAGACTGATTAACATTCTCCACGTTTTCTACCGTTCTTGATGACCTAGGTTGCCCGGATTTTGATTTATCCAGCGTTGTACCAGTCTCTTCAAACTTTTTAACCCAATGTCGAATGAGAGGAATGCTTGGCGCATCATTTAAGTGGCGAAAACCTCGAATACTGCAGAATTTTCTACGCGCTACAGTCGCCGAATCACCGTTTTTGTAAAACTCTCGCCCGCATAACGCGCGGTCTGCTCCCGAGAAACGCTCCATAGCGACTAAATTCCCAAGAGCCAGGCTACCGATTGACATAACCCCCGCGCCCCTCGGATACGTTGCGTTCACTCAGTAAGCTAAATAAATATAAAATTTCTTTTGAGACACCTTGTATATTACTTACTCTTATGGTTATATCTATTAGCATGAAAATTATCACAAGGTCCAACTGAACTTTCAGAGGAAATTAAAGAAATAATCGCAGTGGCGTAGCGTTGTGGGGGCGGGGGGTGCGGTCCGCCCCGGGCGGCACTTTTTTGGGGCGGCAAAAATCCTCAATAAATAATATCTTGTAATCTGAACTAAAAATTTGAACCATTTCTTTTCATATTTATGTCGCACCTACAATTCGGACCGATTAAAATGAGCACGGAACTTTTTATTATTTAATCTGTGACGGAACCGGGGAATACCCTTTCTTTAACACGTTAATCGCCACGTCGGCCATATGTGTCTGACACTAAGAAGTTCTACATGCGCCATGTCAGACATATGTCTGACATGGTTACCTTGCGGTAATTCCCCGCGTTTTATTTTGTGCTCGGAATGATCACAACGAATATTCAGCGAGAATCGATTCTTTCATATAAAGAATAGAGTTCAATATTGTCTAATAACACCTTCAACATCAGTCGTCCAATTCACGTGGACTAAATTAACTTGCTACAATTCATGATTTTCTTTAAGTGCGTGTTGTATGTAATCTCAGTGGTGTAGCATAGCGGAGGCGGTGGCGGCGGCTCTTTTTTGGAGCGGCAAATTCTGTAAATTTTGGAGCCTTTTAGATTTAAATACCTAAATAAGGGGGCGGCGAAATTGGCATCCGCCCCGGGCGGCTGAAACCCACGCTACGCCACTGAATAATCGATATCACATAACAAATTGAACCAACTTTAACAAACGAGGAAATAATAAAATGGGCAGTAGGAAGCGAGAAATCTTGTTAATTTATGTTAACACTAGCTGAGTACCCGTGCTTGGCTACGGTATATTGACGATCTGCGATCATCGTGCAATCATTATAAATCATGGTTCCCTATAGATCACATTGCTTACTATCTCCTCAAGTGTAGATTCACCCCGATGGACACTCATTAGTGTAAAATTTTCAGTTTGTTTCTAAACATGTGTACAGGTAACTTTTATAAGCAAAAACCTAGTTGATATCTCATCTTTCCTAAGAGATATTGAGGAATCCTTGAAAAACCATTTTACTCCTTTTCACCCCATAGGGGTCGAAAAATCCTTTCTTAGTGAGTTCTTACGTCATATCGAGAAATGTACTCTTGGAATTTCTAATTTCTAATAAAAAATTCTAATTTTCCCTTTAGGAAAGAAATTTAAAAAACTATCAGAACACTATCGAAATTTTTTAAAAAGTCCTAAATGCCAGAGAGGAATGTTATAACTCAAGAAGCATAGGAGATATAAAGGGTTCGATGCTTACGTTATGAAAGGAATATGTTCTCGGAATTCCATGTATCTAATCAAAAATATATCAATTTAACCCTTTATAGGTTAAAAAAAAAAACGTTTAAGACTTTGGAAAAAAAATTATATGCCAAAAAGGAATGTTATAACTCAACAAACCAAGAAGTTACGAAATTTTATATAATTCGCCCTGATTTAATGTAGATTCGCCCGTTAAGTGTTGCTTGCAGCAAAATCCTAAATTACATTTTTATACATGCGTACGGGTAACCATAGTAAGTAATAAGCAAGTCGTTATTTCATTAAGAGATATTGAGAAATCCCCTAGGGGTCGAAATTCTAGAAATCTGTTCTTAGTGGTTGTCTACGTCATGGAAGAAATATAGTTCCCGAATTTGTCTACTAAATTCGTCATTTGTGTACTAAAAAATACCAATGTACCAATGTAACGTAAAGTAATGTAAGAATAGCAATTAAGGGGTGAAATATAAAAAAATGGTTAAAATGAAATAATTTGAAACTAATGATATTAAAAAGACACCTAAATGCGAAAAAGTACAACATAGTTATTGTACAACAAAGATGGAAGATACAAAGGGTTCTATAATTCACCCCGAATCTAGAATCGCCCCTTTAGGTTGATGGTTAGAACACTGTAAGCAAAAATCAAATCAATATATTATTGGACCTAAGAGATAATGAAGATTCCCAGGAAAAACATTTTATCACTTTCCATCCCGTAGGGGTCGAATTTCGTATAAGCGAATGCTTGCGACATGGAGGAATTTCATATCTCTGTCAAGGGCCGTTCTTTCGAACAAAAAATACCAATTTACCCATTTAGGGATGAAATTTAAAAACTTTCAAAACTCTTTCTAAATATTTTAAATAGAGAATTATGTACCAAAATGGAATGTTATAACTCAGGATATAAAAAGGTTTCTATAATTCACCCCAAATGTAGATGCACCGCTTTAGGAGTTGATTAGGGTAAAATTCTGATTTACCCTAAATCAAATATTTGTTTGGGTAACCTTTGTAATTAAAAACCAAGTCAATATCTTATTGGTCCTAAGGTATATTGAGGAATTCTTCAAATCACATTTCACCCCTTAGGGCTCGAATTTCGAAAAATCTCTTCTTAGTGGGTGCTTACATCACGGAAGGAATATACTTCCCGAATTTCATGTCTCTATATCCAAGGGAAGTTCTTCGAATAAAAATACCCATTTACCCCTTTAGAGGTGTAATTTTAGAAAATGGTCAAAACTATTTCGAGATATTTGAAAAAGACACCGGTGTGCCAAAAGGAATGTTATAACTCAATAAACACAGGAAATACGACGGGTTGTATAATTCACCTCGATTATAGATTTACCCCTTTAGGGGTTGATTAGGAAAGAATCCTGAAATAAAATTTTCGGCATTTGTATGGGTAATCTTTATAAGCAAAAGCCTATTGGCCAAAAATCTTATTGGTCCTAAGAGATATTAAGGAATCCTTGATATTACATTTCACCCCTTAGGGGTTGAATTACGAAAAATCCCGTCTTAGTGGGTGCTAACGTCATAGAGGGAATATACTTTACGAATTTCATGTATCTTGCCCAGAGGACGTTCTATCGAGTAAAAATACCCATTTACCCCTTTAGGGGTGAAATTTTGAAAAACTGTCAAAACCATTTCGAGATATTTTAAAACGACACCGATATGTCAAAAAGGAATGTTATAACTCAATAAACACAGGAAATATGAAAGATTGTATAATTCACCCCGATTGTAGAATCACCCCTATAGGGGTTGATTTGGACAAAATCCTGAAATAAGTTTTTCGGCATTTGTATGGGTAATCTTTATAAGCAAAAGCCAAGTCGATATCTTATTGGTACTAAGAGGTATTGAGGAATCCTTGAAATTACAGTTCACCCCTTTTCACTCCTTAGAGGTTGAATTTCGCAAAATCTCGTCTTAATGGGTGCTTACCTCATGGAGGGAATATACATTTTGCGAATATAATGTATCTTTGTCCAAGGAATATTCTATCAAATAAAAAATACCCATTTACCTTTTTAGGGGTGAAATTTTGAAAAACTGTCAAAACCATTTCGAAATATTTTAAAAAGACATCTATATGTCAAACAGGAATTTTATAACTCAACAAACACAGGAAATATGACGGATTCTATAATTCTCCCTGATTGTAGATTCACCCTTTTAGGGAATGGTTAGGACAGAATCCTGAAATAAGTACTTTAACATTTATATGGATAACCTTTATAAGCAAAAACCAAGGCGATGTATTATTGAACCTAAGAGATATTGAGGAGTCCGTGAAAACACATTTTACCCCTTTTAACCCCTTAGGGGTTGAATTTCCAAAATTCATTTCTTAGGGGGTTGTTAAGTCATAAAAGGGATATACTCCCCGAATTTCATGTTTCTCTGTCTAGACGACATTCTATCGAATAAAAAATACCAATTTGCCCCTTTAGGGGTGAAATTAAGAAAAAATCGTTCAAAATACTTTCTAAATATTTTAAAAAGACACCTATATGCCAAAAAGGAATGTTATAACACAATAAACACAGAAGATGCGAAGGTTTCTATAATTCACCCTGATTGTAGATTCACCCTTTTAGGGGATGATTAGGACAAAATCCTAAAATAAGTTTTTCAACATTTATATGGATAACCTTAATAAGCAAAAACCAAGGCGATATATTATTGGACCTAAGAGATATTGAAGTTGAAGAATCCGTGAAAACACATTTTACCCCATTTCACCCCTTAGAAGTTGAATTAACAAAAATCATTTCTTAGGGTGTTGTTAAGTCATAAAAGGGATATACTCCCCGAATTTTATGTTTCTCTGTCTAGACGACTTTCTATCGAATAAAAAATACCAATTTACCCCTTTAGGGGTGAAATTTAAAAAAACGGTCAAAACACTTTCTAAATATTTTATAAAGACACCTATATGCCAAAAAAAAAAAATTATAACACAACACACACAGGAAATACGACGGGTTCTATAATTCACCCCGATTGTAGATTCACTCTTTTAGGGGTTGATTAGTACAAAATCCTGAAAAATAAGTTTTTCTACATTTATATGGGTAGTCTTTGTAAGCAAAAGAAAGGCGATATATTATTGACCTAAAAGATATTGAGGAATCCGTGTAAACACATTTCACCACTTTTCACCCCTGAGACGTCGAATTTCGAAAAATCATTTCTTAGGGGGTTCTTAAATCATAAAAAGGATATACTCCTCGAATTTTATGTTTCTTTGTCTAGACGACATTTTATGAAATAAAAAATACCAATTTACCCCTTTAGGGGTGAAATTTAAAAAAACGGTCAAAACACTTTCTAAATATTTTAAAAAGACACCTATATGCCAAAAAGGAATGTTATTAGACAATAAACACAGAAGATGCGCAGGGTTCTATAATTCACCCTGATTGTAGATTCACCCCTTTAGGGGTCGATTAGGACAAAATCCTGAAAATAGTTTTTTAATATTTACATGAGTAATCATTGTAAGCAAAAACCAAGTCGATATCTTATTGGACCTAAGAGATATTAAAGAAACCGTGAAGCCACATTTTACCCCTTTTAACCCCCTTTTCACCCACTTAGAGGATGAGTTTCGAAAAATCCGTTCTTAGTGGGTGCTTTCGTCATGGAGGGAATATACTTGCCGATTTTCATGATTGTAGGTCCAGTGGTTTGGGCTGGGCGTTGATTATGAGTAGGTAGCTTAGTTACGATTTTATATATATAGATAATGAAATTATCCAAGAAGTTGGAAAACAACAAACTGAGGAAGATGCTGAAGAAAACAATGATGAATTAAAAATCAAAATAATTAAACATGCAGTATCTAGTTTTAACACTTGCCTAAGATGCGCATTTGAAAATAATGTAGAACAACGGTTTCCAAAGTGGGGGTCGCGCCCCCCTAAAGGGGCGTGCAAGATTCACCAAGGGGTCGCGGGTTTATTGCAAATATGTCATTTTTTTTCGATCGTTTATTGTCGAATATAATGATAATTTTGAACTAATGAACAGGAAAAATTAATAGAACTTTCTTGTGATAGCTCGCTAAAAGATCAATTCAATCCTAATAATCCGGAGAAATTCTGGTTGGAAGTAAGCAAGGAATATCCCGCCTTATCATCAAAAGCTATAAAAAATCTTTTACCTTTTGTGGCCTCATATATGTGCGAAACAGGATTTTCCACATTAGCTGTTATTAAAACAAAATATCGAGCATGATTAATAGTGGAAGACGAAACAAGAGTAGCTCTTTCTTCATATGAACCGTATTTTAATGAATTATGTACGAAGAAACAAGCCCATACTTCACATTAAAATTGATTCATTTTTATTGTATTTTGTATTATATTTAATATTAATATAATTTATTTTTATACAATTTTCGTGATTTATGTTGTGAGAATAAATATTTAGGAATTAGAGATATTATTTACATTACATATTTGTACTACTTTTGTGATTATTATTTCAATAAAGACATTATTTACAAATTGTTTAAAAATTTGTTAAATAGGGGGGCGCCAGAGATGGGATTTTTTATAAAGGGGGCGTTAGTAAACAAAGTTTGGAAACCGCTGATGTAGAGCATCATCAAATACTTCTGTTGAGACAATTGGGGGCCCAGGCAACGACAGCAGTAACAAAGTCAGCAAAGCAAAAAATTATTACTGTTTTTGGTTTTTAAGTGAATACCGTATTTATGTAACTCACTGTATACAGTTCGTTTATTACAATAATAGGGTTCAAAAACAACTTTAAATTCTTTACTTCTTTACTTTAAGTATACAAACAAATCGCTTGTCCAACACCTTTACAATGAGCTGTTCAGGTGGTTGCACTGTATTCCAATTACATTTATAGTATTTGAAACATATTATTACAATAACTTGTTAAAAGTATTTGATATTTCAAATACTTTATTTGGTATTTGAAATATTTTTACTGAGTATTTGGCACAGCTCTGGACAGGTGCGGCTCCTCATGAAGAGTTAAGGATCCATGGCTCTACTATTGCAAAATTATGGCAATACAGTGGCGGCACAAGCGAGGGGTCCGCCCCCCCCCAAACTGGTCTGGCCCCCAGTTGCCCCCTCTAGAACTGTTTAGAGAAAAATGTATTTTAAAAGTGAGGACCCTTTTTTTAGGTCACCACTTGTATTTGGCCCCCCCAAATTTTACTAAAAATTTTCTTCCCCCCCATATTTTAAGAGCTAGCGCCGCCACTGTGGCAACACCATCACAAATTAATCATTGAAAAGCTTTTCTTTTAATACCAATAATTACAAATAAACATACACGTGTTTAAGTACGAAACGTTGCTATTGCCATGCATTTGATGAGACGAAGTACGCTTTGTATTTATTTATTTAGGCAAGCGAGCCAAATCGAAACTGGCTCCGTTTTCAAACAGTTTGACAGCCTCCGCGGAGAGTTGGAGTTGGCGGGTAAAGCGGGTCGTCAGTTCATTCGGTAGAATTACACTAAAGCGAGCCAGCTAGATCTTGGGTCGATTGCACGTAGAATGCATCGCGTAGTATAGTGTGTTTTTCTACCGGATTTTGTAACGGAAATATTGGGTTCATCCAATTCATAGGCTGAGAGAAGAAAAAGAAGCTTTCCATTTGCTTTTTGAAGGAATGGCTCTACTAAATTCTCATTTCCTCCTCTCTATAACGCGACCTGTGCCATTCTCTAGGTACTTTTCCCTTAGTTTGTTTAATAGATCACTCTTATTTCACATTCACGGTGTTGGTATTTGCTGAGAAAATATTTAGGACTGCTTTCTTTATTCGCGTCTTAAAGATTTAAAGAAAGGTAAATTGTTTGCACGATCTAAATCATATGGCTTGACAGACGAAAAGACTGCACAAATTTTTATTCGTAAAAAGTATCACCACGCTTTATAATCCACCTTATTCACCCGATTTATTTCCGGAATATTTTGTTTTCAAAATTAAAATGTAAAACTGAAAGGACATCAATTTGCAAATGTTCCAGACATCGAAAAAGCCGTGCATGTCGAATTAAAGACAATAAAACAAAATTATTTCCTGCAGCTCTCCAAAAACTTGTGAAGACGCGAATGTGTCATATTGTTCTAAAATTTGATTGGCAAATTATATCAAATTCATTTATAATCAATGAAACTCCTTAAGAGACCATGAAATTATCTTGAAAGAAAAAAGTTTGCTCGCAAAATAATTCAACAGCTTTAAACCTATTTTAAAATCAGACAGAAACTAAATTAAAAACTGTAAACTTTTACAAACTTTATTCAATTAAAAACTTTAGACAATTGAAGAACAATCCGAGACAAAAAAATTCGCTTAAATGTGCCACTTTGCAACAATAAAAACACTATTTACAAAACGTGACATGAAAACAGGCGTCAATATTACAAGCTCTTGAATTAATGCACGCAACCCCCTTCAAGTAGGTCATTCTCTGGTCAGGGCCGTTACAAGTAAAACATACTCAAGAATATTAAACAACTCAAAAACTGCATGCAAAGAAAATAAATAAAAGAAAACAACAAAACAACCTAAGAAATAACGTTTATTTTATATACAATTAATAAAATATACAATTATTAAATAAAACACTATAAAATATTGAATTTGTGTTATTTACAATATTATTTCATTTGATTTATACCCTCCAAAAACCTTTTTTGATATAAATAGTACTTGTATTGAACATAAATTCCAATATATAATCCTATATCAGTTCAAACATATTGAATTTTGTGTATATTTCGTTTAAAAATTTATTTTATGTGTAATTTTACAAGTTACGTGCTTTTCAGATACATTTTTAATAAGCTAAAGACCAGTTTACAATAGCTTACTTACAGTGTTGTCAAATAAATGATGGGTGTTTTAAATAAATGGATTTTAAACCACATTCACTACACACGATTAAATATGCGCCAAACCATGAGGATATAAACGTTTATGGTTAGTTTTGACAGCTGTTGCCATAGCAACAGATTAAGCATGCGCACTTATTACAATCATATTTTTAAATAATTTTTTGATAACGGGTTTTTATAATTTACAAATATCTTACACCAATTTGTCCGAAATTGAACAAATAGGAATATTTAAAAACTAATTCTATATTAAATAATCATTTGGGCTGAATGTTGTTTTTTATATTCTAATAAAATATATATCGGTATGTGACGAGGTGGCCGAGTGGTTAAGGCGTTGGACTGCTAATCCAATGTGCTCTGCACGCGTGGGTTCGAATCCCATCCTCGTCGGTACTTATTTTATAACATTTTTTTGACATAAACAATTTATATTCTAAAATATCAAACACAAATCACTATAAAATGAGCTCTGGGCCTTAAAATAAATTTTTGCTACAATTTATGATTTTTTTTAGACATCAGCTGACACCTGTCATAAAAATATAACCTAGAAATTAACAAAAAGGCGCGAAACTATTTTAACTATGATACATGACCATAACGTTTAATATTTACTAATTTTTTACCAAAATAACAATAAACAATGGCTGATTTTGATGAACTAAAGAAGCGTATGCATATAGAACTTAAGTTTAATGGATTTTTACTTAAAAGGTATTTTTTAAATTAGTTTTATCTTCAAAACTCTTCTATAACCTCTTTTTTTTTTATAGTGAATTCGTAACTTTAATAATAAACACGTTACTAGCTCATGATTTGCAATTAGATAATAATAACATTTATGATAGTTGTATTAAACAATTATGTGAAAGTTTAGAAAGAGAAACGGAGTGTGAAAAAAGTATCGGAAGACCACAAGTTGAACGAGCGATTGAGGTAAAAATATATGTATAACTACATTTACTTACTTGTAATTAATTTAATTTGTTCCAGGTTTGTTTGCGATCTGGATTTGATGAAAGCGAAACAGTTTTTAATGTGATAAATGCATTTGATTTTCCTAAATTACATTATAACATCGAAAGGAAAATATATGTTTTAGATACTAAAAGCAAGCCTACGCTACTCTCTAAACCAGATTCAAGAGCAGAATTATTTATTAATCGATATAAAGCTGTTAAACATAGGGTGCAGAAATGTTTTTATCAAAAAAATATGTTTTTGGATGAAAATGAAAAAACTGTTCTACAGACTATAGATTTTTTGCTGACAATTTCACATAAACAATTGAATAGGAATTTGATTTTAGGAGCTATTTTACAAGGATCAAATGGGAAATATTTCTTGGAAGATCCGACAGGAATTATTGCTTTAGATTTGAAACATGTCGAGTAAGTACTAATGTTAACAATTTTATACAAAGATGGACCATAAAGCACAGTACATTACAACCAGTATTCTACTGGTTCGGTAGAACTGTTTTCTAAAATACTGCTTTCATTTATTTTTGTACAAGATTACTCATAATGAAATGAAAATGAACTAGCTTTCAGACTCATCAACATTTTGCCTTATTTTCTCTTCCAAATTACAAACAAGGGAAACAAAAAAGTGCATTTTTATATCAGAACCACAAATTCACGTATGTTTTTTATAAATGTCCAAATTAAATGTGCTATTACAGATTCGTTTTTTTACTGGAGATGGATAATATGTTTAAATTTGGAGTATTTTTATTTCATCCTTATCCGTGGAAAATCAACTAAAAATGGTTCCATTATTAAACATTGCACATAATTAATTTTTACGAAAATTAAATCTGTTAATACACAGTAACATGGTTGCTAATGTACTAAGTTGCAGTTGGCCTGCAACCTGCTCTCTCTTAAGGAAACAAACTTAAATTGCGTTGGGAGACTCGCTTGTGCGCTGGTGTTCAATGCAAGCAGTGTATTGATGCTGTGTGGCATTCTGAATGCAAACCAGCCTGCTAGTTTATATTACAGTAGGAATTTAAGAGAAAACGCTCGGTGTTTTTTTTTTCTATTTATGTATATATTATAACGAATACATTCCGTTGATTATTATTAGCAAAAATCTTGATACAGGGTGTCCAAGCCAAGTGGCTCACCATTACTATCTTTGTTTATAATGTAGATAGAGATTCGGTTAAATGGACAAAGTTCGAGTATTTTTTGTACGAAATATTATGACGGACTCAAGAATATTTTTGTATGTTTCGTTAACCAGATATTTTGAAAATAAACATTTTTTTAAATGGAATATCCTGTATATTGTTAGACCATTGGAACAAGGATTTTTTTGTCAAAAACTTAACATGTTTATAATGAAATTTGTGAGGAGAGACGGAGATATCAACGTTACAAACTAATAAAAATAGTACGATTAAAAACTTACATATAATAAAAACAAAAGTAAAAATTACCAAGTATTTTGGTTACAAATATTGTTCGTATAAATATCCATTACTGTTTAAACACAATCTTATTCTTTATTTTATGTTTCGCATTCCATTGCGTAACATATTTTTAGAAATTTTACACTTCGTACATTCCTAGGCCTTTTAACCGATTTAGACCAAATTTTGCAGCTACTCGTTACGACCCTACCGAACTAATGGTGCAAAAAAATAATCGGTTCAATAATGTTCATATTTTTACTAACAAATATAAGCCTACGAACGAAATTAAGTCGGAAAAAATCTTGCATGCTGCACATTAAAATCGTTACGAAGGTTAAACTGTAAGAGATTTAATATTACAACAAAAAAGTCCAGGAGAGTATATATCGCAAGTCAATAGATTCACTCACAATTATCATTTATTAGTTTTCATTTTCCGCGAAATATAACGCTTAGTTTACTATGGAATATCGTCGTTACCTTTAAAGATTTAAGAAGAAAAATTACTTTAATGGCAAGAGTATTTACTAATGAAAAAAAAGCCTTTTGAGCCATGTACCTATCGTTTATAGATAAAAAGTAATCACATTAAGAACATCATAGTAAATAAATTAATCTGATGCGTGTATTGGTAGACGCTACGTCTGATCATTTGAAGGTAAAGCGAGGTGTAGACGTGTTAACAATGCTGCTGGTTCAAAAATTCAAGTTGTACTTAGTTGAAGTAAATTTTAAATTGTGTTTTGTATATTTGTACATTATTGTATTGATTATATTAAATACTAATATCCAAACTTTCCTTGAATATTGTGTTTTACTACATTAGATCTTTTGCTTATCATTTCTCATATTTGTTTTTGTTCATGCGCAATACATTGTTAAAACCCTACATAAAATTATTTAGATTTTTCCGAATTAAAATATTTTTGATATATTATTATTTTTCTCCCGAGCATGCCAGATATGTCTGCTAGTGAAATATATTTTTCGTTGTAGTTTTTGAGGGTTGCGCATATCTGCAACCAATTCAAAAGCCGCCACTTGAATCGGGCATTATTACATTTATAATAACGCAGTAATTTAAACGTTGCCTTAATACATTATCTCGTTGAAATAAAATCGCATATGAAAAACACGTGTAATAGAAGAACTGTCCACCAAAAATGGTCCCGTTTATTGTTCCTTCAATTTGTTTTTTTTTTTTTTTATTATTTTAATTTAATTATTATTTTTCAGTTTCCATGCTGGATTTTATTGTGAAGGTACTTTTGTACTAGTAAGTGGTCTTTACGAAGATAAAGTTCTACAAGTGTCTTCAATGTTTCTACCACCTGCTGAAGACTACAAAGATTCGAGGTAATATTTTTTTCCCTTTTTCAACTCCACATGCATACCAAATTTAAACTCTAGGTTCAGCCATTTAGCCACAATTTCTACGTACAGACAGACAAACACATGATTGATGGTATAAGTGTTTCGTAGTTTTGCCTACGAAACCCTAAAAATTGATGTTTTATCGTACAAAATATATTTTCGTATATTAAATATTTTTTCCACACCTATTTAATTATATTGCAATTATTAGCATAAATCTCATAAATAACTACAGTGAATTATGGTTTCATAATTCACTGTTTACGGCCAATCACAAATCTATATATCCATAAATCACTCTCACTAATCCAATCATATTTGACAATGGCAATTGGTGGGTCCAAAACTGCAGTGGTAGCAGACAACATGGATGACGCTATCACTTCCATTAAAATTATCAATTTTGAGTCAAATTTATTTAACACGTTGACTGCCAATTACGCGTTTTCTCGTAGTTAGCGTTCTTGCCCAGGACGCCGCCTACAAGATCACTTGTAGTACATTGACTTAATAATATAATATGGCTATATCACAGCGGTTGCCAAATTTTTTTGACCGCGACCCAGTACGAGGTTTTAAAATTTTTCGCGACCCACCTTATGAAAAAAAAAACATTTATTTACAAAACAAATTTCATTTTAAAGCAGTAGCTTTATAGTAATAAAGAGTAATAAATAGTAATAAAGAGTGTAGTATAGTAATAAAGAATATAGTAATAAATAGCACAAATACACACTATTCTAGTGATTAACTGAGGTAAAAAAAAAAAAAAATTATATGTACAAAAAAAATCTTTTTTGTGTTTTTACAATTTTTTTCGCGACCCGGCAAAGTTTTTCTGCGACCCGGTGCCGGGTCGCGACCCACACTTTGGGAAACGCTGCTATATCAAATTGATTTCTGAGACAAGAATCCTTAATCTTTTCTTGGCAGTTAACGTGTTAATAGGTGTGGAAAAAGTATTGTATTACATTCGCGATTATGGCCATTATTCACTCAGATGATTTGCGCCACTCGCCTGCGGCTCTTGGGCTCAAACGTCATCTTCGTGAATAATGGCTGTCATAATCGCTCAATACTGTGATGAAGATAAAGAGGGGTGTAAAAAACCTCTGTTGTGTATAAAAATATAACATGCATCATATATGTAAGAATCTGATTTTTTTTTTTAACATATAACCAGGTCACAACGAAATTTGTTTTTAGGCCAGCTATACACGGTAAGCAGACGATGCGCCGCATCAGAGCACCTTCTTCTAGGGGCGCTGAAATGAATGTTTTACGAGCACCTTTTTCTTTTTGGTCATCTTCTTTTTATTTGGAGCATCACTTGCATTTTTGGGTCGCTCAACTTAAAATTGCATCGGGGCGCTAGAACCCTAATACCCTTTTCACACTAGAACTTTAAGACGAGTGAACTTAAAGTTCACCGATGTTAAACATCGGTATGCTTTCACACTTGATGTTTAAATCTCCGGTGCTGTCATCAGCTACAGTAATTTTGTCTTTAAGTGACGGTCATGAAATTACCAGTTTTGAACTGTCTACGCAGACGCACATTTTGAATTATTGTAAACAAATATGGATATTTCATTTCATTCTACAATGAAGACACTACAATAAAGAATATATTACACCTGTATTAACATGTAAGTCGATACATTTTATCTTAATTATTGTAGCTCTGTATTTTATTATACACATTATTAAAATAAATAATTTTATTTTAACAATAAGTAGAAACTTCTTATAACGTCGATATAATACAGTATTCTTGTTTATGATTATATAAAATGTTGACAGCACAAATTCAAAGAGTATTTTTTTATAATAGAAATTAAGTTGGCAATGCTGACAATGTTTAAGACGCAGATCTCTGTCTTAAACATCGCTTGTATTTAGACGAGGCCATACGGTTTCACATTAGCGTTTAAAGACACATTCACTTTAACATCCGATCTTAAAGTTCTAGTGTGAAAAGGGTATTAGAACCCACACTGGTACCGCTCTACACTTTGTGCGGTTGTAAATTACATGCTGTATTAAAAACATCCAAAATATAATTACTATACAACTTTTTTGTTGTCCTATAGTACTTCTTAGATATTTTTTTATAATTTTTAGGGTTTTGTAGGTATGACCAAAAAACCCTTATACCGTCATTTTGTCGTCTGTCTGTCTGTCTGTTCGGTAAAAATTGTAGTCAAACGGCTAAACCTAGAGAGTTGAAATTTGGCATGCTTATACAACTCTTTGACCCGCACATAGGAAAAAAACTAAAACATCTAAAAAACATATCCCTCTAAAAATATAAACAAATATGTGCTCATCGAAAAAAAAAAAATATTTTTTTTAAATTCTGAGTAGGGTATCAAATGAAAGCCCTTAGTACGTGGATTAACGATCAAAATTTTATTTTTGCAAAATAAATTATTTTGAAGCGATTTTTGCCAAAATTGTGCAAAAAAATTTTTGTCCCACACCCTGTAGCCCAGATGGTTTAAACTAAAAATCTGAAAAAGTTCTAAGTAATGTACATTGGTGTGAACCGGAATAGTACAACAGGAATTTTTGATCAGATTATGTTTTCGGAAAATAACGCATTTTTTGTGTTTTTAACTAAAATATGTTAACTATTTAATACGTTGTGTAACATACCAGATCAGTAGCTCTCGTGGCGTGGTTGGATTTGTCGTACGCTTTATAATATAAGAAACTTGCAAACTAGGGTTCGAATCCTGTTGATTTTATTTTTTGTTTTTTTTTTTTTGCATTTTTATTTTGTTTAAATTATTTTGTTAAAATTCTAGTTATATTTGGTAAATGTTGCAATTAATTTTTAAAAGCGTAAATTTAATAACCAGTGAAAAGTGTTGAAATTATAATTTAATTCTATGTTTGACGAAATCAAAGGGCGGGACTTATGATGTAAGCAACCAATGGAAGCCATAGGTGCAATTTTCAAAATCTTAATGAACTTTGCTATATAAAAAAAAAATACTGCATATATTTAGAAACTTAAATAATGGTATTAGGCATTCGAATTAAAATTCATAAAAAAATATTTTGACATAAAATTTGTTTGGCATCCCAAATAATCATCGTTCAGTTACTAAATACCTGCAAAACCCAGAAATGTGGGAAAATTCACACTTCACATCAATTTTTAACTTTGAAAATGACCTCTCAGCTGACACAGATATATTAGGAAGTGTTAAAAACAGGATAAAAGCTATGCATATATCGTCGAAACTGGATAAAATTGTACTATAGTCTATTAAAAATATTTTGGCAAGTTCTCTTGTACTGGAACATAATTTAATTTTGTCCAACAATGCTGATCGAAAACTTAATATCTGCTGAAGAAATGCGTTTGTTAAATCCGTACTATATTTTTCTTGTGGTAGTTTGAAATTTTTCAACATTTTGGCACCCTATAATTTTGATTTTATGCACCCCCGGTAGCTACGCCCTTGTCCATAAACTTTTTGACTATCCCTGTTGATGAGAGGATAAATCTGACGCTCGATTGACACATGTGCGCATGCACCAAAATCTTGAGCGGAGATTAAAAATATAATATTCTGATTTATTGTGGATATATTTAAGATTATCATTAATGCATCAATAATAAGACAATAATAATTATCAATTTATTATTTATTTATTTATTTATTTAATAGTATAATTTGCTTAAATAAATACAAAGGAGATAAAATGAATGAAATTACACGTGTGTGTGTGTGTGTGTGTGTGTATGTGTTACTACTCACACAGTTAAGACAAAAAAAAGTTACTTCTGTATTTTTTCAATAATATTTTCTTCCTCTTGCGTTGTCGGTTTTTTAAAATATGCGACTTCTTAATTTTTTTCCTGGTACTAAATATAGAAATTTGTTTATTAATTTTTTTATTACTTGGTTCAAATTTTGTCGTATCTAGTTGGTGTTTCAGTTTTTTATTTTCTTTGATAATTTCTAAACATTTGCTATAAGTATAAGCCCAAAGATTGGGCTTCTCATAATAATTTGTGAAAAAATATTCACCAAATATTTTAATGTCATTGTCCGAAAGTAATAAACTATTGCTTTTGGTAACATTTCTATAAATTTTGATTCTTCAAGGGTTATTTCTTAAGTTTTTAAAGTTTGGTGCCCATCACTGCACACCAGACATTGTAAAACACTTCATTTATATCGGATATAAAAAATTGCAATTTATTAAACCGATTTTTTTGAAAATTTTACGAAAAAAAAAATCATAAACAGTAGTGTCCTGCTTGTTTGTAAACATACATGATGCAGGAAACCCCTCGTCATATTCGTCGATTACCATTAAAGTTTATCTTATGAATACTTTTTAAATGGCCATTTAAATTATATTGTTTTGAAAATATTTTATTGCAAAGTAATCCCATCACAGACATTTTCAATTTATTTAAAAATGTGTGCGCTGCATATAAGTTAATGTAAACACAACAGTGGTTTCCTCGTTTCCCGCTACACTGGAACGCATGCGTATATGTGTCAATCGAGCGTCAGATTTATCCTCTCATGTAATGTTGGCACCTTAATTTTATATTATTTTTATTTTTAGAATTACTTTTGGAAATATAAACTACTTCGGTGGTAAATCAGAATCCCCAATGCGTCATTCAGATAAACTACAACAAACAATGAATCAAAACGAATTAGGAATGTTAGTTTTTATATCTGATGTTTGGCTGGACAAACATATCGTTTTTGAAAAACTAGAAACTATTTTCCAAGGGTATGCTGATGAACCACCAGTAGCTTTTATACTGATTGGAAATTTTTTATCAACATCTTATGGAGCCGAGACTTTATCCATGATGAAGAAATTATTTAAACAATTGGCAGAACTGATTCACAAATATGATAATGTATTGAAGATTAGTCAATTTGTTTTTGTTCCTGGATTGAATGATCCTTGTATACCATGTATCGTGCCCAAGTAAGTCAAGTAGATCATTGATACACAACTAATAGTCCGGGAGGGAGTGTTGCATTTTTGATCATCATTTCATCCCGCTTAATTTTTTTTGTTATTGATAATTTAGATATGGCTAATAATCGAAACAAGCGTCAGCCGCCAGAATCGTGGTGGGGCTGGTCGTGAGAAAATGTACATCATGTAAAAAAAAAAAAAATCCGGTAGTCATATTTCAAGCCACTTGAAAATTTGCAAAGTTATTGTTTAAGTGATAATAATAATAATAAAAATAGTCAGCTGCGTGCGTAATGGGGGATCATACGTCAGTCGCTTGTATAAACTTGTCATAAAAAAAAATGATGTAAAGTCATTTCAAATTCAATGAAACTTATACATCGAACTTATTATATAGTTAGAATAATAAAAACAACAATCAGCTGTTTGCAGTGATGGCATCCTACCGGTTCGGAGCGGTTCGCGCGAATCGTTTCTTAAAATTATTGAAACCTTAGGGAACCGGTTTTTAGAATTATTAAAAATAAATGAATTACTCTGACTTCAGTTTTGAATCGTGCGCCGTGCCCTGCAGTGTTGCAAATGTAATATTTATTTTATAGGTTATTAATAATACGCTCTTAAAATGTTTTCCTTATATTTAATAAATGGAAGTAAGTGATTTGTTTTCACTCTTAAAAATATAGAATAGGTTCCTAGATATCACATGACTTTATAGAACCGATTCCTGAAAATTTAGGATGCCATCACTGGCTGTTTGCACAATGGGGGTAAGACCGTCAGCTGAGGGGTTATAATTGCTGAGCGGGCATTTAGCATAAACATTTTATAATGTAATCAATGATGTAACTGACTAATCTTTACCCCGTTATGTCGGCAGCTGACGATCATTTTTATTTAATATAATATGTAAAATATTCATTATAAAAATTTCAAGTGGCTTGAAATCAATTTAGTTATAATTTCATTGTTGTAATCTATTTTTTATATTAAATCATCAATAATTGTTGTTAACTCATTGGCGTATAGAGAAAAAACAGTGTTCATTCAATAATCAATCGGTATAAGATAATAAAAATCGAATCTAAGCCTATGTGTACATGAGCTTGGAAATAAGTTTGATAACAAAATGTTTCTGTTAAATATTACATAACGCTCATGTATTAATGATCTCACTGTACATATCTTATTGAAAACTGTGTTGAACAGAGAAGAATCGTTTTTTTTTTTCATTAACAACTTTTTTCTGTTAACTGAATGATAAATGAAATATTTCAACTCTATAGGTAATACTCCCCTTGGTCCCCTAAATAATTTTCTTACTAGAGTATAGAGGATGTATATAACAAACAACGTACAAAATACGGGTACGTCAGTGAGTTTCTAAAATAAAAAGTTTTGCTTTTCAATTTTTAGGGCACCTCTATCAAAAGTAATAACAGAACCTTTTAAAAAATTAGTTCCTAAAAGCTGGTTTGCAACAAATCCTTGTCGAATTCAATATTGTACAAGAGAAATAGTGATTTATAAAACAGAATTAGTTTGTAAATTCGTCCAAGAATCACTTCACAAACCACCGAAAGATAAAGTATCAGACAGCGTAAGTACTATACCTACCGTATATTATTTTCTTCTAACACTTCATTGACCATTTTCAGCTGATTAAAACCATAATCTCCCAAGGACACTTATCACCATTTTCACTAAATGTACAACCTGTACACTGGAGTTTGGATTATACACTACAAATATATCCACTACCAAATCTTGTAGTGATCGGAGATAAAGCGAATCCATACATGGGCTCGTATAAAAATTGTAAAATTATTAATCCGGTAAGTTCGAACTTAATAAACTTAAAGAAAGTAGTTTTAAGGGGATCTTGGCACTATTTAAATAAATATACAGTAGGTTCCCAACGCATAGATAGGCGTATTGGAGTAGGCAAGGTGATTGTTCCGTTTTTACATCGCCGGCCGTAGATATTAAAGCCACACCGTCAGTGTGATGTTTCGACCGGTTCTATTACTCTTGTATAAAAAATAATATTACAAATGAATAACGAACAATCTATGGTGTTCACATTTAGTAATCCCGCTTACATTCCGCCAACATAAGAAAAATAATTAAAAATATTTTTATTATGCTCCGTGCTATTAGTCCAGTAACTCAGGGATATGCCTGAGATGCAAAATTCAAGTTTTCGACCTCGGCAGCCCTCCGGAACACTTTTGAGTTTCTCAAAAACTACTAAATTTTCGAACATTTTTCGGTTTCTTACCATTATGACCATAAAGGAACACGTTTTTGACAAACATTATTCAATGCATTTTTAAACTAGATTAAATTTGCTACACTTTAAGACCAGAATGGGTTCAGTAGCTTCAATAGTTTCTGAGATACAGCTAACTTTCAACTACAATACGAGTGTAACAGTTTTTCGACGAAAAAATCGATGTTTTTAAAAAGTTTTTTGCGAATAACTCGAAAAATATGCATTTTATCAAAAAAACTGTAGAAAGCAAAATTGTAGCTCCAAAAAAAAAAAAATGCTTTTTTTATTATTTTTCTACGACCAATACGAACCGAGATACGGCATGTTAATGGTTAACTTTTTTTCGCCAAATGCATAATTTGAAAGATTCAAAGTCAAATAACAGGAAAAATTTGCATTTTTCGAAGAAAACTCATTGAGTCCGTTTTAAAGTATTTGATTAGACCTTTCAAACAAAAAAAAAAAAGTCTCTAGTATAAAAATTAAGCGACTTATGATCAAAATAAGGTCGGTACCTACTTTTTTCTACGAAAAAATCATTGAAAACAACCCCCTATTTACCCCCCTAATTAAAATTGGGGGGTAAAATTGGCTCACCCTTCGGTGGTTCTCTTCATATATGTATTTTCAGTACACCCAAGAAGTTTGACCAATTTAAAATGCCTAATTTTAGAAAAATTGGAGTTTAAAGAAAAAAGGATTTTTTGCGATTTCGTATTTTTCACCGTTTTCTTCAAAATATCTCCGAAATTACTGGAGATACGAAAAAAATGATAGAGCACTAAATTGTAGCTTTTTTAATTACTTAAATTTCCCTGTGCATATATTTTCTGTACAGTGAATATTTGGCGAGATATAGTCGTTTAAAACCTCTATTTACAAGCGAACACCACCTTATTCGAGCCCTTCAAACTCACCCCATTTAAAAACTAAGGGATCTTAAGGAATTTAATTTACACAGTCTTATAGCTCTTGAAAAGCCCTACAAAATCGTTTTTGAAAAAACTTTCTATCACTAAAAATGAAGGAGCTATGTTTAAAAAATCAATAATTTTTTTTTCGAAACATCTACATAACCAATATTTTTGGCAGCAATGTAAGGTTCTGCAATGTTATTTTATAATTTTTGACAATAAGGAGTAGTTTTCACTTCTAAAAATAAACAGTGCCCATGAGCATGATATAGCATACAATTTTCAAGTTTGGAGATTATTTCAAACTTTGAAAAGCTGTATCTCGGAAACTATTAAGACTACCGAGCCCATTTTGGTCTCAAATTGTAGAAAATTTAATCTAGTTTAAAAATGCATAGAATGGTGTTTGTCGAAAACATACTCCTTTATGGTCAAAATGGGCAGAAACCGAAAAGAGTGCGAAAATTTAGCAGTTTTTGCGAAATTCAAAAGTGTTCCGGAAGGCTGCCGAGGTCGAAAACTTGGATTTTGCATCTCAGGCACAACCCATACAAGAAAAAAAAAAAACGAAACTAACTACCCCCACTTGATGCAACTTATGATGTACTAGGTTACTGGACTATATAGATAGCTCAAAAATATGGATGCGAAAGAGTTTAAATTAAAATGGAAGGCACTTTGAACACTAGTAAATAAAAATAAGTTAGTTTCAAGTCGTTATAGAGAATACAATTTTTCGTAAACCGTAAATGATATTAAAAAATATTTTGGTAAAAGTTGATTCATTTCAAAAGCTCTATCCGGAGATGTCAAACACAACATACGTTCCCATTTAAAAATTCAAAGTTGTCTTTATTATCTTGTATTTCCGCTTTGTTCCGGTAAATTGCAATACTATCATTCGATTATTTAGTTAAACTTCGGTCATCAATTTTTTTCTCAACTTGCTCATACGTTGCGTTTTCGAGAAAAATCGTGTTCTCTCTATCTTGATTCAGGGTCAATGAATACAATAAATGGCAAAATCTCTACATAAATATGAATATATAGCAAAATATATACGTAAATAGCAAATCAAATCGAATATATATAAAGACTATAGATTATTCATTGTTTCAATAATATAATTTTATTAAATTCGTTACTCTATGAATTATTTACAAATAAAATGTTATAATAATAAAACTCGATATAAACCGGGTCCGGACAATTCATCGCAGAAAATTCATCGTGGAAAATTCATCGTGGAAAATTCATCGCAAGAAACTTCATCGCGGGGAACATTCATCGCAGGGAAAGTTCACCGCGAGAAAATTCATCGCAGGCTAAATTCATCGCAGGGAAAGTTCATCGCGAGAAAATTAATTGCAAGAAAATTCATCGCGACGAAAATTCATCACAGGGAAATTACAAACGCTAAGGTCGTACGTACGTGCGCATTGCTGGGAACGAAATTTATTGATGAAAAATTATTAGATAAACTCCAACTAGGTAGGGTTGGTGTTTTTGGACCAAATTAGGTCCAATCCATCTTCTGAGAGTAGGGTCGAAATTTTTGGATCAAATTAGGTTCAATCCAACTTACTTACGCGTGTGTGTCGCGAGTATTGAATGAAAATAGAATAAGGGCTTATCAAATTTTTAATCCAAATTTATGTGAAAATTTGCGTTTTCCTTGAACATTTTAAGAGTTTCTGAAGTAATCGACTTTCACCGAAATAGATAAATACAGCTTTGTGGAAAACATAGAAGACCACCATACCAAATATTAAAACTAAACAATATTTTGTTTATGTAAAGTATTTTTGTTGATATTAATTGTCTATCTTATTTATGTCTCTTATATGTAATAACAATTACCAATTAAACTATTTCAATTTCAATGGAATTCGCTAACTGTACGAATTAAAATGACCCGATATTTAACTTAATTTCCCAGCGATGAATATTCCCTGCGATGAATTTTCCCTGCGATGAATTTTTCTGCGATGAACTTTCTTGCGATCAATTTTCCCAGCGATGTATTTTCTTGCGATGAATTTTCCCGCGATGAATTTTCTGCGATGAATTATCTCGCGATGAATTTTCCGTAAATAATCGATATAAACAGTGCAAGATCCTCTTAATATGTTATTAGGCTTTTATATTAGGTCGAGTCATAAATAAATCCCGTTTTCAGGAACAAATTCTAATGTCTCATTAGTGATTCAAATTGCTCGGCTCATTTTTCAACCTATTTACAGTAAGCAGTCTCTCAGTTCTATTACAACAGTGACAGATTACACGTCACATTAAAATAATAAATTTATACTTAGTGAAATGACGGGTTTGTAAGTAAACATTCGTCACATAATGTTTCGGAATTCGATTATCATCATCATCATTGGCTCTACAATACGAGGCGAAGTTCCAACACCTGCTGAGTAATGTTTTGGATGTTCAAGCAGGGGAAGAATGCTACGGAGCCTGCCTAAAAATATGTATTGATAAGGGCACCATACGGGATGTACGAAATTGACTTTATACCGTTGTCATTTTTTATTGAAAAATAAAATGAATATACGAAAACGGAACTTACTTATGACTCGAACCAGTAGGTTATAATTTCGGCGATTTTTGTTTTGGATGTCGAAACTTACCTTGCCATGTTTATTAAGGCGCCTCCAGACGACGTGGCAAGTCACGGCCAATGTTTACACTTGTCTAGCTACACGGATCGTGTGTAGGGACAACCAGTCACAAATTATATCCAACGCACGCTGGGCTTGACGCTGGCAGACGTTCGCTTGGTATTCTTATCACAAGTCAAAGGAGTTTGACCAGCATCGGTGCAGACTTATGCATTTTAGCTAAGGTGACCATATTTTTTTGTTCAGAATTCGGGACGGAAGCTTATAGACGGGGGGGGGGGGGGGGGTATAATTATTCAAATATAATTAATTCATTTTTTTCTAAACAAATTATATACAATAAATAATTATAGGTATATAAATTAATAATTTAAATAAAAAAATTCAATTTAATTATATTATTAAAAGGAACATTATTAATATCACAGTATTTTTTTATAGGAGTTCAAAATTTATTCATTAAAATTACTCAGTAGAAAACTATGGATCTTTTTGAGTAGGTTTTTTTGTTTTGAAGCATTTTATAAAAATCCGCACAGTTTTCTTCATAATTTACTTTAATCAGTAATATTGCTTTTAATGTGTTTACATCGAATTTAGTCTTGTCACTTGTCCAAAAGCTGTTCCATCTAGATATCCTTTCGGTACTTTTTTTTATTTTAGTTTAAGTTTAGCATAATTTTAGTTGAAATATATTAAAAATAAATATTGAAAATAAGTATCTTTTCTAAAATTCGGGACAAATATTGCTTCTGAAAAAATTCGGGACGCAAAGCGGAAATTCGGGACTGTCCCGGCCAATTCGGGACGTATGGTCACCTTAATTTTAGCACGACGAGCATACACTTGTCATCATTAGTCGAGTGTTGTGCTCAAAAGGAAGGTTATAACCATTTTAGCTTAATTATGAAGTTTGGTTAAAATAAAAAGTAATGTTTTATACTTTTAATCTAATTTAAATAGGGTAACTGCAGCGAATTTCGACTACCAAATTTATTTATTTCTTAATTTACGTATTATTCAATATTTTGGTAGGAAAGTGGTCCCAATCGATACCTCATTCACTTATCTTTAGGTGCTAAATATTTTCACGATGAAACAAGCTGTTATTACAACTTTAGTTCGACATAAAGAAAATATGAAAACAACGTTGATTTCAAAAAAGTGATGTTAATATCGGCTACCCTAAAATTTTAAGATAATCAACGTTTCTTGTCTCTTTTACATTTTATTTAGGTAAAAGAATATAGTAATAGAGACTTTTAGTAAGACGTGATTTTAATTGTCGTCAAATTAGGTAAGTGAAACATGTATGCATGTAATATCGACTAGTCCGTAGTAGCTTCATTCCTCTAGTCGATATTACCTGCAATCAAATCTGTTTTATTTAGCCTGTGATATTGTAACAAAATATTATGAAAATCAAATTTTACCAGCTAATATATATGCATTTGGATCAGTTCTTATCAGTTTATTCAATGCAAAATATTTTGTTCAACTTTCCTTTGATAAACAACTGCTAATTAAAACCAATAAAAAAATATTTTAACACCTAAATAATATAAATATCTACACTGTTCGTCTAACGACATTCACACGTGGCTTAAAATAAAGTGAGGTTAGTTTTTCACATAAACATAGTGTTACGTTATACTACCGCTATATGGCAGCAATTATTTAGAGAAATAATGGGATAGTCGAAATTACCTGCGTAGTCGAAATTCGCTGCAGTTACCCTATCAAAAGCAAGGTCGAAGCTGCAACCATAACCTTACTTTCACTGTCAAACGCCATTTTACACACATTGGCACATGTTCGCTATTTTTGTACTTGGCCAGCACTGACGCTGCATCGACACATCGTTTGTATAGTACGGATGTACAAGTGTCCACCAGTGCTACATGTTACGGCCAGCGTCAGAACCAGCGTTGGCGGACGCTGGCACACCGTCTATAGGCGCCTTTAAACAGGTTTTAGGATTTTAATTTTAATGGATTTTTCTTTTTAGGGATGTTTTATAGAAAGTGGATTCTCATTCAAATGTTATGTACCAGCAACAGACACAGTGGATGATTGTAGCTTATAATAATTTATTTTTAACAGTATAAAACACTTGAAATTCTTATCATAATTTCACATGGTATTATTGAAGATTTCTATATTATTATTTTTTATTAATAAGATAGAAACTTTATCATATTTTTTTGTTCACTCCAAAATATGTACATATATAATTCATAATAAAATATATTTTTAAATCCACTCTTACAGACAATTGTCCGAATTTTTTTTAAATTAGTTATTTACTAACTACTTAATAGACAAAATGTACGATTATTAAGAATAGTACGAACATCGGAAAATATACAAATCAGTTTCCAAACTAAAACATGTAATAATATAAACAGATTAATGCTCATTTCAGTTACAGTATGTATTAAACTAGATCAGATTCGACAAGAGACTTTGAATATTGAAGTGAATTATGATTTCTAAAAATTCATAGTCAGATTATTAAAACCTCCAACTACAGTTGAGTCCAGATTATTTAACTTAAACGCAGGGCTATTCAGCAAGTACGCCTACCGTAACTGTTGTTAAAATATTAGAGAATTTTTGCAAACGATATAAGTAACGTACAAGGACAAACATTACATCGAATCAAAGTCATGGCATATTTATCGTTGTATGGATATAGCTATTTGTATTACAAGTTATGGAATGAGCGGCTTTTATTCACCAGCCATGATATTTGGAACATTCGCTACGCTCGTGTTTCAACATGTCGTGTGTAAAAAACCTGCCATTTCGTAACGCATGATACATATGGCTTTTTGTAATTTCGTCGAAAAATTTATAAAATAATCAGAAATTCAAAGTTTTGATAATACATTTATTACCGGTTGCTAAAGTAAGAATTTTCCCTAACTCAAGTTAAAATCATTTGTTTTTGTATGTTGTAACATATAACCCGACATTAGAGAAGAGGCATACACCTAGGGTGACCAGATTTCAGTGAAGGGAAACCGGGACGCAGGAAAAAAAAAGAAGGTCTTTGTTTCCTCCCAGATCCAAGTGAAGAGCAAAAAAAAAAGTCCTCACCTCCCAAATTCAAAGTGAAGAGCAAAAAAAAAAGGTCCTCACCTCCCAAATTCGAAGTGAAGAGCAAAAAAAAAAAAAGATCCTCACCTCAATCGGCCGTCCCGACATTTTTCGGGACACCGGGACAATTGACCTAAAACCGGGACGGATGGTCACCCTACATACACCTGAAAAGTGACAGGCGCCTGAGAGTTCGTTACCATGGTAAAACAGTTTGTTTTATAAACAGTTTTGTCATTAATATAGATAAGTTTCAACAAAGAAGCATTTGTTTAAAACTGGCGGAAAGGCTGTGTGCCTAGACCAAAATAAAATAGAATAGAATAGATGCATATGTTTCCTTTATTTCCTAACTAGTCAGGAAATAAAGGTTTTAATGTGGAAATGGGTGCCATTTTGACATTCAAAATAACAAAAAATGTCAAAATTTCGTAACGGAATTGCAAAAAAAACAGTTTAACCTCCCTTAGTTTTCCCGTTACCCTTTCCCTTAATATAGGATAAGTATATACAAAAA
This sequence comes from Liopterus haemorrhoidalis, assembly GCA_963971575.1. Classification (NCBI taxonomy): domain Eukaryota; kingdom Metazoa; phylum Arthropoda; class Insecta; order Coleoptera; family Dytiscidae; genus Liopterus; species Liopterus haemorrhoidalis. The sequence goes on from OZ020621.1 coordinate 30,921,760, forward strand.
TGTTATTTTGTATATTAAAATATACAATAAAACGTATATAGGTCTATTAAAAACAATTTACAATAGTAAATATTTTAAATTGTCTCTCTTTTAGGTTACGACACAAACGAACAACGTAAAAACTAAACGACAAATCTATATTAGACATACTTCGTCAGAAAGTCGAATAATCAGGGCTCTACTGTAACTTCTTCGGTAAAACTATTACACGAATCAAACAAATTAATGACTGATTCGTAGAAACTGACCCAGCATGATAAAGCTCAAAAGTTAGTTGAGGTGTTATGTGAATAACGTCATGCTATCGAGGACAATACTTAGCGCACTATTTCAATCAATATAAATTTTTGTAACGTATTCTGAGCATTTTCTGTATTTTTTTAAACTTTTTTAATATCTTTTACATACTGATGCATTAATTATACACTCTATACTGAAGTATAATATTACATTCTTTAGTCTGTTACGCTGGTGTTTAGACTAGATCAGCGTCTCTAATGGTACGCGTATCACTAATTACATCTGAAGGAAGAATTGATGGTACGAATAGCAGAGGGATGATTTTTAAATATGTAAAACAAAAGAACATTTTTCCCATCGAACCATAAATTAAAAGTTTAGTTGCATGTCTTCGTTATAGCGTCTGCGCAACAGAATAACATGCTGTGAATTAGATTAGATCTTCTTCGGTTAGTTAAATTTCTAGCGCACAGCATCTATGACTATTAGCGCAAAACCTTTAAAGAAATTAAGATTCGCTGAACTAGACAACTAAGATTTGTATAACTGTACATGCGGAGTTAGAGAGATGTTATCAAATCTGTTAATATGTACTCTACATTGAAAACAGTAGACCACATTAGTGTGACGTCACATACTGTGCTGCCGTCTGACAACGGTTTCCTTTGGATTTTTTTGCTGATTTGAAATACAAGTCATTATTTTGTTTCCTTAATTTTGATTATTTTCAATTTTGGAACAAAAAATTGTATCTTTGACAAATACATAATAATTTATACAGTTCAGATACTTTATACTATTGAATAATGTTCACCTAATGATTCAAAGATATATTTATAGGTTACGTTTTAAAAAAATAAGAAAATCGAAATATCTTAAATGTTTATTAAAGTAAAACTTTGCAATCATTAATATTTTGTTTCAGAATGCAAAATGGGGTAAAGTTAATCCCTCTTAAGATTGCAGCGCCAAATTGGCATAATCGAAACTAACCAAATAGACAGTTACAACTTTTTGACATATGGACAATACGTTGTAATCTGACATTTAGAAAGAATTTATTAATATTTTTGTCTTGTATTGTGTTTTCTTATATTTTATTTTCACTAATAATGAGACAACTCGATATAACAAAATACACTTTTAACTAGGGTTACCAACCGTCCTACTTTACTAGGACATGTCCTACAATTTACCTCCTTGTCCTACGTCCTACCTACTGTTAAAAAATGTCCTACTTTATAGTATTTTTACTTTTGAAGACGCCTTAAATTTAAATGCCAAAACAGTTAATGATAAGTGGTTCAATATTTTCAAAGTGTAAAACACAAGGAACAGTTTTCCGAATTTTTCAAAATATGCCAGTTTATGTTAGCTATTCCAGCGTATAATGCTGTTGTGGAAAGAATTTTTCGTTTAATGGAAGCACAATGGTCAGACGAGCGAAATCGATTGTCAGTTGATACAGTTAAAAATATAATGTTCGTGAAATTTAATTATAAAAATAAAACATGTTTAGAATTTTTCTATGATGACATTAAGGATAAAGCTTTATTAAAAAAGCAGGTACATCTAAAAAATATGATTTTATTAAAAAAAAAGAAAATGTGAACGTCAACGAATAACCATATCTAATTATATTTTTTATTACCATATATATTTAAACTTGATTGTTGGTTATTTATTGGTTGTTTCTTATTAATTATATATAAAGAAAATTTAGAAAAATGTCCTATTATTTATTTTATATTTTTATTTCTAAAATGTGATTTTGTTAAATATAAAGAAAGATGTGAACCAATAAATATATAATTAAATTTTCATATTAGTAGTATCACTTATTATTTATTGATTGTTTCTTGTCAATCCCATGTTATTAAGAAATATATAAAAATGACCTATAATTTATTTTATAATTTAATTTAAAAAATTAAACCATAATTAATTAGGGTTGGATCCCATAATAAGACCTTTTTTTATAATGAGGCCTTTTGAAAATTTGTTTGATAATATATAATCTATAATAAAATGTTTTTATAATATTATGAAACAAATTTTAAAAAAGGCCTCATTATGAAAAAATGTCTTATTATGAAAAAAAAAAAAGGTTTTGTTATGGGATTTGACCTTAATAGGGTACCTATATATTTAGTAACATAATAGAAATTTAAAAAAAAAAAAACTGTCCTACTGTGTCCTACTAAACTACTATTTTTAGTAGAAATATCCTACTCTGTCACGAGAGACATTTGGTAACCATACTTTTAACATGCCTTTTGGTAGAAAAGAATGAAAGGTTAAGCGCGACGATCTTTTTCCAAGAATTGCATCCTGGAACACAACACTTATAATTTGAACTCAAATTAAACACATTTACTAATTACTAATTTCAGTAATATGTTGTAATAATAAGTGTCACATTTCTGCCAAACGGATACAAAATCTAAAAATTCAAATAAATGTAACACGTGTGTCAGAACAATAACATAACTTGTCTATTTGGTTAGTTCAATATAATTCCGCCAGATAGTCTCTCTTATGAGCATTTGTCTATTGTTTTGCTCCAAATTGCAACCATTACAGCCACATTAATAATTGCAATTTTTTTTTCGTTTTCTGAAAGATGAAAGTGAAAAACAATAATGGATAAAATACGAACAACTTATTGAAAACTTAATTTATACTTTAATTTTCAATTTTAAAGGAACTTTTATTATAACAACATGCTCAAAATAAACAAAAAGAAACCCGCTAGGCAGCAGCACTGGAGTTCATTTTGTGACGTATTTACTAATATAGTCCATTACAAAGATTTGAATAAAGACTTGGTCCATAACTCTGATAATTGCTTATGATTCTAGGCATGCAGTAGGAAATGAAATAACTAATTATCAGAGCAACCAACCAATAACACAATTATTATAATAAATTTCTAAGAAATTTAATGAAAATATGTCTTAACCACCTTATTTCAAATGGTAAGAAATAGTGAGATCATTAATTCTTGAGAGTTACATAACAATGAGTTAAAAAATATCAAAACTGTACTCCAATTCACAGCTGAAAGTCGCAACTTAACAAAGAACCAATCAGATTACTTCATTGGTCAGAACTGACCCGAGGAACAACGATAATTTGTTGCGAGCTTCATATTTGTTGTTAACTCATTGGCGTGTAGAAAAAAACAGTGATCATTTAATAATTAATTTGTATAAGGTAATAAAAATCGAAGCTACGCCTATGTGTACATGTCCTTGGAAATAATTTTGATAACTAAATGTTTCTGTCAAGTATTACATAATGTTCAGAAATTAATGATCTCACTGTATAAAATAGTATTGATTTGTAGTTTTCCGATGTTCAAACAATTCTTAAATACATTATTTGAGTCGAATTTTTCTACAATAATACCGTAATAAGAATACGTATGTACTTTTAACACAGTTTAAATAAAACCTAACTTTCAAACATGGTGTTTAACTTAATTGTATATATACAGGACATAACAGTATTTTCAAATCAAAAACTGTAAATATTAAATATACATTAAAAGGTTATGTATACCTCTTTGCACGCTGACAATATTGGTAGAAAAATATCACATTTCATTGTATATGCCAGCAGAACTTACTCCGCTAATTCTATTGCAGATCATTCGTTTATTTATAATTTACACTCTCACTCGATGATTCACAGGCATTCAATGGCTCGTTCATTTCGCTAATAGGGGTGCCTTCATTATACTCTCTGAAACAAACACAAGAAATAAGTTAGTACAGTAGTACGATACTCTTTAATATTTAATTGTAATATGTCCGAACATTATGACTTCGCTCTGTCAAAATTCCCTTGATAATGCATTCCTGATACGATGATTTTAAATTAGAATTATGTTCCAGTATAAATTGGTTTTATAATTTTTATTTAAACATTTAATGGTTGTTACATACATTTAGAATTTATTTTACAATGTGTTCATTTAAATTTTTCCCTTATTGCTATATCGAGAACTATAATACATACAGGGCGATTTAAAAAGATTGCTATTGCTTAACGGAAAATCACTTACAATGTTTGCCAGTATCTAAATATTGTGGTCTAAATTGCACGATGTTAACGAAATACTAGAGCAATCTATACGCATAAAAATTGAACTAAAAATCAGCTGTGGTCACCACAAAACTGACCGCCACAAGAAAGTACCTAAACAAAATACTCTCTAACAGAAATTATTATTGTAAAATTTAACGTTCGCAATTTCATGTTACGTATTTATAATTTATTGTAATAATAGAAACATACCTAAATACAGAGCTGGGAATATTTGAAATAAAGTATTTATAGAAGTATTTCAATTATTTTCTGGTATTTGTAATATTGTATTTTGCAAATACTTTTCCGCGGTATTTGTACGAGGGTTGCCTTTTATATTTCGGGATTTGAGATCAAAAACAATTATTTATTAATAAAATTGGTTTTATTGTTTTTCAAAATATTCTCCTTGAAAATCAATACACTTTTACATGCCTTTGAATCAATTTTCGAAGCACTTTTTCCACTACGATTGTCAAATTATGTAAGATCTAACGCGAACAAATCTTTTTGACGGCCAAATGTTCATGCAATAGTGAATGTATGCTAGTCCCACTAATGCTTAAGGATACCTCAATCTCACGATAAGTCATATGACGATGTTGGAGTATCAGTTCACGCACAGCATCAATGTTTTCCGGAACAACCGATTTTGGACGACCGTCACAAAATTCACCCTTAAGGCGGCGCACAACCCTATAGTTCCTTATAGTTTCTTATACAAAACTAATAATCGGAAATGAAATTAATAACAATCTATATATCAAAATTTGCAGCGAATTTTTATCTATCTAATAGGATATTTTAAATTTTAGAAAAAACTGTCATGTAATTGTAATTAAGCAAATTGCATTATAGACGCCATCTTGTAAACCAATCGACGCATATTTGCATACGATGCGACAAATTGTAGCTAAAGCTTCATTCTTCAAAAGTGTTTTAGCTATTAAGTTCTATTGTGAAAACTACTTATAGTTATTGTACTTGATAGTCTATATTTGCCGCCATCTTGAATCTGCCACGGTTCTCAAAATAGGTGTAACGGGTGAAAATGATTTAATTTTTGTGAAGAATACGTGTACCAAGTGGCATTCCATAATCATCAAGTATAATATTTTTCGACGAGGGTTCTAAACTATAAGTAATCAAGTCGAAAAAAATGTTTACGTATTATTTGAACATTTCTTCATAAAACTATATAAATATAAAAATTATTTGAAACCAATAAATAGATTTAAAAAATTACATAACAATGTTGCTGATGTCAATTATTAAGTTATTGAGCGATAATATTTTTACAATAAATGTTTCTAGAATTAAAAATACCCTATTAGATAGATAAAAATTCGGTGCAAAATTTTATGTATAGATTGATACTAATTTAATTTTAGATTGTTAGTTTTGTATAAGAAATTGGTAACCTCTAGGGGTTATACGCAGCCTTAAGCGAACTACGGCCACGATGGAAGTCGGCAAACCATCGATAAACAGTAGTCCTTGATGGAGCTTCATCGCCAAAAGTCGAATTAAGTTCATCGATGCACTGTTGTTGGGTTAATCCACGTCGTTGTAATAAATAATCGCTCGAAAATATTCATGATTTAATTCCATTTTTGGCCGATGTGAATTTTTTCAAGTTACTGTAAACAACACAAATAGCGCTTATACGTCAAAACGTTCTGAGTACGTATACCGTCAAAAATGTCAAACTTTACGATAGAAGCGGCAGTTGCCAGATGGCAGCACTAGTTTAGCGCAATCCCGAAATATAAGAGGCAACCTTCGTATTTGATATTTTTTGTCTGAAAATGTCTATTATTTCAAATATTTCCTTAGTAAATATTTCATATATTGTCTTAGTATTTCACATATTTTCTTTTCAAATATATCTTAGTATTTTAAATATTTCCTAATATTTCAAATATTTACTAGTATTTCAAATATTTCCTAGTATTTCAAATAAATTTTAAGTATTTGAAATATATTATATGTCAGTAAAAATGAACTGTCAAATTTATTTATTACAAAATCAGTATAAATGATAGATAGAGTAATAAATACCCAATAACGATTATTATTTTTTTTTAAAAACAAATTTAAGCAATTTAAAAATATCATAACATTAACATATTTTGTAAACATGTGTTAACCAAAACGACAGGGTATGTTCATTCGGTCCAGTATATTTTAGAACGGTATATATGGTGACTCATATATTGCATAATAATAACAATATTTTAAAATCACCCTGTATAAGAGCTACAAGGTTGGTTAAATTAAATAATTTCTAAGATAATAGCAATGATTGAAGCAAATTTTATTCGACCAGTGGTTCTCAAAATATGTTGTTAACTTTCTTATTTTAAATTAAAACAATTATTTTTATCGTTATAAATTATTCAATTCAGTCTAAATTCAATATACACAATCTTACACCATAAAATAATTGAAAAAATAGCAATTTAAATATATATTAATTTTATTGAAATCTCGTTGGAACATGAGTGCTATGAACGAAAAATTAAATGCTGGAAGCCAAAAGCAAGATTTATGGATTAGTTGGAGAAAGACTTGAAAGAATTTGAGTTTAAAAACTGGAAAACAGTCGCTAAAAAAAGAATAGAATCTGGAAAAGAATCCTTGAAAAGATCAGATCCAGGAAGGAATGTCGAGCCATAACGGATGAAATAAGAGTAATACTGCACAATACTACCCAGAGTTTCCACAGTTTCCATGTTTCAATTGACTTTAACAATTTATTTTTAGATGGTTAAAAAATAATCAGCAGTTTTTAACAATAACCTAAATGCTTTTAAGATGAATCACTGTTTAGGATTCACACTAACCCATGAAAACTATTTTCAGTGCGTTATTGTGCAAGATTACCAAAATTAGTATGTAAATATGTAAATGTTTGTATGAGAATTATAAAATTGTGATAATTACTTTCTTTCTGGTACCTTCGGCATGCTTCTTCTCTTTCTCGAGCATCGAAATACCACAACGTAATTGCATATCTCGTATGGAAGGCAGGTTGTACTTCATGTGGGTTTCTTCTGTCTGACCAGAAAAATAGTAACCTATCAAATACTGGCTCTATATCTGCCACCTGCAAAACAAAACAACATAAGTAACAAAATACATTTCGAAAACTGTTATGCTGTGTATTTAAGAATTTTAAGAATAAGAGTACAGTTCACGTAAAGTAAAAATAGGAAACAGGAAGACCTGGAATAATGCTAAGTATTAAAAAAATATTATTATTGCTCGAAAGAGATTCACCATGCTTCAAATAACTATGTTGTTATTTCACTTTATTAACTTATATAATTAACAACACGACTAGTTTCGTCTTATTAGGACATTATCAAGTGTAATATTTACAAACGTACATCTAGGTATACAGGATGTCCCAGCCAAGTGGCTCACCATTGCTATCTTTGTTAATAATATGGATAGAGATTCGATTAAATGGACAAAGTTAGAGTATTTTTTGTACGATATATTACGAAAGACTCAAAAATATTTTTGTATGTTTCGTTGACCAGTCATTTTGAAAATAAACATTTTTTTAAATGAAATACCCCGTATATTGTTAAAACTAAACATGTTTATAATGAAATTTTCAATAACGGATATATCAACGTTACAAACTTATAAAAATAGTATGATTAAAAACTTACATATAAAAAAAACAAAAGTAAAAATTACCAAGTATTTTGGTTACAAATATTGTTCGAATAAATATCCATTATTGTTTAAACACAATCTTATTCTTTATTTTATGTTTTGCATTACATTGCGTAACATATTTTTAGAAATTTTGCTGCAAGCAAGAGATATTTTATTTTTTAGTTCATCTAAATTACTAATTTGATCTTTATAGACTGTATTTTCTAGAAATCCCCAAACAAAAATATAAAGATGTTAAATCAGGAGATCAAGAAGGCCAGTTAATAGGTCCATTAGTACCAATTCACTTGTCGTAATATTTATTTTGTAAGTAATTATTTACAAGATAGGCATTATGTACAGATACACCATCATGTTGAAAATACTTCAAATTAATTCAGTTAGCTATGGGCAAATCGTCAAATAAATCTTGAAAACTATTCCAAAAAATCTAAATACTTTACAGTAGTCAAATTTCCTTCATAGAAATACGGCCCTATTTCGTAGAATTCCAAGCATGTGTATTTTCTCGTAAAATATCTCTTACTTGCAGCAAAATTTCTAAAAATATGTTACGCAATGTAATGCAAAACATAAAATAAAGAACAAGATTGTGTTTAAACAATAATGGATATTAATTCGAACAATATTTGTAACCAAAATACTTGGTAATTTTTACGTTTGTTTTTATTATATGTAAGTTTTTAATCCTACTATTTTTATAAGTTTGTAACGATATCTTCGTTATTAAAAAAAAATTCATTATAAACATGTTTAGTTTTTTATAAAGACAAAAAAATTGTTGTTCCAATGGCCTAATAATATACAGGGTATTCCATTTAATAAATTGTTTATTTTCAAAATATCTGGTCAACGAAACAACTAAAAATATTTTTGACTCTGTCATGATATTTCCTATGTAAAATACTCGAACTTTGTCCATTTAACCGAATCTCTATCTACAATATTAAGAAAGATAACAATAGTGAGCCACTTAGCTGGGAAACCCTGTATATACTCTACTAGAATAAGGATAAAAGTGGGGGTATGTATTACAATTTTAAGTTCAATAAGGGGGATGTATTTAGGTATAATTGTGTATTTAAGATGTTATCTAGATGACTATGTTTAAATTTATTAATTTCTAGGGCTTCAGTAAGTAGATTTTTTTGCCCTTATTACATAAATGTAACACTTTCATATCTGTTAATTGTGGAGGCGTGTGTCCAGTGTCTCAACTAAATGTTTACTAAAATTGGAATCTTCTTTTCCGGAATGAAATAATTTTAGATGCTCTTCAAATCTAGTAGCAAAACATCTTCCTGTTTGGCCTATGTACGCACTATCACACTATAACCAATCTAGTTTATACACCCCGCTATTATTATAAATATCTAATTTATCTTTGGCATCGAAAAAGGTTTTACCAAGGTTTTTATTGGGTTTATATGTAGGGTGACCATTTTCTTAAGAAGGCAATGCGGGACGGAGCAAAAAAAAAAGGTCCTCATCTCCCAAATCCAAGTGAAGAGCAAAAAAAAGGTCCTCACCTCCCAAATCCAAAATTTTAAAATGCGGGACAAAATGTTAAAATGCGGGACGCATCTTAATGCGGGACAAAATGTTAAAATGCGGGACGAATGGTCACCCTATATTATATGCAACGTTAATATTATATTTTCTCAGACTATTACCTACATTTTCTGATATTGGACCATAATACGGCAAAACATGAAAAGAATTATTGGGTTTAATTTCTTTAGGGTATATGCTGTTACAGGCTATTAAATGTTTCTTTCGGTTTATAATTTTGTTAATTATATCTAGGGAAAATCCGTTGTTCGCTGTAATAGTCTTTACGATAGTTATTTCTTGAATTCTACCCTTTTCTGACATTGGGATAACTAGGGCTCTTTAGAAGAAGAACCCTAATAAGACGAAACTAGTCGTGTTGTTAATTATATAAATTAATAAAGGTAAATAAAAACATAGTTATTGTATTAATATGAATTTTCAAAAAGTAACGACCTACACCATCATCTATGTTACGCTAGTTCTTAGTGTTGTAATGATAATAAAGTTGTTTCTTACCCTATCACCACGCCATCCTTCAGGAAATATTCTTAAAAGTCCTCCACTGTGTTTAACATCCCAGCAGAGGTTCAGGTAATATATAGCGGTAATACAACGACCATCACGATTCGGGTTATCGACATGCTTCACATAATGAGAACCAGATCCTGGATAACATGCAACCATCGCCTGTAACAAAAACATTCTATTAGATTTGATATTCATAAAAAAATAATTATAAGTGTAAATTATCAAACATTTTAGGGTTTCGTAAGTGTCTAGTAAATTACAATTTAATACAATCGCGACAAAATTAAATATTTTTAACTAAAATCAAGTTAAAATAAATAGTTTTTTTAAAAAATTACTTTATGATCCTTAATCTAAGTTTTCAGAGCTTTGATTTCCCATATTTTTTTTAAATAATTAATTTATTTAACTTAAAAATAATGAATAAAAAGGCAGACATCTGTACAGTATTTCCAAAAGGAATTGACCACTCTCACTTATTGATTCCAATAATGACAGAGTATAACCATTATACCTGCTGAGTTTATGGTTCTGTTAACAATAGCGCCTGGGCATAGAACAGGACCGTAATAATTATTTAAAATAAACATGTTTTCTCACATGTTATTTAGAATGAACTGTACATACTCACATGGCATTCCTTCACATTTTTATCAGGCTTAGGACTGGCTATATTTGAATTATTAATATAGGCATGTTTAAAAATCGTTTTGTTTAAAGTCTTTAATAGTCTATATTTTTATATTTTTCGAATAAAAGTCGTATATTTTATTTATTATTATTTTAGACATAAAACTATCTATTTTCTAGAAAACTTGTAAATCGGGTTGTTTTCGCTGCTGATTTTCGCAATAATACGTTGATTGTTCTGTATGGAATACTAGTTAATTCCGCAGTTCTAATTATAGGTTTGTCATTACCTTCCGAAACTAACTTTTTATAAACTTTCAGTATCAGAACTTTGCAATCTTCTGACAAATGACATTTTTCTTTAGTAGTCGTGTCCACATTTTCGCATTTCACGTCAACGTCCACATTTTCGCACTCCAAATCACCTTGCACAGGTTCACTATTTTCACTACAGAAATTAGGAATTTCTTTAAAATCAAATGGTCGCCAAAGAGCCATGTTATTAATGTATGCACGCTACGAACGTTGAAAATTAACTAACAAACAAGTATTATATATTATGTGTATAAAAACCCTAAAATTTAGAAACAATAGGATTATAAATTTGGAAAATATCCTTAATGGGTTTTACGAAACTTCAGTTGAACTATTGAGTTTAAATTAAAAATATCCTTAATACCTCTTATATTCTTTCTACAGCAACAAATCTTAAGATTACTGCCATAAACCCATTAAGTACCGCATTGTTAAGCTTCTTAACAAGAGTGACCATATCATTTTGGAAATACTATACTATTACTGTTTAAATCAATGTGCGTTATTCTGGGGGAATTTGTAGGATACAACAGTTTTTCAGCTTTCAATTTATTCCCAACTCAAAATTTTTAACATATACAGGGTAGTTGAAATTACATTACCAAATGCGCAACTATTTATTATTACTGATGACAGGGTAAAACATTAAATTTGAAAGTTGCTTGATACTGCATGATCTAACTAGTCTATATTTAATACTTTGAGTTCCACGTGCCCATTGGAAAGGTCACATCTCTACTACACTGATGACCTACCCGAGGGCACGTGGGACTGAACGTGTTAAAAACCAGTCGACTATTTAAAACCCAAATGTTGCCACCGTCCTTTTAAAAGGACGCCCCTTATATATTTTTTGTCTTACATAACTAGTTATTTAGAGACATCTGCCATATGAATATGCTTAGCACATCATAATTTTAAGTTTTAATCGATTAACTTTGTTTATTCTTGATTTTGTATACCCTGCAATATTTAGTTCTATGTTAGTTCAAGAAGTGACAACATGGATAAATGGAGGTATGTATGTATTTTTGAATTTTTATCATATTAATATCTTCTATTTTTGATATACAGGCGGCCCTCGACTTTCGCACATTCTACTTTCGCACAATTCGCACATTTTTAAAAAATATATTTTTAAAGATTTTTGTCAAAGATTGTGTTGCGTTCACTCATACATTGCGCTCAATCACTCATTCTCAGAATCATTATAAAGCTATAGAACTCTGTATCAAGAAAAGAAGAAAAAGGGTGATATTCAATTAACTCTCACAACAGTATTAGTGTGTTGTTTTTTAAAAACAACACACTAATAATGCCGCAGCCACCATATTCCCCAGATTTGGCCCCCTGTGATTTTTTCTTGTTCTTGAAACTGAAGAGGCCCATGAAAGGACGACGCTACGCTACGAGTGAGGAGATAAAGACGGCATCGACGGAGGAGCTGAACAAGATCACAAAAAATGATTTTTTCAAGTGCTTCGAGGATTGGAAAAAACGTTGGCACAAGTGTATAATATCTGGTGGGGATTACTTTGAAGGGGACAAAATAGATATTCATGAATAAATAAATAATTTTTGATAAAACACAAAATTCGCGATACTTTTTGAACAGACCTCGTATATTTTAAATATGTACTATGTTCCTATTATTGATAAATAAATACATACATATTTTAAAATATAATTTTTGAAGTTTTTTTTTTATAACCCTCTACTTTCGAACATTCAACATTCGCACACACTTTCAGGAACCAATTATGTGCGAAAGTCGAGGGCCGCCTGTATATCTATTTTTATTAAAAATATTTGTTGTGGTGGGTTTTATTACCAAAAAACATTGTCCTTTATCTTTATAAAGGACAATGAAGGTGGCAATATACAGTCATGGGCGTAAAAATAGCAGTGGTTTAATGCAAATTGTAAAATTGTATTTAATTTATTTAAAGTTATTTATTTATGTAGTTGCATTACATCTATAGTATATATAATATATTTAAGCAGGCAGCATTTTTTAAAATAAATATGTAAGTTGCCCCTTAAACAAACCAAAAACATATTTTTTTACTGTTCGTAAAAATAGCAGTATCCACAAGTTATCTCACGTTTTACTAAACTAACCAAACAGTTTTATTCTTTAATACATTTTTGCGTATATTGAAAAGTAAGTTGATTTTATATTTAAAACCACGGAAAATATTAAATATTTGTCTTATTTTTTAGTAAAAATGGGTAGGGCTAAACATTACACACAAGAGAAACATCAGTTGATTTTACAAATGTTGATTTCTGGTAAAACTTCTCAATTTATTCAGAATATGCTAGGTTGCTCCGCTAAAATGGTATCTAATGCCAAAAAGTGGACTCAAGAACTTGTCAGTCGGGGTGGGATATCTAAAACTTCGCCGACAACATATAGAAAAATTGTAAGATATGCAAAGTTAAACCCTTTTCTTACTTCTACACAAATAAAAAACGAATTAGACCTGCCAATTTCTGCATCAACTGTAAAAAAATACCTTATAAAAGCAAATCTGAAAGCCAGAAGACCAAGAAAAACTTCGCTGTTAAACAAGAGACAACGGGAAAATAGAATTAAATTTGCCAAAGAACACTAACTTTGGCCGGGCCAATAAGATGCAATATTCTTTGGTCTGATGAAACATTTTTTTTTTTATTTAATCCTGGTATCTGCCAAAAGCAAGTACGCAGGCCTTCATGCACGAGGTACAATCCTAAGTGCACTACAGACAGTAAAAGACAATAAAACATGGCGGCTGTAGTGTTATGGCATGGGGATATTTTTCTTGGAACGGCGTAGGCCCTTTTTTCTGGATTAAAGATAATGGACGCGAATGTTTATGTCAGTATCTTGCAGTATGTCATGCTTCCCTTTGTAGAGAAGGAAATGCCTTTAAAATGGATGTTTATGCAATATAATGACCTAAAGCAGTGATTCCCAACCTATTTACACCGGCGGACCACATTTCTAAATCACATTAGAGTTGTGGACCACCACCGCGTATTATTTAGATTTAGATTAGTGACTTAAATTAAAATCTTTAAATATTCGCTACTAAAGGAATAGTCATATATTCAATAATACAAATTGGTATTCACTAAAACATTACAAGGAAAATGTAACAAGAAAAAGCAGTCACAGCGTCTAAAAATAAAGTATATGGAAAAAAAAAAATAATGTATTGGTGTAGAAATAAGAATTAAATTATTTTTTATGTTGTTTATTCGTAACAACAATTTACAATACATTCAGTGGGAGCCTTGTGCTTGCTTATCGCTTACCAGTTTTTCAATATTAGGCCTTAAAGAACTTAAAGACAATCTCAATGCCGGCTTCACATCTAAACGGTTTCTATGCTTCGTCTTAATTGCATTAAGCGCAGAAAATGCAGTTTCACACATGTATGTTGAATGGAAAGGAAGGTGTATTTTAAGTGTTTTTTCGCTCAGTGCTGGATATTCTTCCCGAATTATAATCCAAAAACTAAATCAAAAGTTACTAGTTTCAAAACTGGTACTGATCGTGTACAAAAACTATTGCATTTTTTTTTTTTTTCAAATTGGTTTTCAACCACTGACGGAAAAAATCTTTTATTGAAATCGCGGATCACCTGAAAATATACCGCGGACCACGGATTGGGAAACACTGACCTAAAGCACACCTCGCTCAAAGCAAAAAATAGGTTTAATGAAAATAGGGTTGCTGTTATGGGTTGGCCAGCTCAATTTCTGGACTTAAATCCAATAGTGAACTTGTGGGCTGATGTAAAAATTAAAATATCGTCTTCAGAACCTGCTTACAAAAAAGAATTATGGAGATAAATTGAAACAGCTTGGAAAATTGTTCCCTTGGAGAAATGCCGGTAGCTATTTTGGTTCTATGCCGGGAAGATGTGTAGAAGTAATACGAAAAAAATGTCATGGAACCAAATATTACAGAAATAATAAAGAAAATTTAATATTAAAATGAATTTTATTTATTTTATGAAGTGTACTGCTATATTTATGAACAGCATAATGAGCATATTTTTACAATTACTATATATATTTTTTTAATGAATCGACAAAAATACTTTTATTTTATCAAAATAATAAAGTTGTTTTTATAATATAATATATCAGTAAAATTTTGGCTTTGTTATTACTTAAACCAACTTTTTTTTTGTATTTATTCTAATATTTTTCTGATACTGCTATTTTTACGCACATGACTACAGTACAAATAAAATGAGTTAATGGACTGTAGGGGAGATGTGGGGTCGGTGGCACACATTTTGGCTTTCTGTACATAACATCTTCAATTTTGAATTTTTTAAATAAATCTTTTTGCCACTTAATACTTATAATGTCGTTATTTAAATAACCTGTAAAAAATTAATGTCCTTATCACGTGCCATTTATAATTAATATTTTTGTTGACCTCTGCAATTGTGCCACTGTACTATACGTGAGGGTACAGTGAAACAGCATTAGGGATACAGTGGAACAGTAAATATAATAGGCACCTAAAAAATCTGTATATGTATCAATAATTTTTATTGAAACTTCAATTCAATGTCTATAAAAATAAATCATCTGAAAGATACTGAAAAATTAATAATATTGTAAAAAAATCAAATTTTTGGAACAAACTACTAAGTAATTAAATAATGTATATAAATATATAAATGTAAATTTATTATTAATATAAAAAATATACTTTGGTAAGCTCCTCGGAAGCAGTAAGTTTTGATAGTTTTTATTTTAATGTTAATTATATTTCATTAAATTTACTGTAAAAATCAAATCGTCTAAACGGTGTTTTGTGCTACCAGACGGAGCAGGAGGTAAAACGTTTATCAGCTCTGATTTTTTAAATGTGTAATTTTCATTTATTTTAATAAATTTAAAGAATAGAGTCAGCCGTCTGAGATATGTTACAACAATATCGTCAGTCGTTATTTCTATGATTTCCCCTATAGAGTAACTCTTCATTTTATTCTTTCCGTATCCTTCAAATATTAAGGCATATTGTCTTACTTTAATATCCTTGTTTACGTAGTCTGTCGAATCTGTATCACATTCAGAGTCAACATTATCATCTGAGTTTGAATTCTCATCAATATTGACATCAGTATCAGATGTTTCTGAACTTATAAGAATATCTTTTAATTTTCTGATCTTTTTTATTTTGCGCAGCTTGAAATTGTTCTTCTAACACAGTGGCTCACAATACCACTGTATCCACATAACACGTGTGCCACTGTTAGCCTAACCCTATTTTCACGAACATTTTATCAAATATAATAAATGATATAGTTTAGAACATTAGTAATTGCTTTACACTGTAGACAAATGACCAATTTACAACATGTAATACAAAATTTCTGACTAATTTAGCTGTGTCTCGTTCAAATAAAAAATTTCTTGTTACGATAAACTTTAGTTTGTCAACCTCAAATCAACATTTTCATCATAAATGGCGGGACTTAAATTTATAGACTCAAAATGTGGATAGTATAATTTCTCAGTACCAGAGGGGCCTATATATACCCAAACAGACATGAAAATATTCTATATTTCAAAGATATTTCAAATGTTCCACTGTACCAACTGTGCCACCGTCCCCACATCTCCCCTACATCAGTTAATGGAAGAAGCTGATAAAGTAATGAAGATGAAATTCCCGATAAAATTATTATATTTCCTCCAGAAGGTGACGAAAACACAGATGAAGACTCTGGAGATGAAAATTTTGTAACAATAAATAATCTTCCTGGAAACCAACTGCGTGCAAAAACAGAGACCGAAATTTTAAAACCTGATGTAAAGACTGCAAAGCAGGAAGACATATCTGAATCTGATAGCGACAATGAGGTACCACTTTCAGTTATTGCAAAGCGAGTAAAAACATCTGAAGGAACTGGAAGCAATGTCTGGACAAAACAGGATATCACATCAACTTTGTCTGAAAAATGGTATTTTGAAACTGGACCAACAGCGTAAATTATAAAAAAAACACCTCTGATCTAAGACGCTTGTAATTTAGACCACCTAGGTTGTTTGTATTTATAAATTATTACAATATTTATTTATTTGTTTATTGAGATATTACATGGAAAATTTTATTAATAAAATTCAAAATAGTTTATCAAATTACATAACAAATTAAAATGTTATTGGATATGAATGCAATCGTAAATTTAAGAGCTGAAGCGTAAATAAATAATTTTTTATTTGTAAACAATGAACATAAATACACATGTACACAAAAGAAAATAACAATGCAATTCAGTTTAATATTTAGCACAATATTAAAACTAGAATTTTTTAAATTTACAACTGTTAGAATTTAACACAATATTAATGCTAAATATAAATTCGCTAGTCCAAATATGATGTGCGTATTTTGCAAAACCAACCGTTGACCTACTTTGTTACATTTTGGTATTTCAACTTTCTCACTCGGCAAATTTTCAATTAATCTTTCTAACAAAAGATATGAAGCAATTTTCGGGTCATGCCAAATAAAATATTATATTTTAACATACAAGGTTGGAATAAATAGTAAATTGTGTTTTGAAGGTTTTAATATTAAATGATGACAGTGAAACTTTCTTTCAATATTGTATTTACAATACTAGATGTACATTTCGACTGCTAAACTGCCTTTATCAGTAGCAAGTAAAACAGTGCTCCCTCTGTTCGAAATATGGTATACAGTATTAAGTTACTCGACTGCCTCTTAGCTTGACGTTTTCGCCACTCGACGTAAATGTCGAAAGTGAGAGTCGACGGAAGCATCGCTACCCGACGCGTGATCGAGTACCGATCATGTGATACATATTTTGGTAAACAAAGCAAAATGAACGCACGGCCAGCAGCTCACGCCTAGATATCTTGACAACAACTCAGATTTAGTGCAGCTATGAACTTTTTGTTTTTTGCTAAAATAAGTGATTTATATTTATAATTACGGGTCCAAAGGATAGAAATGGTAGGGACGGGACTACCTGCTGAGGATAAACGACCGGATTAAGTTTGTTTGTCACATTATTGTGTGGTAATGAGTTGTTTGTTACCAGATTAGTGACTTGAGGATTAAAAGGATTGTTTTGAATAATGGAAAGCCAGAGTTGAGGAAATTCTATGCTGGCTTGGCTGACAGCATCTCCAGAGTTTTCGATCAAGGCTTCAATCCTTTTAATCCTCAAGTCACTAATCTGGTAACAAACAACTCATTACCACACAATAATGTGACAAACAACCTTAATCCGGTCGTTAATCCTCAGCAGGTAGTCCCGTCCCTACCCATACCTGATCCCAACTCCCACTCTTACAATACTCGGTATAAAAACCAGGGATGGGGAGTCGGAGTCGGGAGTCGAGGAGTCGAAGCTTTTTGGAGGAGTCGGAGTCGGAGTCGGGAGTCGGAAAAAGTTATCGACTCCCGACTCTTTGACTACATATTTATCAAGGATGAGAACAATCCGAAAGCGAAAGCAAAATACCATACTACCAGAATTTGTTAAAGAATGAGAACAGAAACGACATTTTTTCTCTGTGCATGAACGAAAATGAAATTAAAAATATTCAATTCCGGTTTCCTTCATGCTTTTCAGTTAAAAATTTAGTTAATTTTTAGTAATATCTAATTTTTCTTTTTTTGTATACTTTGTTTATTATGTTAAAACGAAACTAAACTGGATTTTTATTTTCTCAAGTTGTAACGGGCTTTGTGATTATTTTATGTTTCATGTTGGCAGCTAAAATCTATATGTCAAAAGAAAAAAGTGACATGTTATGAAAAATAAAGTACAGTTGTTCCAAACGATTCCATTTAGTTCCGCTTAAACATTTGGAATAGACTTTACAATTTACCAGTGAAAGGAGTCGGGAGTCGGAGTCGGAGTCGATTTTCAAAAATACCGACTCCTGAGTCGAGAGTCGGGAGTCGATAATTTTTCTGTCGACTCCCCATCCCTGATAAAAACTCGAAGAAAACTGAAATGTTTATCATTTCTCGTGATCGCTGAAGACGGAGACAGATTGTTGAGCGGTTTCCGAAACGTACAAATTTATTTTTTATATTACTCTTGAAATATTATATCTTTTTGATACTAATACTCATTATATTGTACTATTCTAGCCTAGTACTATCAGCAATGGCAAACGTCCAAAATAAAGGTGTCCGCATTAATATTTGACCATTGCAAAATAATTTCAAAGATATTAGTACCAACACTGTCTTTGATACTATAAATGTTGTACATCTGGATGCATAATGTTGTACACTTTGTCTTTGACAAAACTTCTTAAGAAAAAATCCAAAGGACTTTAATCTAGAGAACTTGCCATGGGCCATGCAATAGGCCCATTGGTCTGGAAATTTTTTCGTTAAGGTGCTCTGCTACTTGACGAGAATTGTGAGCTGGGGCTCCGTCCTGCTGAAAGTATACTAACAGCTATTAAAGGCAGATCGTTCAAAATATCGTCAAATAAATTAAAAAATCGTAAAATATTGACAAATTACAAAGTAATGAAACCAAACAATTATTATCATTCATAGCACTCTTGTTTCAACGAGATTCAAATAAATTTAACTTGCGTTTTTCTCGATTATTTTATCATGTAAGACAATCAGAATAGAATACTCTATCAAATGAGTAAAAATAAAATGTGTGTTTCTATTTAAAATAAGAAAGTTGCCCATCGTACTTTGAGAAACATTGGTCGCAATAAAAAATTGCTTCACTCATTGATATTTTCCTGTTAGAGTATTTTTTGTATAATTTAAGCAACTTAGCTCTTATAGTTCTCGAGATTTAAAATGAACAACCAGTAAAATTTTGTTGGTAGCAAAAATTTATTCCAACAGGAAAAATCGAAGGACAAAAAAATCACGAGTCGTTTTCCGTCTGGTGAATCCCACATTCCAAACAAATCAATCATGTTTTGAACATAAAAACATAATTGCATATTTACTGATAAAATATAGGTAATAAAAATATGAAAGAAACTAGTGCAATGGAAAATTTATAAAATTCTCATACGCGTGTAAAACATTAACAATTTAACTGTCTATTAACGATATGATAAAAATTACGTCATCATAATGTTTAGTTACTAGAAATTATAGTTATCGTATTGAAATTATACCTTATGAATTGTAACTTTATTTTTTAATCTAAAATCCATTGTATATTTATTATATGAAATGGTTTTATCTACTGCTAATCTTGTTATTAATATATTTCCTCGTAGTGCGCGTAGAAATAATAAAAATATTATTGATCACGTGATGAAGAGACACGTGATATGCGGCTGCAACAATCCCGTATGATTCACTGATAAGTTCTCGTATTTTCAAATTGTTGCACAACAACTTGGGTGATCAACTCTCTTGATCACTTAATTTTGAGATATCTACAATAAGCTAAAAATTCGGGCAAGGCATCCACAACATAGAATACGTCATTGTCTTTTGTGTGTAGTAAGGAAACAATGGTTAGCAATAAATTTCATTTATTTCGATAAAATTAATTCATTTTTACATTGGCACCGACGGTTCCTCGATGAAAGTACTAGTGCCGATGTTGACGTACCGCACCGTAGTTTTACAACGCTATCTTCAGGGTCGTGTTCGCCCGATGCCGCTCATTTTCTCTGGCATTTTATCTTCTTTCTTCCAACACCCGAATCCAAATCGTTTTATTTTCTTTGAAAATATTGCGACAATTCGAAGCGACTTTTGCACTATTACGGATATAAGTTCGCTGTTTTTGCACTCCAATATTGTAGAACTCGTTATTACGGATAGTTTAAGCGGTCATACACGCCTATAGCTCCTCCGAACGCTGAGTTATAGTTGAGAAAGTGGCGCGGAAAAAATAATTTTTGCTTTGCGTGCTTAAGCCTGGAACAGAATGCACAGCGCGCTACGCCGTCAGCACGGTGTCATTTGCGATGGCGTTGCATTTGCGCCGCTGAGAACGGCGCTGAATTTCGCCTGCACACAATGCAATAATTTTTAACGCCGTGTTTATACGTGCGCGTTCTTTTATTATAATGGATGATAAATACTTGTGTGTGATGTTATTTATGTTGTATGCAAGTTATTTATACATACAAACACTTTATTATGCAGTAAAAACTGAGGTAAGGTGTTCTACGTCAACGTTCAACAGCGTCAAAAGTAGAAAGTTGACGAACATTCAATACACACGGCGTAGAACGCCGTTCAGACGTTGCTTATTCTGTGCACTTGCGTACTACAGCTTGATTTTAACTTTACGCTGACAGACAGCGCTGTCCAAACGCCGTCAACGCGTCGTCGAACTCGTTGCATTCTGTTCCGCACTTTACACGTACTGGCGCCGTCACAAACTCAAGATAGCGATACTTTACACGCAACCTGTTGAGATTTCATTCTTGCAACTAATAAAGATTAAGGTTTCAAGTAATTAAAGTCAAGTCGACAAAACCAAAATATAGAGCAACTTATTGTTCTAATATACAAACATAATCAGGCTGAGGCTGCATAATAATGCGGTGACATCATGGCGTCAAGCTTTCAGATAATATAAAATACTTATGCTGAAGCAGTTCTTTTCTGGCTATGATTCAATAAAGATGTTTAAAGCATATATATGAGTTTTATTTAACATCTCCAAAAACCCCATATTCCAACAATACCTATGGTGTATCACGTGATACTATTGTCAAGTGCTTCCGACTATTGTACGCGTATCAGTAGGTGTTTGAAATCTATCTTAAGTTCGTTATGCTGGATTTCCAGGAATAACCTATATCAGATGCGGACGAAGACGTGTTCTATGACAAAACCAATATCTCAAAAATATCAAAACTATTTCATTAGTAGAAGTAAGTACGGCAACTATGGAATTCTCTCACTTTGATATTGTTAGTTAACAGGAAATTAACTCTGTATGTTACCATGCGCGCGCAGACCGTTCGGGAATGAATAAATTAACACCATTCCGCATGTGCTTGTGCATGTGCAGTGTGCCAGAATCAATAAATTCGCATCAATGCACATGTGCAGCGATGCTAGAATTTTCATTCCCGTACTAACTGCGCGCGCATTAAGACTGTCACATGTAATATTGTATTTTCTTGATTAAAATTGTTTATTTATTGAAAAATGGCAATCGGAGGAAAAGAATAGGGTGCAACACGCACCGAATGCACATTACACACTCGAATGATTTGTTTCACTCACCTGCGGCTCGTTCGGCAAACTTCATTCTTGTGCAGAGTATATATGGCATTCCGCGCTATTTGCGCAATATACTATTTCATATGCTTCTATGTTTGTAGGTTTACGGTATTTCAGTATTTCAAAGAATCAGATCAAGTGTTATCATTGCCCATGAGAAGGCTGATGCAGCTATATTTACTTTTATGAGAAGTGATTAACACTAAAATTAAAGTACAAAAGTAAATATTTTGTGGTTGATAAGATATGATTTTTTTCAAGTATCTGTGATATTAAAATTGTTTGCTTACTCTTATGAATGTTTATATTCAGATGTTCTAATGCCAAAATTATTATTGAGAATCGATTTTGTTTTGAAGAAGTCAATTTTAATCTTCCAAATGAAGTGTTCAGGGAACAGTGAGTCAATACAAAGAGATAATACTTAGGACCGGTTTCTGAAAGCTTAGTAAACTATAAACAAATGGTCAACTACAGTTACAATATAACAATTCCGTAAGTAACCATAACAACCGTTTTCTATTTATAGTGTCTAACTATTTGGTTATAGTTGACTAAGCTTTCAGAAACCGGCCCTAAAAGCTTAACCAGTTGACGCGAGTCTAGCCGCGATTTAGGCGAGTATCCCGGTCTTATAGCAGGATTACAAAGCCTATATGACGGAACGAAATGTTATGTGCAAACCAACAAATGCCGGTCTAGTTTTTTCGAAACGAAATTCGGTCTAAGGAAAGGATGCATATTGAAGCCACTACTGTTTACAATAGTACTTGATACATCCATTAAAAACGCAAAAAAAGATATACAAAAATACCCTGTAGGTCATTGGAAACTGAACAAAGGTACCATTTCAGAGCTGTGCTATGCAGACGACAAGGTCCTAATCGCCACTAATGAGGAAAGTTTACAAGGTAACCTTGATACTTATAATCATTCGCTAAGTACAATAAATATGAAAATAAGCAGCGAGAAAACCAAAAGCATGATTATAAGTACAAAACCGGAGAAACATGCATTGAACCAGAAGGAAAAACAAAAGAACAGGTCGAGCATTTCAAATATCTCGGATCCGTTTTTTCAACAGACGGAAAAATCGACCGAGTAATAACGGAACGAGTTTGATCTGCTAGTAGGTTATTTAATAGCATTAAGAACTTCGTCTTGGCAAAACGAGAAATTGCGAGAGAAACAAAAGTCCAAATATTTAAGAAAGTGGCCATACCAGTCCGAGCAGAGGCTTGGATAACAACGTAGAAACAAAGAAACAGGCTAAGTAGCGAAATGAGGTTCCTACGGAAGATCAAGGGAACGACAAAATTGGATCGGTTAAGGAACATAGATTACAGAGAAGAACTGGGAGCTAAACCAGTAGAAGAAGTAATAGAAGGACAACTTAGGTGGTAAAGTCATATCCAAAGGATGGAAGATAGTAGAAACACAAAAAAAGTTTACGATACCAGAATATCTAAAGGAAGACGCCGTGGAAGTCCGAGGAAAGAATGGAGTGACGAAATTAGAGGTGCACAACCCTTTGGAATGGAGCGAGAAGTAGGACAAAAAATTGATGTGAAGTGTGAATTTTCACACATTTCAGGGTTTTGCAGGTATTTAGTAAGTGAATGATGATTATTTGGGATGCCAAAACTAATTTTATATTAAAATATTTTTTTTCTTAAGGTTTCTAAATATGTGCAGTATTTTTTTTTTTTATATAGCAAGGTTCATTAAGATTTTGAATTTTGCGCCTATGGCTTCCATTGGTTGTTATAAGCCTCGCACCTCTGATTTCGTTTACATTGAAACAGAATTAAATTATAATTTCAACAATTTCTACTGGTTATTAAATTTACGCTTTTAAAAATTAAATGCAACATTTGCCAAAATATAACTAGAATTTTGAAAAAATAAATTAAACAAAATAAAAATGCAAAAAAAGAAACAAAAAATAATATTTTTCCTTCTCGCAGGGATCGAACTGAGTTAGTTGGGTGAGAAGCCAGCATCATAACAACTACACCAGGATACACCTTCCAGTGTAGCGTGTTACAAAGCTATAACTTGTGTACATTATTAGCAAAAAAAACACAAAAAATGCTTTTTTTTTCCAAAAACATAATCTGATCAAAAATTCCTGTTGTACTATTCCGGTTCACACCAATGTACATTACTTAGAATTTTTTCAGATTTTTAGTTTAAACCATCTGGGCTACAGGGTGTAGGACAAAAATTTTTTTGCACAATTTTGACAAAAATGGCTTCAAAATAATTTATTTTGCAAAAATAAAAATTTTATCGTTAATCCACGTATTAAGGGCTTTCATTTGATACCCTACTCAAAATTTAAAAAAAAATATTTTTGTTTTCGATGAGCACATATTTGTTTATATTTTTAGGGAGGTATGTTTTTTAGATGTTTTAGTATTTTTCCTATGTGCGGGTCAAAGAGTTTTATAAGCATGCCAAATTTCAAATCTCTAGGTTTAGCCGTTTGGCTACAATTTTTACCGAACAGACAGACAGACAGACAGACGACAAAATGACGGTATAAGGGTTTTTTGGTCATACCTACAAAACCCTAAAAACGGGAAGGAACGGAAAAAACTGTGGCAACGTTCTCCCACGAAAGAAGAGAACAAGTAAAAGTAAGAACCAAACTCCACATAAATCCAGACACCACAAAATGTAAAAGGGCTCAACGATTAAGTAAGAAAGTAAAGTATCAAATGTGTCGTAACATCCAGATAGTGCGTTTCTATGCGATTTATAGGCGTGAGTACAATATAGAGCGCATCCAAATAAGAGTCAAATCGCGTCATCTAGACAAGCTATTAGACAGTGTATCACTGTTCTCTTATTAAAAATGCCGCAAGTTTCATTATAAATAATTGTTCATTTTCAGAAATACCAAGAATAAAGTCTTAATAAAATTTTATTTAATAGATGTATATTGCAAAGTTTGCCGAATGTGTCAATAGTTTTAAAGTCAAACATTAAAATGATACTTCCAAAACCTATGGACCATGGACAGACGAAACGTCAACATTTATACAATGCTATTTATTTGGATTTCAATTTTGAATCAATTAACATACGTTATTGTCTAATGTACCCACCAGTAGTGGAACAGCTGGACGTCATCATTCATTCAATTCCTATACCTCCTCTCTGAAGCAAAGGGCTTTAACAGACTCGTCATTCAAGAGGGTTCCAGAATTTATCAAATTCAGTTCCTGGAGGACTGTTTTTCGCCATGTATTGGCAGGACGGCCTCTGCGTCGGTTCTCTTGCAGGTTCCATTCCAGGGCCAACCTACTGACATCAGCTGGATCTCTCCGCAAAATGTGACCATTCCATCTTCACTTTCTAATTCTCGTTTTCTTTATGATTTCACTTTGATTGGATTAACTCCAAAGATCTTTATTTGTGACTTTGCCTTGCCATTTGATTCGCATTATTTTGCGAAGACATTTATTGACAAAGCCTTGAAGTTTTTGCGCTGTTTCTTTAGAGGTTTTCTAGATTTCATAGCGGTAGGACAGACGTACCATATGTGATGAAGATACGGAGTTTGGTGTAGCGCGAATTCTTTGAGAATCTCCATGTGCGTCTCAATAGCTGAAAACACTTTACGCTTTTCTGATGCCGCTTCCGTTACCACCGTTTTTATTATTTATGCCACCAAGGTAAGAGAACTCTTCTACCTCTTCAACTTCCTCTCAATTTAAGTAAAGCTCGTCATTATTCTTAATTCCGATGTGCTTGGTTTCGTGTATATTGGTGTTTAGGTCAACCATTTGGGCATAATCTACAATGCTGCCAGGATTAGCTAGCAAGTCAGCTCTCGTGTGGGTCAGTCAATATACAAATGTCATCTGCGTAATCCAGATCTTCGAGTTGATAGTAGACGTTCCTCACTTTCCTGAGAGTAAACTGCGTAGAACCCAGTTGAGTGATATGTTGAATAGTAATGCAGACTACAGACATCCTTGCTTTACACCACTGCTGACTCTGAGGGGCTCACTAATGTTCCCGTTGTGTAGAACTTTGCTGGTGTCCTCTGTATACAATTCCATAAAAAGTTTTGTTATATTAAGAATAGACATAGAGTTTATTTTAATATATATATATATTTTTTCATAACTTTCAAATAGTATTAAAATAATGTTGAATTTGTTTGAAAAATTCTCAATGTTTACTACGCTTTTTAAAATATAACTTATTTTGTTGTTTGCTATACAAATCTATTTTAAATTTTTGTGTCCCACTTTACCGACTCTTCTCATGCATCAGATTGCAAAACACCTTATAAAATTAATGAATGTAATGACCCTACTAAAATTATTATACATACAGGTGGTCCATCAAAAAGAGTAGCCAGGTTTCCGCCATTTTGACTCAATTCGTTACTAAACGCTTGGCCAGATAGATTTTACTTCAAGGGGGCCACTTAATTTCATTATATTGATTCGTGTCCCTTCACTCCCTAAACAGGGGTGACATTTACTACAGGAATTTCCAATGACAAGAGGGACTAAGTGATGCATTACTTGAAGGCTGGTTGAATTTTCTTTTCTAGTGCTATTTTATTTTTACAATTTGAGCTATTGGTTTAAAAGAAATTGCGTCTCAATATAGATGCATTTAGAAGATTTAAAGCAACATCAGACACGAATGCCATAAAATTACGCCATAACGTACGAACATTTCAAATAGTTATTTACTCATTGCGCACAGCAGGAATAGCAGGTCGTACTCCGTTGCCGAATATTACGCTCCGGTTTGTGGTTATAGCGTTCACACCTCGAAAATAGACTCCCAACTCCACGACACCATGATGATAATTTTGGCTACTATTAACCCATTTAAACCTACCGTCCTTTTAAAAGGATTGTCAAAAATCGCGCTAAATTAATTAGTAAAAACAAATAATTTGAGATGGCGTAATATGTTATGATCACTATGTTTATGAAACATCATTTATAGCAAGTTTCAAATAATTGTTGTCATTTTTGTAAATTTTATTGGCGTTTCAATCACTTACGTTTTATGAGCATTGGCAATGGCTAATTCTAGGAAAGTTATTTTATTATTATTCTTAAATTTTAAAATTAAAAAATACATTTTATGTTAGACTGTATATTTTTATATACTCATAACCTCAAAAATTTTGTTGAAACCGGTAAACGATATAAAGCCACCGTCCTTTTAAAAGGACGGTAGGATTATGTTCTACCATATTTTATTTATGAAGTTTTTGATACATTAGTGAAATTTATGTTATTTAACTTGATTTACTCAAATAACTGAAAAATAAAACAACTTATTATCGTAACACGGCCGTCCTGCTCCTGCCACGTCCTCGCGGCATCTTCAGAATTTAATAAATGCAAAATAAAACAGAGTAAACGAAAACATAATGTTAGTTTTGTCCGTTTCCTTGAGGTTCCTGACCATCCAGAGTTTCACTGAACTCCTTGAGGTCCTTGAACATTCAGCATCGAACAAAACAAACACACCTCCTTGAGGTCCCTGACCATCCAGAGTTCCTCTGAACTCCTTGATGTCTCTGACCATCCAGAGTCAACAAGACAAACACGACCATTTTAGGTCCAACAACTCCTTGAGGTCCCTGACCATCCAGTCAAACAAAACAAACACAACTCTTTGAGGTCCCTGACCATCCATTTATTTTGCTCAAAGACATTGCGCTGTTTGCACCAAAAAAGCTAATTTTGTTTGTAAAAAATGTACCTAATGTAGGTTTACATCCTACAAATTGTTTTTTGGACTATCATACAAGCAAATGATTTTATAGTTTAGTTTATATTAGAGTTTATAAAATAATTTTGAAATAATTTAAGCATTTAAATAAATAGGTTGTTATTAATCTTATAGTAGTATATAGTCCTACTGTCCTTTAAAAAGTACAGCATGTTAGGGCTATTCTGATCAGTAAAAATAAAAATTTATAATCCTTTTCATGCATATTTATACACAATTAACTACATTTTTACAAAAAAAGTTTTAGGTTTAAATGGGTTAAATCGACACCCGCTGCTTGGTTGCCGATGTTATCTAATGTAGTGCCCCCAGAACTTAGACGAACAACCGCGACTAAACATGAATGGGATAAAGAGCCAACTACGATTATGTGCCAATTAAAGTTGACCTGGACTTTCTACCTGCCTTGTGACTGAAATCAAGAACCCCTATTTGGATTGATCATAAACTTAAAACACCTTTAGATACGAAAGCAGCTTGGAATGAATTATATAATGAGACAAGGGTGAAGAATGGCGCTATAGTTGCATCTAAAAAACTTTCCAGTTCCGATCTCCCTAGACACCTGTGGAAACAATTCAATTGCATAAAAACTGGTCACGTAGAGGCAACGACTTTTTATATAAGTGGGGTGTCATCTTCATACGTATACAGTAGGACCTCGTTTAGCGCTTAGGGTGCGTTCCTACACGACAAACCCTAAACCCGCTATTATTCTTCTTTCTTATTTCTGTCCAGAGTAGTTAATAAAACTAAATAAATAATTTACAAAATATATCAATGTATCAATATGAATATATCAATGAAAATTAAAATATGAATTTACTACAATAGATAAAATTGCTAGTTAACAAGTTTTACACACAAACCCTTCAAATATAACAAACAAAGATAAAAACTACGGACTTACGTTGGGTACAAGTACTTCAAACACATTTATTGACAGTTTACACAGAATTTTGTGAAATAGATAAATTTGTTTACCGGTTCTCTGTCGATCAATCGGCATGTCTCGTGAACTATGTACAATATTGAGAAGTGACATTACCGGTGGCGGCGATGTGCTCCAAGGCAATATGGCTGTTGTATTTAGTACTCAGCTGTCAATATGCTAATAGCGAACAGGTTAATTTAAGCACAGTACATTTTTATTTTAGAAAATGCGAGTAAATATTTGCGAAATTTTTTAACTTTTAAGCGCTACGTATGTATCGAGGTGTATAACAGAATGTGGGCATCAAATTACAGTATTTCAAGTTTTGTATTGAAGTGTAATTTCTAGTTGAGCAGGTGTTAAATGCCGGGCACGTAATTTTATGTGGTACATCAGAATCTGAGTGTCGGTCATCTGAACTTACAATATATGGATTCTGTTTGCAAACAAGTGCATTATGTTCATTGCCTCATGAAATAAAATGAGTTTTAGTTGGACAGCTAAAAGTTAAATAAGCAACTTGCAGGTGCAAGCATATTAGTGCAGTTTTGTTTTTCTGCGACAAATATAATGAACAAACTCGCATAGTATCAGTTACTTTTTAACTCAAAATATATTCCCATGCCTTTCTCCGGTCCATAACCAAATCTTTTCCAATCTGGACTTAATATTAACTTTCCCTTCATTTTTCTTAAGAAAAGAAAAAAACTAAGATGCATATCTTTGACCTGTCTTGAATGACAGCCAAAAACACTACAATTTGTTCTACTTTTATAGTTTTTCACAACTTCTATCGATATTCTAACACAAATTCAACACTAGAACATATGTAACAAGTTCAAACAGTACCAAAGCGCCTAGTACAATATTTGACCACCAGACTGCGTATCCTAGAGTGTCAGTTCTCAATTACTTTAGCACAAAATGGTTTTAAAAAGCGAGGTTATTAGTCTGGAAACGTCATTCGCCTGCCTGGAAAACCGTTCGTTTGTATTCCTGTTTCGAGCAGTTCGGAAGAAGTTTTTAGTTGCACTGTAACGTCAGCTGCTCTTGTCCTGGACAAGTTGGTGCAACACAAACGAACAAACCTTATGTTTAATATTTTCATAGCGACCCTTTCAAAAAAGTGCGCCAACATTTCTGGGTAGGGACCCAGAAATTTAGAAACGTTGAGCTACATCATATAACCTCTAAATTTCCTTTTTACCTAATTTAACAAGTGTGACTAGACATAATAAACGTTCTTTCCAAAAGATGACAGTGCAATATTTTATTACACTGATAATAAAATGTTGATCATTGACTTTTACCGATGATTTAGCAACTATGTATCTACATTTTTAATTAATCAAAATTATTCTGTCCATTTAAATTTGGAAATAAACAAAATGTAATACTAATTCAACTTTTTTATAAGTTATGCAAATTAAATTCTAGTACGAGTTAAGAGTTAGCTAGAATGTAACAACTTTTATTATAAATATGCAATAGTTACGTAAAAAAATAAACAATAACCTAAAACCAAACGTTTAAAAACTCACGTACACCTTAAAAATGATCTCAACTATTTTGGTCGTGATTTAAAAATAAATTGTTTTTACCGACCGCCAACATATATAAGGGAGGTATTGTGATCATACAGATTTTGAAATTTCGAGATTTCGATGGATCTCCACGAATTGAGGTCCCTACATAACGTTTTGACTGTTTTTAGCATGATGTCTGTCGGTCTGTCTGTCCGTCCGTCTGTCTGTCTGTCTGTCTGTCCGTCTGTGTTCACGTGCAGAGCAAATTCAGATGAAAGGATTTTTATGAAACTTCATAATATTTAAGCTTCTGATATCAATGGCACGAGTTGATCAACTTTTGGTAAAAATCGGTTAACTAAAAATGGGAGTTTACTCGTGTCGAACAGAAAAATATTTCGAAAAAATGTATTGAACAAAAGTTGCTATAAAATCAATAATTAATAACTTTTATTTGAGACGTTTTTTGATAAAACGAAAAATTTCGAATAATTTTTGTAAAATTTTTCGAAATTTCAATTTTTTCATACTTATATGTAACGTTTCCATGGTCATGATAAATAATATCTCTGTTAGAAAATATTAGGCCAAGTTGTTTCTACTCTGCTGCTAGAATGTATTTTATAAAAGTACTTTATGATGGCGGTCGGTCCTGTGGTGGCCACAGCTTATTTTTTATTATTATTTCACATTAATGGCCTTTGCTACTACGGCAATTAGCCTGGACAATTCAACGCAGGGCAAGTGCCCTGTGTTGCCAGCCACTACGCTACGCCGGTCGATTAAGTATAAGAAGCCAACATAATAGTGGATGTCTAGGAATATTTTTTCTATAATCAAATCAAAATCAACAGTTTTTTTTTATTAGTTTTTTTAAGTACTACGAGCTTCCATTTATTTTTTATTTTTTTTAACAAAATTTAAATAATTTGCTAAAATTTCGTCACAATAATACTTAAGAAGTATTTCAAATATTTCCTAATATTTCAAATCATCATCATCATCATTAGCGCGACAGCAGAGGTGAGCCTAAGCCTCCTGTTTCCAGGTTTCATGACCATGTTTTCAATCTGTGTACATTCTGGAGTAATATAGTCAGTATTACGTCAATTTTTTAGCGAATACAGAAAGGCACCTACAGTTTATAGCCGGTTGCGAACGGCTAAGCTAAACCTGTAATTTGTATAAAAATATTTTTACACAAATTATTTGACATAAGCAGGAATTGAACTCAAGTCCGTGCCCTTGCCTAGCGGTCAAATAACAGGTACATACGATTTAACGTTTGCAGCTACAAATAATTCTTAGTATTACAAATAATTCACTAGTATTCAATATTTCACTAGTATTTCAAAAATTGCCCTAGTATATCAAATCTTGCCTTATTATTTCAAATAATTCCTATTATTTCAAATATTTTCCTAATATTTCAAATATTTCCTAATATTTCAAATATTTCCTGATATTTCAAATATTTCTTAATATTTCAAACATTTCAAATTATTCCCTAGTATTTAAAATATTTAAAATTTACTCTAGTATATATTTCAAATATTTCCGTTGTATTTCAAATATTTCCTAGTATTTCAAATATTTCTCTAGTTTATTTTATAATATATTCCCTAATATTTTAAATATTTCCCTAGTATTTCAATATTTTTCTATTATTTCAAATATTGCCCTTGTGTTTCAAATATTTCCTAGTATTTCAAATATTTCTCTAGTACATATTTCAAATATTTCCGAGTATTTCAAATATTCCCCTAGTATTTAAAATATTTCCTAATATTTTAAATATATCCCTAGTATTTCAATATTTTCCTATTATTTCAAATATTGCCCTTGAGTTTCAAATATTTCCTAGTATTTCAAATATT
Source organism: Liopterus haemorrhoidalis (assembly GCA_963971575.1). Taxonomy (NCBI): domain Eukaryota; kingdom Metazoa; phylum Arthropoda; class Insecta; order Coleoptera; family Dytiscidae; genus Liopterus; species Liopterus haemorrhoidalis. The sequence goes on from OZ020621.1 coordinate 30,954,169, forward strand.
TCTCTAGTACATATTTCAAATATTTCCGAGTATTTCAAATATTTCCTCATATTTTAAATATATCCCTAGTATTTCAATATTTTCCTATTATTTCAAATATTGCCCTTGAGTTTCAAATATTTCCTAGTATTTCAAATATTTCTCTAGTACATGTTTCAAATATTTCCGAGTATTTCAAATATTCCCCTAGTATTTCAAATAATTCCTTACATTTTAAATATTTCCCTAGTATTTCAATATTTCCCTATTATTTCTAATAATTCCTGGTATTTCAAATATTTTCCTAGCATTTCAAATATTTCCTAATATATCCTGATACTTGAAATATTTCTTATAATCATCAAGAAATAATTAAATAAATTCAAATAATTCAAGAATAAATAATTATAGATTCAAATAATTCCCTGGTATTTCAAATATTACCCTATCATTTCAAATAATTGCCTAATACATAATCCAAATATTTCCTAGTATTTTAAATATTTCCCTATCATTTCAAATATTTCCTAGTATTTCCCATATTTCCCAATCATTTCAAATATTTGTCTAGTACATATTTCAAATATTTCCCTATTATATGAAATACTTCTAGTATTTAAAATACATTATTTCAAAATACTTTTACTAAGTATTTAACACAGCTCTAAGTCCGGTATAATTATCTCTTAGATACACCTACGAAATCCTAATAATAAATAAACTATTTCAATCGTGATTTAAATAAAATCAAATCACGATCATACATAATAATCAGTTGGATACTTAATTAATCATAAATTTGCAAAAATGTAATACGGTCCAAAACTCACGTACGCCAATTTGAAACCTACACCAATAGAGCATATCTGTTATCGGAAACGGATAAGATCATAGAATCGATTTGAGTTACAGGTTTAATCTGTAGATTAGTGACCCCCGACAGTGCCAAAGAAGCTAGTGTAAAGCGGCACGTACGCCAGGATCAAAGACCCTCGGGCAACGGAATTTAATTCATAAGTTTGTACACATTATTTACTGATGTTCAAAACATTTAAAGATCAATGTCAGGTAGTTTTAAGTGTTAATACTATGTCCACATTAAGAAACTAAACTTATGTCATCTTAATATATTGACTAGTTGACAGTTTTATTAGGTGGAACATAATCTAAATTAATAAAATTGGAGGCTCGACTTCCTTCAACATAAGAAAAACTAACTTAAACAGATGTAGTACAAGGTGTCTCAAAAGAAATTTTATATTTATTTAGCTTACTGCGTGAACGCAACGTATCCGAGGGGCGCGGGGGTTATATCAATCGGTAGCCTGGCTCTTGGGAATTCAGTCGCTATGGAGCGTTTCTCGGGAGCAGATCGCGCGTTATGCGTGCGAGAGTTTTACAAAAACGGTGATTCGGCGACTGTAGCGCGTAGAAAATTCTGCAGTATTCGAGGTTTTCGCCACTTAAATGATGCGCCAAGCATTCCTCTCATTCGACATTGGGTTAAAAAGTTTGAAGAGACTGGTACAACGCTGGATAAATCAAAATCCGGGCGACCTAGGTCATCAAGAACGGTAGAAAACGTGGAGAATGTTAATCAGTCTGTTCGTGACGACCCGAACCTTTCAATTCGGAAGCGCGCAAGTGCTTTAAATGTGCATAGATCATCATTACATCGCATTATGCACAAAGACCTAAAGCTGCACCCCTACAAAATTCAATTGGTGCAAGAATTAAAGCCCCAAGATGCCCGGTCAGAGGCTTAATTTCGTAAATCAGGTGATTGAGCGATTTTCAACGTTTACCAACATTTTGTTTTCGGATGAAGCTCATTTTCATCTTAATGGCCACGTAAATAAGCAGAACTGCCGCTACTGGAGTGCAACGAATCCGAAACGCAAACATCAGAAACCCCTACATTCGCCTAATGTGACCGTATGGGCTGCGATGTCGGCGCGAGGAATTATCGGCCCTTACTTTTTTGAAGACGAAAGGGGAGTTGCAGTTACAGTGAATTCAGTGCGTTATGTGGAGATGTTAGACAACTTCTTGGTACCTGAACTGCAAAACTTTCATGGCTATAACCAAAGAACATGGTTCCAACAGGACGGAGCAACTTCACACACGTCCAATATGTCTCTGCCACGTGTTCGTGAAATTTTCTCAGGCAAATTGATCTCCCGTGAGGTGACATAAATTGGCCTCCACGCAGTCCAGATTTAACCTCTATGGACTTTTTCCTATGGGGTTATCTTAAATCTAAAGCTAACGCCAATAAACCGACTTCACTGGCGCATTTGAAAGAAAATATCCGTCACGAAATGGCAGCCATCCCTGAGTCCACCTGCCGAGACGTCATAAGTAATTTTACTGTTCGATTATATGAGTGCCGAGAACGCCAGGGTCTACATTTAGACGATATTATTTTTAAGAAATAAATCCCCAAAAAGTGTATTTTAATAATTAATAAACATTTTTTCTATATACGGCTTACTTTTTTTTTAATCGATCCACTAAATATAAAATTTCTTTTGAGACACCTTGTATATTCCTTGAGCCTGTTGACGATAACGAAGTGTCCCGCATTATATCAAGCCTTAAAACACCAAAAGTTCTGACATATACAATCTAAATGTACAGATCATAAAGGTAGCGGCACCAGCAATCAATTGTTTCGAATCCGGCGAATTTCCTATAATTATAACTTCTAAGATAATCGAGATTGCTTTAAAAAATAGGATCATTAAGTTTTTCGATAAACACAACTTACTATCTAATAATCAGTTCGGTTTCAGAACAAAAAAATCAACAATCTCTGCAGTCACTGCCCTCCTAGATGAGATAATAAAAAACATTGAACAAGGCTTTCATGTGGTCATCACGAGCTGCGATCTTACTAAGACTTTTGATTGCGTGGTACACTCCATATTAGGATCCAAATTGGAACACTACGGAGTACGGAGAACTGCCTTAGATCTTATCAAAAACTACTTATCAAACCGGCACCATATAGTTACAACGCAAGAGGGTACATCCAACATCGAAATAATAAATATTGGGATCCCTCAGGGTTCAGTTATAGGGCCTCTGTTATTTATTATCTATATAAATGACCTTTCACTGACCCTAGCTGAATTTGAGACAATTATGTTTGCGGATGATACTAGTATTTTAAAAAAGAGTCTCCCAGTTCTGGTTCAGTGCTAATCATCTGGCACTAAATAAAACAAAGACAACCAATCTTGTGTTTAGTCAGAACAGAATATTGCCTGACAATGCGTTATACGAAAATAAGTGTATGAAGTTTTTGGGTCTGCATATCGATGCCCAACTAACGTGGAAAGACCACATAACACACGTCGCTAGCAAACTAAATAGTAGTGTTTATGCCTTAACCATATTCGGACAAATTGTGTCTACTGATATACTCAAACCCGTATATTATGCCTGCTTCCAAAATGTAATGTCATATGGTTTAATTCTTTGGGGCTATTCATCACAGCGGCAACTAATTTTTATTATACAAAAAAAGGCTGTTACAACTATTGCAAGGGTTAATAGACGAAGAACTTGTAGAGATCTGTTTCCAAAGTTGAACATCTTAACTTTGCCGTCGTTGTATATATATGAGCTGTTGTATGTTAAAGAAATATACACAACTTTAAATTAAATCAAGAAATCCATGAATATTGCACCAGAAGTAGACATAATATACGGGTTCCAAAATGGCATTACACAGTTACTAAAAAAGCGCCAAAATATTAAGGGCTCAACTTTATAACAAACTTCCCCAAGAAACAAGAAAACTTAATTTGAATTGCTTCAAATCAAGTTCTTATGTTGAACGAAGGCTATATCTATTTTTTTTTCGGCCTCATATTTGGCTTCTTCACGTTTCAGATAATTATAAGAGGATATTAGCAAAAGAAATCTATTTTTGTAAAAACAAAGACATTAATAGTTTACAAAAATTGTACAGCACAAAAATAACATTGTAAACAGGTAAAAGTCTAGAAAAATACCTTATAACCGATACAGTAGACTTTAGGGATGGGAACGATATATCGATAATTCGAAAATATCGATACTTTAGAAAAATATATCGATATTTTTATATCGATATTTGAAATGCGATATATCGCGCAAAATATCGATATTCGCACAAAATATCGGTATTCTTGTATCGTTTTTACATTTAAATATATGCTGTTCACTTTTGTAAAAACAAACTATAGGCTATTCCATACGTTTAGCCGGAACTAGATTTTGAAATCTAGTAATTTTTATCTATTAATTCGGACTTTTGGTAATTTTGTTTAAGCTTTGTAAATCATACTCACATTACAAATTCTAGATTAAAATGATTGTCATTATAAAATATCATTTTCATTGCATTTAAATGTTTTGTCATTCTTAATAAAAATTACGCATTTATTTATTTTTTTGACTTCAAAATATGATTTTTTTTTTTGACTTGTCATTCTTTTCCATGGTTTTACAGTTTGAATTTTAAATTTTCACATACCAAACCTGAAACATGAAATAACCCAAGCAATGTCCCTAGTCATGACAAACTAAAATAACGAAATTTCCATTTAGTTCGGCCTAATCGTTTGGAATAGCCTGTAAGTCGAAATTTTGATTTCACTAATTTACACATTTGAAATTGTATGTCATGTTGGTATTAAAAAAATATAAAAAATGTCACTTTCTTAATAGATCATAACCAATAAATCTAAAGTCGGTTTTACAGCGTAAAAAATATTTTTAATTTAAATTCCGTAATACACTATAAAAGTATCCAAAAAGATCTGGTTTGTCCAAAAGTGAACAGCATATATACATATATATTTAATTATGAGAGCAGTTAACTAGGAAAATATTAGAAAGTTGGTTGGTAGCTGGGTGAGTACCAACTGTAAAGTGATTGTCTGTCAAGTGGCGACTTCTTTTCCCGCCAAATCCAACAAAAAAAACTGTAATTTATATATCTTACAGGTTACGTGTTAGTTATTTCGATATATCGAAAATATCGATATTTTTACTTCGATATATATCGAATATCGATATCACACTTACGATATATCGAATCGCGCATATATCGATATTCAAAAATAAATTCCCATCCCTCGTAGACTTTACAAAAGTCTTTTTATTCGTTCCCAAGTACCTTAAAACCTCTAGAACAGCTGCTTTGTTTACCTATTATATTTGTTGTACACACAGACCTATCTTTCGACATTATTTACGTTCTTGAAAGCAGGGTACATTTTACTGAATGGCAGTCACGTGAGAGGCGTACGTGTGCGTGACTACGTGCGACTATACTCGTGATGTAGTAACAGTAACCCCCAAAATGCGATGGCCTTACACCAATTCCGCTCAAGTACGAATTACAGGATATGACAGATGTTCAAAAGGGATTTTGTAATTTGGTTACTAAGTGCTAAAAGTCACGTATAGAGGAAAATTGCAAGATGACAAATAAGTGGTTGAGGTTATGTAATGGTAATTTACTGATATTTATAGATATGGTGAATAATTTTAGTTGTTTACATGCATTAGATGAAAAAAATGTCAACAAACATTTAAAAATACTTTTTGTTTACTTAAGAGTCTGGATTCGCCAATTACATTCATTATTTTATTTAGCTTAATGTTTTTTAATTTTTTCCTTTAAATTTAACTAAATTTCTTGGTAAATTGGCGTATATAAACTCCATTCACAATAAATATGAGATGACGTCACACTTGGTTATTTTAAATACCAACGTTATGCTATGTTTTAATCAACATCAATCCACAACTCAGTACATTTATTTATTTAATTTTGGTACATTTTTTCAATGTTGCCAGTTTGAAATTGGATTGTTCAATCGTTATTTGTCAAGTTGACATTTAGGTGTAACCTGGTTGTTAGATATAACCTAACTTTTTTTAACAGTTTACGAATTGGCAACAAGGTGAGTTTTTCAACTGTGACGTCATTTCATAGTTACGATAAATGGACTTTATTTTAAATGTTTACTTCCTCTTACTGATTGCGCAGTAAACGCAGTAAAAAAAATAGAATTACAATAAGACTGCTGTTAACGTTGTTTCTATAAGACAATTTTTGCTAACTTAGACATCCTTGACAAGACTAATAAGCACCCAAGATTATTAAAGTAAAGGTCGTCTCGTAACTTGTAGTGGTGGGGGTAAATAGCGAAGCTATACGTCATCTCTATGCCAACCGGACGTCAGCTTTTGTTTATCGTATATGTTATATACACGTGAAGTTTGAATTTTGTCTATAAATATAAAAATATCGTTTAATTTTTTTATTTTCTACTCGTTTTAATTTCTTTTTAGTGTGTTGTAATATTTTAAGTTATATATTATTAGTGTTTATTTATTAGTGTTAAGTTATTAGTGTTAAAATGACTGGAACAATATGTTGGGTTGCTACTTGCAAGTCTAACTCTGTGAAAGCGAAAAAAAATCTTATCTTGACAGAAACTTAAAAAATTGGCGTTATAAGTGGTAAAAATTGTGTATTTTGAGCATGTGGCTAGCGGAAAGTATTATTAAGAGTTGGCTCGTCTATGTTCTTTTGTGCACTTTGATACGACATTGTGTTCGTCAGTGCAAGTCTTCTTTTATCGTAGGAATGTCTCGAGAGAGTAGGAGTATCATTTTGTATTCAGGAATTAGGAAATTATATTTACAAAAACCGAAATATTATCAAAATTCGTTGAAAACAATTATTTTTAAAACCGTCAACACGGCATATTGTTTATTTACATTTTATAATTACCTTTGTGATAACAAATTTAACTAAATTTCTTGGTAAATTGGCGTATATATTTTAAATGTTTACTTCCTTTTACTGATTGCGCAGCATACGCAGTAAAAGAAATAGAATTACTGTAAGACCGCTGTTAACGTTGTGCCTATAATACCCTTTTCACACTAGAACTTTAAGACGAGTGAACTTAAAGTTCACCGATGTTTAACATCGGTATGCTTTTACACTTGATGTTTAAATCTCTGGTGCTGTCATCAGCTACAGTAATTTTGTCGTTAAGTTACCGTCATGAAATTACCAGTTTTGAACTGTCTGCGCAGACGCACATTTTGAATTATTATAAACAAATATGGATATTTCATTTCATTCTACAATAAAGACACTACAAAAGAATATATTACACCTGTATTAACATGTAAGTCGATACATTTTATCTCAATTATTGTAGCTCTGTATTTTATTAAACACATTATTAAAATAAATAATTTTATTATAACAATAAGTATAAACTTCTTATAACGTCGATATAATACAGTATTCTTGTTTATGATAATATAAAATGTTGACAGCACAAATTCAAGGAGTATTTTTTTATATTAGAAATTAAGTTGGCAATGCGGACGATGTTTAAGACCAAATCAGTTCATACCAAGTCACACGTGTTTGTAGATTGAAGCAAAAACTACCAATCTAACGCATGCGCGTTGTTAGTTTCGTTGAATGTGATTAATAATCTGAGTTCTCCTGTGATTACAATCTCGTCAGTCACACTTAGCATTAGCTGTGATAAGAATATCATAAAACGTCTCAAGTCCGACATGCTCATTAAATCTGTTCATGAACTTATTCCTTAATTGTTGATACCTTGATAGTAACTTCATCTGCGAACAAAGCTATTATTATTATATTTTAATCGGTGCAGCCGTTCTTTAGTTTTGAGGTAATATACACACCAGCGATCTAATTAATGTTATATAATATTTGTATAGATAACTGATAACATTAAATTATTTACCATGATCTACGCAGTTTTATTAATATTATTTCCAATTTCTTTGAAAAAGGTATAAACCTTTTATATTATGTAATAAGAATTATAAATATGTATGTACTTCGCAGAAATACGTTTTGCAAGTACGTATATATGCTATTTTTATTCTAAGATGCGCAGTCGAAGCAGATACATATTCTGCGTAACAGTTATAAAAACTTGTAAATTAATAAAAATACGTCATATTTACATCAAGTTTTTAAACTTTCATTTGAACAAGAAGTGTCAACTATTAAAAAGTTGAGCGTTTCATTTAAAGAACAAGTTTTTTAAAAGTTTTTTCTAAGAATTCTCTGTCAAATGTTGTCTAATTAAAGCTGTCGTCTTCCGTTCAGTTTCCGTCTTCAGTTTAGTGTAAGAAATGTGGTCCTATTACATCCTAAATCTACTTTCACACAAAGACAATTATAGTACTGTAATCTTGGAAATGTATGGTGTCATTTTGAACACAGATGTTAACATAACATCGATGTAAATTAAACTACACCGACGATTAGGGCTGATATAAGGACAGCAGAGATAATGTTAACCTACAAGACTTCGATTTAAGATCGCAGCGCCAAGACGGCTAATTCCGAACTATTGCCGTATACATAATTGTATGTTTTACCTATAAACTTATAAAGCTGCACTCACAGCGCTAAAATTCTCAAAAAAGAATATAATACTCTAAAAAAGAGTAAGTCTGGTCAGCTTAGGAATGACATTACACAGAAAGGCATAAAAACTGTTTAAATGTTTTATGTTACAGAACCCGCCCAAGTTTTACATTATTTGATTATTTAAATGTTGTCGTTTTATTGCAAATGTCACTAAAACATTTTAAATTCTCCTATTTTTGAAAAAATCGTTTTCTACAAAATGAAGAAAATATACTTTTATAAACTTCTTTACCAATTTTCAGTCGATTAACACAAACCTTGCGTGTACTTTCAATTTCTTAATTATCGAATTCCGTTTTTAATTTAACTTAAAAATAAACGAAAAAAGCGAAAAATTAACAATAGCAACAAAATAACAATAACAATAAATCGATCCCAGACATAAGTTGTGTACTATTTTTAGCTTGCATTTAAATAAAACCATTTCTATTCAAATTGGAACTAGGACGCGAACATTTTCGAGCCATGATTTTAAAGATGGTCTAACTCAACAATGCTCGCAAAAATTAAAGCTTTTTTTTGGCGATGAAGCACCATCCTTGGGTACTGTAGACGGATGGTTCGACGAGTTCCAGCGTGGGAATTTTTCTCTCAAAGACGAACATCATGAAGGTCGACCTGTTAGTGTTGTCATTCCAAAAACTATCGACGCTATCCGGAATATGTTGAAGCTATACTTAAAGGAATATTGAGGCATCCTTGGGCACATCCATGACTCGAATCTATACAATTCTACAAGAACATCTGGCCGTCAAGCAGCTTTGTGCTCCGTGGATATCACAACAGTTAACTGATGTTCAAAAGAAAACGCGTGTGCAGTAGAGCAAGAAAATGTGCATTAAATTTAACAGAGGCCAGTCAAAAGCCGTCTACGACATAGTAACAGGTGACCAAACATGGATTTACTGCTACGAACCAGAAAGTAAACTGTAGTTTGCTCAGTGGATCTGCCCAGACGAAGATAAATCAGTCAAATTGAAACGTACACGGAGCACTGGCAAGAAAATGGTCGCTTCATTATTGGACGTACGGGTCATATTGCCACTGTTCCATTGGAATATTGTCCTACAGTCACTGCTGAATGGTATTGAACTCAACAACGGCCAATGGCGGCGTTGTGATCGCTGTGAAACAGCTGATCGAAACGAGTAATGTGAAGTTATCCTCATTTGTTTATATGTTAAATCTTCGATTTACAATGAATAAATATGAGCTATCCGTACTAAATCATTATAATTTTTTAAGTGCAACACCTTCTAAGTGTGTAGTTGAAGGAGAGGACTTCTTAAACGCCGATCTTGTTATATTATACGGAATGTCGGGAAAAAAATATGAGCATGTCGACTTATGTGGGTTATGTTTACAAACAAGCAGTCTAAGATCACCACCTCACAAAGCCACTGGAAAATTAAAACTGCAAGATAACCTGCACCTGTAAACCGCAACCTTAGTTAGAGACTCGCTTCCTAAAATAATTAATCAAAAACGAAAGCAAACACTTCAGTGTAGCTGTATCAGAATATTTGAGACTGCATGCCCTAATCCTATATTAAAGTTACACGAGTAGATATTTATTTATGCTCGAGAAGGATTTTTATAATTGAGTATATCTTTTTTGTTGGATATTTTTAATAAATACTTAATAGTTTGTTAAATATTAATAAGTTAACAATATTTATGTAATCAATAGCTTTTAAATGCTTTTAGCACACTCTTACTCTTTTTCCCGTATTTATGGCATTTTCCCATGCTTTTTTACCTCTTTTTTTTATCTCTTCCACAACACCAAATATATTTATTATTTTCACAAATTGTTTTTCATTTGGAAAAAATTGAAATGAATGTTTCTCTCACTTCTTTTCCTAGAGTGACAACAAATATACAGCAGTTATTTTTATGACAACTCATTATAACACAATATAATACAAAAAAGAATTATAGTTGCTACCAAAAGTTAATGTTGCAAACAAACTGCAACATTAAAGTTTAAACACGATATAAACAACACGAGGTAGCCACTAGTAAACAATAAACAGTTGCTTGTTCCACTAGTTCAAATTCTGTCCGCTTGGTGTTACTTCATAGCGCTGTTGAGCCCAATACCACAATTTGTTTGCTGGATGTGTACCAAAAAGTACGCAAAAAAACGACCAAAAGGGAGAAGCCTTCATCATGACAACCCACGACTACATACTGTAACTAGGACTATCGAGTTCCTGACCATCTCAGTGGAAGAAATTACTTATCCGCCATACGGTGTCGAGTTTTGTAACTTTTTCCTCTTCCCTTTTACAAAGGGTAAAATGCGCGGATTAAAATTAAATGGCTCTAAGGCAGCGATCGAAGCCAACAAAAATCTCGTTTCTGAGGTGACACCTTAATGGTGGGCCCAGTGTTTTCAAATTAGTTTCACCGGATGAAAAAATTCATTGAAGGTGAATATTTTGAAAAACAATAAAAATATTTAAATAAACAAATTTTGTTGTTTTCCTCGTCAACCGCAAAACTTAATAACAACCCTCGTGTAATAGATTAGCAAAGAACAAATCATTTACTCTATAATTTAAAACCACTAGATTTTCTCGAAATAATGACGCATTTATAAAAGTAATATATATGACATCATTTGAGCACGCCGTAAGTGGGTGTCAAAAGAAAACGTACGTCGTCGGCGCATGTACGTTTTAAAATAGTATTACATATTGAATCAAATTGTTTCGCAAATATTTTACTTATTTGGTTCAATAATAATATTTTGATTCGGTAATATTATTGTTTGGGTTCGGCGACTGAGTTTTGTAATAATTTATAATTTCGCGAGTATGACGCATAACATTTACAATCAATGTCGTAATTTTAGATTTAGTTTATTACCTTAAGCCAAATTTTAGATTAGATCGTATTTGATTAGGTTAGACCAGGGTTTCTAAATCGGAGTTTCGCGGATTATTGGTAAGGAAATAAATTGCCCCCTAAAGATTGACGTAATTATTTACGAATGAACGAAGAAGTTGAGAGAAACAAACCGAACTCCTGTCGTTACTTACTCCATTAATTAAGAAGAAAGATATAATGGGGAAATTGAACTAAGCAAATATCAGTCGGTCGTTAAACACGTTCTGATAACGCCTGCACGGTTCGATCAGACACAGGTATATCGAACCAAAATATCATTTCTGGACAATTTTACCATCTATACATGTGTAGCGACCGTAGATTAATAGTTTGTACCGTAAATACTGTTTGGCAATTACCTCGTGAAAGGGTGGTCTTTATGGTGCGCATAAGAGAGCATTATGATGGACAGAGACAGTTATATTTACACCCATCATAGTCGGTATCACAAATGTGGAAACGATGCTGCTTGCTATATGTAAGAATTGCACTGGACTATCATTATGTCTACTTGTCTATTGGCCAGAGCTCCCCCCGTCACTCCCCTTGAGTCTTTTTCGAAACTCAAGTTATTTCAAGCAGTAACAACGCCTCACTAACTTCGTAATAATACGAAAACGTTCTCCTACCAAATAAATGAAAATACAAAATTACCTTTACCAACAGAATAATTGAACTTCAACGAGTTTGTAGCGAACTACTGACATTTCAGTTATTTTACTGTACATTTTAAAACTATTTGTTGGTAGAAGTAAAGTTTCTTTGTTCATTACATAAAAAATATAAACAAATTAAAAAGATAACAAAGCGTAACGTCACATAATACATTTATCAACGCACCCAAACCGGATTAGGTCACCGTGAGAACTGTAAACTTGGACCTTCGCTTCCTCGAAGTAAAAAAGCCCAGGGCCGGTCCTATCAAATTTGGCGCTTGCTTAAAACCTTATTTTTTGCACCCTTCCCCGAATTTACGTCAAAAACCAAACTTAAATGAGTTTTACACGACTCAATTTAATGATCAATTAATTGAAAAAATTGACCTTCAATTTGTTGGTGTGTGTAAAGTGTTTAAATTTCGACAATAAATTGAACAATTTATTGACGAAAAAATGGATCAATTTATTTTGAAAATAGAACAAGTTCTATTTTTCATCAATTTTTTAGAGAATTCTAGGTATATTTTTATCTGTTTAGTTATTGCCAACTGTTTAGTTGTAGCATAACCTAGAAATATATAAAATAAAGTCTATTCCAAACAATTAGGCGGAACTAGATTTTCAAATCGAGTAATTTTTACAAATTGATTGAAGCTTTTGATCATTTTGTTCAGGACAAGCCAATTTCAATATATAAAAAATAGCTAATAACAACTTAAAACAATGAAAATTCCAGTTAGTTCCGCCTAATCGTTTGGAATAGCCTATATGTGTTTCATTTTCAAATGTGACAGAACCGCAAACGTTCTTTTTCACCATAACCACCTACAGAGCTCGTATTTTTGTGAAGATTTTTTCAATATTTTCATTTTTATAAATATATCAACATGTTTTAGTTGCAAATGTAAAAATTTTCAAAAAAAAAAAAAAAAGTTCAGTAAATAAATTGAACTGTGTAAAACCAACTTAATAGGTAAAAATATATTAAGTTAAAAGTTGTTTTTAATTTAAAAGTGATATTACTTGTATAGCAACTTTTATTAAATACATTTTTACGAAATATTTCTCTGTTGCGAAATATTCACACATAAAAGACATAAAACACATAAAAGTGACATCAGTAAACTATCCATTCCGGAGAACATATCTGTGCCAAATGTTGATCAAATTGAGATATTCATGTCAGAAGCTTAAATATGAAATTTCTTAAAAATCCTATCAACCAAATTTGCTCTACACTTGTCCACAGGCCGACATCACGCTAAAAACAAGTTGATTCCTGTTACAAAATGCCAAATTCGTGTTTACCTGTAAACATTTCGAATAGCAAAAAACGGGATAATTACACTATCTATGTATATGTGACAGTCCGTAAAAAAATCGAAAGATGAAGCAACAAAAATAAAAAACTAGTTCATCATTTTGGCGCCTCTTTCATTAGGTGTTTGAGGTCATTGCCTCGTCTATGGTGGCAGCCCTGAAAGAAAGAAACCAGTGCTTGTTTAAGTAGCAGTACAGTAGTGATCAACATTATGGCTCAGTGAGACTACTAGAACCTTTATAAGCCAATAAATAATAAGTCAACATTTTAGTTCGCAAACATCAAAAAACGGCGGTTGATTTTCTTAAAGTATAGCAAATTCGGATTATTTAAATCTATCCGTTATAAATTCCGTAAACAAAATAATTGAACAATACATTTCACAATATTTTATAAATTACTGAATATTTAAAATAAATTTTACCTTATCGAAATGTATTTACGTAATTTAGCTTTCCAAAAATCTCACAAATTGAAGTCGGCATAGTCAAACACCTTATCATAGACCACCCAACACATTTAAAAACCGGTATAATGAGGTTATTAACATATTTAATAACAAATACCATTTAACAATTAACACACTAACCAAAAAATCAAATAAAATTCAATTGTTACAATATCATTTTGGCAATATTCCCAACAGACCCGATTTTACTAAGACGTATTGGCGAAGTATTCTTTGGGTCTACGTGACTAAATGCATGGCCACAGGCATCCGCTGTTGGAACAGAAACAGATATATCCGGCGAGCGTATGTATTAGAAAGAGATAAAACATAAACAATCCAATAAGCGCGTGTGCGTTATCTTACGGGAAAATTAAACAAATATTTTACAATTGTGTATTGTTATCTTATTAACACCCTCCAAAAAGTACACATTTAAAAGAAGTAGGACAAATGTGTGTTTTGCACGTAGTTGTGGCCTACGTGCGAGAAAATTTCGATCGGCTGCGATGTACGACGCCGCTAAAACCCCACACAAGAAATAGCAAACACAATTAAAACAAAGTACAACACGTAGATATTTAGTTTCAAATGTTTTCGTTCTTAAAAGCATTCGACCAATTAAAGAGATGTATTAATTATTAGCGTAATTTCTGTTTGTTATTTTTACTTTGTGATTTCATAGAAAAACATAAGCATCAAAACAAATATCGATTGATAAAAATGGGAAATACTATATGATACATTCATGTATGACAAGAAATACGCCTAAAGAAATAGAAACAGGAATTATTTAAATTGAATTTCTCGAATATATTAGTTTAGAACGTGACAAATACCAAAACAAATGATTCTTGCACTTGTTTTACAAGTTGTTTATGTATTAAAACAAATAGGATTGCTTTAATCACATTTGAATTGTATGTGAACTTAACCTGAAAGACGTAGGTTTTGCTAATTTTGTAGGTCACCTATAAAATGTCGTGTACCTTGAAATATAAATTGAGTTTTACCTTGGTCCTCCCATTTATTGTATAGCTGCCAAGTTTGCCATTGTTAAGCATTTTGTTCGCCCTCATGACAACTGCATCCACCTGGCTTATAAGGAACCCAATGTTGTTGCAAAGCCTCTCTCGACCGTCTATCCATGTGATTTGGTCGCCACGAATTGTTTTCAGATCTCCTTGTCGCCCTTTGCTAGATACCAGCTGTCCATCCTTAAAAACACCGCTTGAATACATTGTCAGGACTTCATCCAACACAGCTCGGCCTCTATCTTCGCCCAAAAAGTTGTCAACAACACATAACCCATACGCGTCCATATCGCGAATAACATTTCTACAAACTTCGTCTAAAATAATATCAGCATTATTTCGATGTAAAAACGGTGGTGAGTCTTGTCTCCTTAAGGATATTTCAGGAAAATCGCGGAAATCACTTTTCCGCGGTAATACACGATTTTCTCCTTGTATTGGCATCGCAGTTTTTGCACAACGCAATGCTTTTTCCGTCGGCGATTTTACTTCTCTAAAATCCAAATCTAATCTAGGGGATAAACTTTCTGTTCTGGCACTTAATATTTCAGTCTCTGAGCTTCCCTCTTGTAAAATTGTCAAAATTTCACTATGAGTTCCAACGTTGTTTTTATCGCTACCATTTACAATCGAATGGATATCGCTATTATTACAATTCACTTTATGTTTCTTCCAATCTATTTTCTGATGTTCTTTTGAACAATAATAAACAGTACGACAACGTGAGCACCTTAGCTGAAGACCACCTTTTCCACACACCTCGCACACATTGACTGAACTCATTTTTATTACTCCCAGTCGTGGAATAAGGAATTTGACAACTCTAATTCAGCCATTTTGATTTTTCATTTCACCTTGGAATATTAGTTACAGAAATCTCCGCTAGAGTAAAAAAAACTTCAGCTGTCAAAATTTGCAAAACTAGTTGTCAAAAAATCAAAATTTCTAATGGCAGATGAAACTGTATTCGATTTTTTACATTCCGAAGTTGTAAATTATGTCTGTAATCGATCAGACACCATTGAAGACAAAAAGGTATATACTTTCATTAAAATTTTTCGCTAAAATATATAAATAAATGTGATTACTTCTTACTTTGTTTTCCTTGCATACACATTTCTGAACAAAACTATTGCTAATTACATTTTTATTTTAGGATGAAGATTTATCTCATTTAGAATATATCGGATTCATTTCTGGTTATAAAATAATTGAACGACTAACAAAAGAATGGCCACGATTCAAAGATGAACTAGACACTGTTAAATTCATCTGCACAGATTTCTGGTCATCAATCTACAAGAAACAAATAGATAACCTACGTACAAACCATCAGGGTGTTTACGTTTTACAAGATAATGCATTTCGTTTTCTAACGAAGTTGTCAAATAGTAAACAATATTTAGATATAGCGCCACGGTATGTAGCGTATACATGTGGACTTATTAGAGGTGGTTTAGCTAATTTAGGAATAAATAGCACTGTTACAGCTGAAATACAAACTATGCCATCATGTAAATTTCATATTCAAGTACAGAGAACATAACTATATATTATAAGTTCTAATTTTTATTATATGTTCTATTAAATAAATTAAGATTATATGAAGAACGTTTTATCTATGCCGCTTCCTTAGTTTGAACTACAAGCAAGTTCGAAGTTCAGTAAGTATTTTCTCTTCTACAAAAATTAGATGAATTAAAATATTAGGTGTACCGGAAAGTTTTTTCGTTTATTTGGTTTTATTAAAATAGAAACAAATCAAAAGAAAAAAAATGTACTTTATTGAGTAAAATAGTTACCATTGTGATCTATAACAATCATTTATCAGGAAGAGAAAATATTCCCGATTTATAAAATTCCTGATTTTTTGAAGGAAAAAATTGTTCAAGACTCATTTTAACATGGTTCAAATCTCTAAGTGTCTTGTTTCTTAAAAAGTGTTCCAGTGACTGAAATAAGTGATAGTCGGTGGGTGAAATGTTTAGTGAGCAGGGTGGGTATGCTAAAAGGTCAGGCATTGTTGCCTTGAAGAATAACTCCTCTGCTATTAACAATTTCTAGCCGATTTCTGGTCAAGTTCTGATTCAGTTGGTCCAATTGTTCACAGTAGAGATCAGAATTAACACTTTGCCCCGGTTTTAACATAATAAATTATTCCTTTATAGGGCCTTCCACATCGAAGTTCATCATTCAAGCATAAATTTCCTGATTTAAATTTTTTAAACCACTGTTGACATGTGCGAACACTTAGTTTATCACTATAAACAGTGCAAATGTTTTATGTAGCAACTGTAACAGATTTTTTTTATGGTACTCATACAACATTAAACAGCATAAAAAAGGTTTTGATGAAAATTCTTCCGCCATTTTAAAATGCAAGGGTTTAAATTAAATGAAAACAATAATTAGGTACTCAAGATTACAGAGTTTAACCAAAACGCAAAAGACGTCTGTTTAATTCAGCAAATAAGTCTTGACTAGTTCGCATACTGCACTAATAATAAAAACGAAAAACTTTTCGGTACACCTAATATAAAAAAAGCTCTACGACAAACATTTCTTTCCTAATGAGACTTGTTTTTTGTTATGCTGTCTTTTGTTTAATTTTTATTACCTTGTTTTAAATTTGACACTAGCAAACTGGCTCAAATTTATTTATGTATTTATCGTATGTGTACATCAGACATATTACATATACAGTCACAGACACACACCCAGGATTTATTTTTAGGACGGGCTCAAAAGGTTTTTTTTTTTTTTTTTCTTGTATACACTTTAAAATACGAAATTTTCAAGATGAAAAGATACAAGTGGGCCGCAAATAGCCCTTTGTCTCGCTTCCATCTTTGAAAGATGTTTTTTTTTTTATACTTGATTTAAATAGTTTTGACATCTATGGTTTATGTTCATCTTTAGTGATGTAAAAACAATCAGATAGAACAGAAAAAAAAATTGTTAGTACCTCTGTGGGGCTCAAGCCCGTGTTGTGGCATTTTCGCTACCCAGGGGGAAAATCCGTCCCGAATACCTCCCGTCGCTGTAAGAGGGGGCGGAGGGGGTGACGGCCCTGGGCGCACTAAGGAAAAGGGCGCTGACGGGCTTACTAAGGGGCGCCATTGCGAAGATGAGGACCTTTTTTTTTCTCGTTACTTGGATTGTGGGAGGTGAAGACCTTTCTTTTGCTCGTCACTTAAATTTTGAGAGGTAAGAACCTTGCTTTTATTTTTTATTTACCAAGGGCGCCAAAACACGGCTCTGCCCCTAGCGCAAGTTTTCCTTACTGCGGCTCTGATAGTGTGGGTCGAGAAATAAAAGAAATTCATAAAAAAATATTCGTTTTTATTCATCATAATTAATAATTATGCCTTATTAATGCAAAGAATTAATTAACATACCATGAATCGTATTTATTTTCGCCCGAGTACATTCGGGAGTGATCTATTCTGCAGGTAAAGCTTGCCCGAGTTATCTCGGGTGTGGGAATTTTCGCACGTAATAGCCGCCCGAGCATACTCGGGCGTAGTCCTTAAGCGGTTAATAAATCCTGAAAAGTTATTAAGACTCGATTTTTAACATTTATTTCATGTTAATTTAAAAGATGGCTTTCAAACATGAAAATTATATTTATGTCATCATCTTCATTGGCGCAACAGCCCGAGGTGGCTTATACAGGTGTCCCAAATAACTTCTTAAGCATCTCGAGAAGGGCATCTATTTAGTGATCTCGAGAAGGGTAAGGTAAATTAGATCAAAAGTGGCGCATTGAGGGACAATTTTTACCATGTCTTTGTTCTCAAAAAAATAAATAAATACATAGATTACTAGATATGAACGAAAATGTAAATTTTCCGGTTTTTAAATTTTTGCTCATAACTTCCAAAATCAAAATATTAAATGATTTTGTGAGCACTTTCTACAGGCACTTTTTCATAGTGAATTTACAGGGTGTCTCAATTTCTTTTTATCGCCTACCGTTTTCAAGTTATCAGTCATTTTAATTTTTCATATGGAGTTTATAGGGGAAAAATTTTAAGATCGTAGCGCCACGCGGATTTTTTTGAAACCATTCTAAATCAGATACCACTTGACATTTACTAGTAAATAATAGCGAAAAGTGTATCAAAAAACGACAAAAAATAAATAATTGTTTGGGATTTTCTGATTTTGTGAAGTGACAACACTTGTAAACATCTAAAATACTACATTTTGTGATCTGGTTTTAAGTTATGGCGATTTTCCATTGTCGATTATTTTAACTATATTGGGGGAAATAATAATTCCCGTGTTGTTTACCAAGGGGTAGAAATCTACAATGCTGGGCATATAATATTGTGTGGAGTCACTGAAAAAAACAGAGAGTTCATAAAGATTTATGCATTATGCCTAGAAACATCGCGTCGATTCCTAACCTCTTGCTTTCCCAATTTTGTTTCGAACCTTACGGTGTCTGATATTAGTGGAAACAAATGAAACGATATTTCCGGGTTTCTTCTTTTCAATGAATTGCACATAGGCACACAACAATATGTATTATACATTTTTCAATGATTATAATAAAACTTTAAAAACAAACTTCATATAAAACCAATACACAAAACGAAATGTTATCTGATGTACACAAGTTCATGAAACGCTCACCAGATGGTAGGGTGCTTAGCTGCAAATCCCTATAGTAGTTTATGATAATTTTGAATTGAGCTTTTTTTGTTATTCAACCAGATAAAAAAGTCGATTTTATTTTCGTAAATAATATGAAAAATTAAGGTGAACGTTTTATGTCCGTTAAGTAAGCGCTGAATGTCTAGTAAAATCTAAATAATTTTTAGCCCTTGATTAGATCTACAAAAAATCTCTATATTCAATAGGTATGTTCGATTTGCAACTTCGCGTTATACTGCTAAACGCTAGCAGTAAAACGCTGCAGTTAGCAGTTTACTCATATATATATAAACAAGTATATGGCGCATGAAGGCTGGCTAGATGTTCCATGATAGGAGGATGGAGCTATGTATTGCCGTACCCCTTTATGCCCGGTGAATAGTTTGCGCATGTCTAAATAACGACCTTGCTATTGGTCGAAAAAATTACAGTTACGTGGCGGGAGCTAAGAGAATGAGTAAAGCAGGGGGGTGAAGGCTTAATGGTGGAGTTGTGCTCGTGAGAATAGTTTCGGTACTATTCTACAACTGCAAACCCAGCTATATTCATGTCAGTATATAATCAAGTAAAATTAAAAAAAATAAATAAATAAAATGATTTGTGACTAAATAAAACTAAGAAAAATAATTTACTAAGGTAACCTAACCGAAAATTTTACAAAAAGTAAATTTATTTACCTAAATTTGCACCTAAAATAGACAGTACGCATGCGCAATAAGGTGGGTTTGCAGAAGTAGAATAGTGCCATAGTTTCCGGGTAAAAAAATAGATGGCGTTAGTAACCAGTTTTAGTTCCAAATAACCACAGTAGATGTCGCTAAATGCTACATTAGTTTCATATCATAGTGAAACAAATGTCATTGTTTTTTAACGTTCATATTTTCATATATATAAACGGGTACAGCTACGTCTTTTTTACCAAATAGTATAAACCAAATAATTAGGGTTTTTGTTTGATAACTTCTAACCTTATTTTTTTAAATGTAAATGTCATTTCATCTGATTTTATCCTGCTTTTTCAAAATGAATTGACACTACCCGAGCATGCGCATTGTGTTTTACGGTCACCAAAAGAGACAGACATATGTATATCTTACTCTCTATGTTGGAACATCTTAAGTTACATTGAGAGATAGGCCAGGCGCCATATACTAGTTTATATATATATGAGTTTACTACTAAAAACTGGTAACATACAGAGAGCTTAATTTTCTGTTCGATTTGTTTATACGTAAAGAATAAGAAGTACGTCTGACGTAAATGGTAAATGTCAGATAACTTTCCAGGTTAAGAATCTTTTTACGATTTGGTTCGGAGATTATCTTGTGTGTCGAATAGGGTGACCAGACGTACTCTTTTTAAGAGTATTATACTCTTTTTTGAGTAATATTTTCTATACTCTTACTTTTTATAAAAAAAACCTGAATATACTCTCTTTTGATGGTCACTTGTTTTTATTACTTCTAGTTTAGAATTGAGGACTTTTTTTTTTGCTCATCACTTCTATTTTGGGAGTGAAGACCTTTTTTTTTTGCTCGTCACTAGTATTTTTGAGTGAGGACCTCTGTTTTTTGCTCATTATTTGAATTTTTGGAGTATAACCTTTTTTTTTAGTATACTCTTTTTCTGTGAAAAAAATCTGGTCAGCCTAGTGTCGAAAGGGTGAAAAATATTAGATATATTTAATGGATCTTGAAATATTATCAAATCCAGAATCATTTGATTCAGATTTAGATTTTTCGAGTTCGGATGATGAAGTTATGAACTGTATTTGCGAGGTTTACAAAATGCCCCAGGATAGAAAAACTGAAAATTTTTGTAGAAACTATTGTCCCAAGATATTAAAAAAAAAATTTGTAAAACATTAGCCATCAAAGAATATAATATAAATATAATATATATAATCCTGTCAAAAAGTCAAAAAGAAAGTACCAACCATTTATTCTTTATCTATGGTACCAACTCAAAAAGGTAAACAAACAGCCGTAACAAATAATCCGCAAGAGAAGCAGCTGTAACTTTTTCGCAGTAGCATCATAAACTGGCAGTAAATTATGACAAATCGAACAGATTTGCAGTTACTGCGAAACAAAACGAACAGATTTTTTTAACGCGGCAGTAAACAGTAACTGCAAATGTGCAAATCGAACACACCTAATATAATTGGGATTATCATTAAATAAAACACCAAATAAAATGTGCACATATTTATTAAAATAACATGATGTCAGATGTATAACTTTATAAAAAAATATATAAAACAGATATTTCCAGTGAGTAATCAAGTTTCTAAATCATAATTTTTTTTTAAATTCTTTTTTAAAATACATTAAAATCTGTTCATCTGAATATCATAAGTGTAAAATCTTAGTTAGATTGTTTGCAAGTAGCATCCAGTTTGTCAATATCTTCAGTTGTTGTGATATAGTTGAGTAGATCAATGACTGCAATAATACCGATAATAACTTCTCGGTTCTTGGCATCTGCACTCGATGAATCTAAACAGTAAAATATAAAAGGTTAATGAAGATATTTAAAGATCTGTTCGTAGACTAAGTATGCACGTTTAAGGCAAATGAGATTTAAGTTGTACTCCTAGCTGTTTTATAATTGATTATAAACCAAAAGAATCTTTTTTTTGTGTAACTAAAAGCTAACGCGCATAGTGGATTTTATCTAGCAAGCGGTTGCGGTATTGTTGCCGCTTTGAAAAGTATCCGCGGACGGCCGGTTGTTATGCCACTGGGGCTAAAAACCAGAGCATGTTACTATTTTTCTGGCGAATCAGTTACCGCCTGTTAAAATTAAATCTATGTAAACAGAAGCGCAGAGACAACCTCCAGAATAGCTACTTTTCCTTCTTTTTTTTGTACTGTACTTCTTCCGTACTAATCTCGTGTAGTGTTCAGAGACCGCTTATTTGTAGAGCCCTGCAAATCCGCGGATATCCGCCATTTTTCTACGGATGCGGATAAATTATCATTTAAATCGTGCGGATGCGGATTATATGCGTGAACATAAAATCGGTTGGACGCCTCTTTCTACGGAAGACGCGTTTAAAAACCCAAAAATGTGTCGCTGGCATTTGTACTGTGCTTATGGCAAGAGTGATATAATAATACGCTACTTTTTACTTTTTTTACGCTTACTTAAATAGTTAAATATAGTAGAGTTTATATAACAGTCGTAGATACAACAATCTTTGGATTTATTGCGTTTATCAATTTAAAAATAATTATGAATCGTCTTATTTTGCATTTTTTGAAATATTAGTAAAAATTAACCATGGTAATTTGCCACATTTAAACATATAGAAGCTCATATCAAATTTTACAAATATCTTAAAATTCTTGAAATCGTCATATAACTTTCATCTTTTAATAATATGATGAATTTAAGAATTTAGTTTTATTATTAAGAACTTTTTTTTTTTTTTGCTGGTCTTATAGGACTTCCCTTGTTATTTATTGGTCATAAATGTGATAAATTAATCGGTTTAATTATTTCTAAATATCTCTGCTCTAAAATAATAGTGAGATATCTTAAAAAACTAAGTTTTTGAGATATTACTGTTTAAAGTTTTACATTTTATATAAACTTGGTTTAAGAGTCGAATAATTGTAATTTATATCTTTATTTTTTAATCTATATAATTTCAGTACAACGTTAGATAGAAAACATATTTCTGGACCAAGTAATATTAATGTGATTTTTTTTTTATTTAAAAAAAGATTTAAAAAAATTTAATAGTTTTAAAACAGCGATATGCCAAATAAGGCGAAACATGTTAGATATTTCCAAACAGACAGCAAATCCTGTACGGATTGTGCGGATGCGGATCCTGTCTATGCGGATGCGGATACAGAAAAACGTATCCGCGCAGGGTTCTACTTATTTGATTTATTAAGAAGAACCTACATTGTACATGCAAGAAAATTGCTGTATTTGTAAAATATGATACGCACTCCGCTCGAAGGATCCGTTTGTCCGTTCTACCGTTTTCAGTTCTACGCTCAGACGGAAGGTTTTTTTTTTTTTTTGCAACGCAACAAACTTCTTTGAATGTTGGGACATTATTACTAAACTCCATTCACAATAAATGTGAGATGACATCACACTTGGTTAATTTAAGTACCAACGTTATGATATGTTTTAATCAACATCAATCCATAACTCAGTTAGTAAATTTATTTATTTCATGTTGGTAGTTTTTTACAGTGTTGTCGGTTTTAAATTGAATTGTTCAATCGTTATTTTGACGTCAGGTTGACGTTTAGGTGCTTAAAATTAAGTGAGGTTATATTTTGTTCTTTTTAAATGTATTTGCAATTTAAATGTAAAAATGCCCAAAGCTCTTAGAAGCCGTGCTCAAAGGATGGTTTTGTCAATGTTTTTGATATGATGTTTTTTGTCTGGTGTCAATGTGACACCATGCGAAAAATTAGAGTAAATTTTATTAAGAGTATTAAAAGAACACGACACATTTCTAAAAACAAATATTTTTGATGATTCTTATACACTGAAATTTATTATTATTTTTTTTTTTTTAATACTACATTACACACTTAATTTAATATAAACCATAAATTACGCGACAAATCGGTTAGAAAGAACTGCTGTGCATCATAATTTACATTAATTCCTTTCCTCCATAGGAAATATAGGTTTTTAATATATTTTTAGAAGTTGTTCGATATAACCTAACTTTTTTTGACAGATTACGAATTGGCAACAAGGTGAGTTTTTCAAATGTGACGTCATTTCATAGTTACGGTAAATGGAGTTTATCTTCGTTATTTAGATTCAAAATATTTCAAATTAATGAATTCAAATTATAATATATAAAATGAACGCAATTTATAAAAAAAAATATGGGAGCAAGGAGCATATCATAATTTGGTAGAAAAAAAACTTTTAAAGGTTGCGGAATTGTTTTATATTTATTTACGCACGAATAAGGATCAGTTCGATTATTTAGTGAGGATAGTGGGGCCAAAAATGAGATTAACTTCTAATTAAATTTATGTGACGTTTCGCTTCGACAAGAATCGCAATATACTAGAAAGAGAAAACCGTCCGTTTTTGCCGGACGAAGTTGAACACGATTCGACTTTTGACGGGTGCCGGACGTATTGCAGGCTTCTGATTGGTTAGTCGGACGAACGGAGAGCTGAGTATGTGATCATAATTCATAAAGAGTAACGAAGAAAAATAATACAACCGAATCAACGTTTAATATGGTCTTTACATATATTATTGTTTGATTTTTCTTTGAAAAATTACTCCGACAGTACTGGGTTAAGATAAGTTAATTTAGGATAAACTTCATATTTTAGATTAGATGAGTTACGTCCGTAAGTTAGTAATTGTAGTTGAAGGTAATGGGATTCGGACCAGTCAGAAAATAAAAACAAATTTATTAACTTCGCTAACGTTTCGATTTTAATTTAAATCTTCATCAGAGCTTAGTTAATAGTCACGATATAAAATAACAATTTTAAAATTAATAAAGAACACATCATATTGTCCGGTTATTGAAATCAGAGATAAGCATATGAATGGAGTTCAATAACCGGACAATATGATGTGTTCTTTATTAATTTTAAAATTGTTATTTTATATCGTGACTATTAACTAAGCTCTGATGAAGATTTAAATTAAAATCGAAACGTTAGCGAAGTTAATAAATTTGTTTTTATTTTCTGACTGGTCCGAATCCCATTACCTTCAACTATAATTCATATTTTAGTTTCATAATTTTTTTGTTAAAAGTTCATACGAATGTACAACACAAAGCTGCGAAAAAAAAATAAATAAAAGAAATTTATTATTTTTCCTAAAATTTAACATTTACTATTTGCTCTAGGCAAGACCGTGCGAAGGAAAAGCTGTGCCCGGGGCAAAATCTAAATCTTGCGCCCTCTCCTTACCCCCAAAAAGTTTAACATAATAAAATTGCTGGCGAAAAAAAAAATAAATAAAAGAAATTTATTATTTTTCCAAAAATTTAACATTTACTATTTGCTCTAGGCAAGACCGTGCGAAGGAAAAGCTGTGCCCGGGGCAAAATCTAAATCTTGCGCCCTCTCCTTACCCCCAAAAAGTTTAACATAATAAAATTGCTGGCGAAAAAAAAAAAAAATAAAAGAAATTTATTATTTTTCCAAAAATTTAACATTTACTATTTGCTCTAGGCAAGACCGTGCGAAGGAAAAGTTTAACATAATGACGATTTTTGCGCCCTCTAATGTCAGCGCACGAGGCCTGTGCCCCCTTCGCCCCCCTTTTACATGGTTGTAGGATGTGTAAACTTTGTATCAAACGTCCATGTTTGCGAACTTTTAAAGTACCTAGAGCACGTCCAAACAAGTGCAGCGAATTTATTTGTGTTCGCGACAAAAACCTGCACGAAGTGAATCAGGGTGAACATTTTGCGATCCGCTTGTATGCGTGATCCCGTCCAAACTACGAAATGGGGTTACACGGCGTGTTGTCTTACACGATACATTACAGGATCAGTTCGCTAAAGTAGAGCTTTAGAAGTATATTTTAATAATATACAGTGCCGTAACTAGACAGGTACATAGGCACAGGGCCCAAGTCGAAAGGGGGCCCGAAAAATCGTCAATGGGAGGCCAAGTCACACTCTGGATAACCTTTTTGAGCAACCTTGCACGGGGCCCAGAAAAAGCTAGTTACGATTCTGATAATTTGGTAAGTATTTATAATAAAATTGTCTTAATGCCCATATTGTACACAAATAATCCACAAACAGACCTCCTAAAAATTAAATATGTTAATATTACTGTGATTCGTGAGTCACTAAACTGCAATTTTAAAACCAACCCACAACCTCAATTAATATTGAAAATTCATACAGCGTTAGCTTTAATTTACCATACCAGCAACAATAGACCATATTAGTGTGACGTCACATACATGTGCTGCCATCTCACAACGGTTTCCTTTAGAAGTTTTTGGTTGGTTTAAAATACATGTGTCATTACTTTTGTTACCTTAATTTTATGTATATTTACAATTTTTGAGCAAAAAAATATATATCTTTGATAAGTATATACTAATATATACAGTTCAGATACTTTATATTATAGAATAATGTTTTTAAAAACATATAAATAAGTATTCGAAGATATATTTATAGGTTACGTTTTTAAATAATATGAAAATCGAAATATCTTTAGAATCGAAATATTTAATTAAAACTAAGTAATCATTAATATTTTCTTTTAGAATGCATAATGGTGTGTTGTTTTGCACCAAATTGTAACCATTACAGCCACATTCTTAATTAAAAACTTCTTCGTTTTTTGACAGATGAAAATGAAAAACAATAATGAATAAAATAAGAACATATCGTTCCTTCAAACCATTTAGATATGGCACACATACTTATTGCTATGTTACTATAATAACGATTATTAACGTAAATTTTTCAGAACCTGCAAAGTAATATTGTTCTGCAAAAATAATGACATTAATTAATAATGTATAAAATAAGAATTTTAATAAATAAATATTGACTTGTAGTTTTGATGTGAAGCATTTTCTTACTTTGAAAACTTAATTTATACTTCCAAAATACAATTTAAAAAAAAAAAAACATGCTTAATTCGAAACGAACCGCCAGGCCGCAGCACGGAAACCCATTTTGTGACGTAGTTACTAATATGGTGTATTCATTTGCCATGCCTCCCGAATACAGTATAGAGAAAACTAATACCCAGTCTTTACCTCCATTTAAATTTCATTAAAAATAAATATCATTTAGCATTTCTTAACAATGTGTTTTTAAACAACATTTATCGTCATAGATATTAAATAGAGATTTAAAGCCTGGGCGAAGAACTACATAAGATAATTTACATTGACGCTGACTGTGTACTACTAGCACGAACGGATCCTTTTCCAAAATCCTAGAAACTCTTCCTAGACTCGTATCCAAACTGATTTTTCTGAATTGCCCGTACAACACTTGTGTCACTTTATCTGTTGGTTTGGCCTTTGCGTTCACAATCCTATTCATCAGGTTACCCATGGTCACCATACCCAATATTTTGCTGTAAAAACAAATGAAAATTAAACAAAGTAACACAAAGGGAATGTGGTTGTTTTACCCAGTTTCATCCACAACGGGTAGTTGATCAAATCCTTCTTTTTTCATGATGTCCATTGCTTCTTGACATGTCACATTTGGTAGGATTGTTAAAGGAGCTTGCAGTTTTAGGCAAGACACCTTTATATTCCACCACCTAAAAACATAGTTACTTTTAACTTTTAATACAAGGTGTCTCAAAAGAAATTTTATATTTAGTGGATCGATTAAAAAAAAAGTAAGCCGTATATAGAAAAAATGTTTATTAATTATTAAAATACACATTTTGGGGATTTATTTCTTAAAAATAATATCGTCTAAATGTAGACCCTCGCGTTCTCGGCACTCATTTAATCGAACAGTAAAATTACTTATGACGTCTCGGCAGGTGGACTCAGGCATGGCTGCCATTTCGTGACGGATATTTTCTTTCAAATGCGCCAGTGAAATCGGTTTATTGGCGTAAACTTTAGATTTAAGATAACCCCATAGGAAAAAGTCCATAGGAGTTAAATCTGGACTGCGTGGAGGCCAATTTATGTCACCTCTCCGGGAGATCAATTTGCCTGAGAAAATTTACGAAATTAGCCTCTGACTGGCATCTTGGGGCTTTAATTCTTGCACCAATTGAATTTTGTAGGGGTGCAGCTTTAGGTCTTTGTGCATAATGCGATGTAATGATGATCTATGCACATTTAAAGCACTTGCGCGCTTCCGAATTGAAAGGTTCGGGTCGTCACGAACAGACTGATTAACATTCTCCACGTTTTCTACCGTTCTTGATGACCTAGGTCACCCGGATTTTGATTTATCCAGCGTTGTACCGTCTCTTCAAACTTTTTAACCCAATGTCGAATGAGAGGAATGCTTGGCGCATCATTTAAGTGGCGAAAACCTCGAATACTGCAGAATTTTCTACGCGCTACAGTCGCCGAATCACCGTTTTTGTAAAACTCTCGCACGCATAACGCGCGGTCTGCTCCCGAGAAACGCTCATAGCGACTATTTTCCCAAGAGCCAGGCTACCAATTGACATAACCCCCGCGCCCCTCGGATACGTTGCGTTCACGCAGTAAGCTAAATAAATATAAAATTTCTTTTGAGACACCTTGTATAAGAAAAGTAGACTGTCAGAAATATGACAGAGATTTCGAGGTCATTAAAATTTGGCTAGTACTCTTTTGAGTATGCTTTTCTACTTGTTTTTTGTAGACTGAATCGTCTCATACGGAAAACTTCCTAAGCGCCCTGACATCTGGTGGCGATTTTCAGAAGATACGAGAGTGACATTGTTTTGTTTTGTTCAATGGAGAACTACGTGTTTTTTTTTTTATGGAGTTAGTTTAAATATTTGAACATTAAAACCTTGTTTATAATAGATACATAACATAGTGTATGGGCATATCCATAAGATTTCACAGAAGGTTTTATTGCTTTGAACATTTGTTTTTAATAAAACGAAAAAAGAGATTATTGTGTTTTTTATGCTATGGCTTTGTTATGCATTTATTATAAACGAGACTAGAGGCGCTTACCTATTGAACATAAATTATACCACAATTTCAAGAAGGAGGCAATTCTAAACGTATAAGCGGTACTAAATGGAATTTAATTTGTTTTAAATTGTAACGAGCTCAGTAGCAAAAGCCCACTTCAATAGTTAAAAAGTGCATAGACCTGATTTGAACAAGAAAATACAGGATAGGAAAAATTGGTCTTATTGGGTTAGGACTTTACCCTTAATGGGCTTATTATTATTAACTAACCAGTGATCTTTGTTGGTAGTAACTGCAAAATCTCTGGCCTCCATCCAGTGATCAGACACCATTTTGGTCATGTAATTACGAACACCATCTGGTAGTAAGACAACACATTTTTGCCCTTCCTTTAAATTTTTCGCTGCTTTTAGTGCTACAGACATGGCAGTACCACTGCTTCCACCTATTAATAAAAAGAAAAATATTTTAGAAATAAGGTTCTATAAACTCGAAGCGCCAACAAGTTCGGCCAACGAATTAGTTGTAGGTATATGACATATACACTGCGATCAATAAATTCTGACGGTTACATAATGGTAAACAATGGGTTTTAAAATATCAAAACTGTATTCTAATTTACAGCTGAAAATCCCAATTTAATAAAGAACCAATCAGATTACTTCGTTGGTCCGAACTCACATGAGGAACAACGAAAATGTGTTTCTAACTTAATTAGTTATCAACTCATTGGCGTGTAGAGAAAAATAGTGTTCATTTAATAATCAATTCGTATAAGGTATCAAAAATAGGATGTATGCCTATGTGTACATGTTCTTGAAAATAAGTTTGATAACTAAATGTTTCTGTCAAGTATTGCATAACGTTCAAGAAATAATGATCGCATTGTATTTAATACTTCTATATAACGCACGATTATCTTAGTACATTAACAAAATGTTTGGCGATGAAGTCAGACGGAAGAAATAGCTTTTCAGTTTAAACCAGTATCTACCAGTATATGTACAGGCTATTCCAAACGTTTAGGTGGAACTAAATGGGAATTTCGTTCTTTTAGGTTGTCACAAGAAGGGACCTTGCTTGGATTATTTCATTTTTCACGTCGGCATGTAAAAATTTCAAATTCCAACAGTGAAACCAGGGAAACGAATGACATATGTCAAAAATAAAATACTTTTTTACATATTTTAATTACAAAAACATAAATAAATGGTAAATTTGTATTAAGAATAACACAAAAAATCAAAATTTAAAAAAATGATATTAACCTTAACCATAAAATGTTTGGTGTAAGTATGATTTACAAAGCATAAACAAACCGGCCAAAAAGCACGATTCAAAAGATGAAAGAAACTAGATTGCAAAATCTAGTTCCGTCTAAATGTTTGGAATAGCCTGTATGAGCATGATCAAAGTGACAAAGAATTTTAGTTTTATAAAAATAATACCAACAGAAAGAAATTAATATATGGTATATAACCGTCGTGCATGCTGTCATTCAATCACTTACAGTCTGTTTCAAACGGTTAGGCGGAACTAAATGGGAATTTCGTTCCTTTAGGTTGTCACGAAAAGGGACTTTGCTTGGGTTATTTCATTTTTCACGTTGGAATGTCAAAATTTAAAATTCCAACAATGAAACCATGGAAACGAATGACATATGTCAAAATTAAATTATTTTTCTTACATATTTTAATGATAAAAAAATAAATAAATGGGATATTTGTATTAAGAATGACACAAAAAATCAAAATATAAAGAAAATGGCATTTTAAAATGATATTAACATTAACCAAAAAATGTTTGTTGCATGTATGATTTACAAAGCTTAAACAAAACGGCTGAAAAGCATGATTTAAACGATGAAAGTAACTAGATTGCAAAATCTAGTTCCGCCTAACCGTTTGGAACAGACTTTAGTCAATGGGTTACAATATTCGGCCCGTCAAAATAAAGATTATTAACGACAGATTAGGTTTTACGAAAGACAGAAAAAATAATGCACCACAGATTATTCCAGTAACGACAAAATAGGTAGAATGACAATATGCAAGTGAACGTCAAATCCTGCGCAATCTATGAACCCGTCTAGAAACTAATGTCATATGGAAAGAAAGGTTATGTTGCCTGAAAAATTCAAAGAAATAAGAATTCGACTTCGGTCAGATATCAAATACAAGTGAATAAGTAATGAAAATGAAACTCTTGAAAAATGTAAATTCAAAGAATTACAATTTAGCATTTGGGCAGACACGCACACAGACAAATGGTATAGGTCCGTTTCGAAAAAATATCCGTAAGGTAATACAGGGTGGTGGCTTATATATTATTGTAATGTGACTTATATGTAATTTTGATTATAATTAAATAAAATAAAGTGATTTTCATTTTCAGTTGCTTAGTTATTTAGTTTTTATTAAAAATGTTTTCTTCGTTCCTGGGGGGTAACCCCCCCCCCCCCCTATTGTGTGCGCGCCTGTATTTCGGTAATTGAAACGCAACATGACGAGTTAGATAGCTCCTGTCCATAATTTATGAGGCTAAGAAAGCTTTAACTGTCCAGATTAAAAAAATAAAAAAATCTGTAAGAGAATAATAATAATTATTATTATTTTGGTATGTTTATTCTACTGTTAAGATTTAATTTTATGCTAACTACAACTTCCTTCGGCGTACTCACTATCGAGCACAATATTTATAGTTTAAATAGGATCTTGTGTCGTGCAAAAACATAATTTATCGTGCTGAGTATATATTTAGTGTGCAGCATTTGTCATGCTGAGTACATATTTTGCCGTGCAGTATTTATCTAATTTTATTTAATTGTCCAGATTAAAAAAATATAAATCTGCAAAAGGATGGTAATAATAATTATTATTATTATTTTGTAGAGACGGCGATGTTGGCTCCCGTAGGCAAGACTTAATTCAGCGCCTCCAGGCAGGGCCGTACCTAACTTCTTTTTTCGAGCCCTGGGTAAGATTTTATAATTGGGCTCTCTTAAACATATTATATAAAGTGATGTCCTGGAAACAAAAAGGTCCTCACTTCTAAAATACAAGTAATGACTTAACACAAACGATCCTCACCATTAAATTATAAGTTATGACCAAGAAAAAAAAAGATCCTCACTTCTAAAATTCAAGTGATGACCTAAAAAAAGTCTTCACTACAAAATTACATTACGCTAATTATTTTTACATTAATTTGGCACCCTTCTAAGCCTAACGGCAGCGCCCACTTCACAACTTACATGCCCTGAATGTCCACTCCCGCCGGCTCTGTTATTTTGGTATGTTTATACTAGTGTTAAGATTTAATTTAATGCTAACTGCAACTTCAGCGTACTAGCTAACGAGCCCAATATTTGCAGTTCAAATGGTATGTTGTGTCGTGCAAAGAACCTAATATGTCTTTATAATTTGTCGAGGTAAGTACATATTTTGTTTGAAGCATTTGTCGTGCTGTCAATTGAGACTATGGAATATTTCGAGACTCTACATCTAGTCTACACCGAAGAGATTATGTGAAGTTTGACTGTGGTATAAGTGTAGTGACTAGTGATATTGATTATTTAAGTGTTACTGTTTTAAAATAATTAATATCCAATATTTAGGTATTTTAATATAACGGGTGTTTTTTTTTAGAGGTATAGAACTTAAATTGCAATAAAACAACGATGGATTATTCGATTGACATGAATTTTTTTTTATTCGAAAGATAATCTTGTGGCATTACATTAAATCATACCAACAAGACGGCACAACATGTCACACAGCTCGTGCCACAATCGATTTATTGAAAGACACGTTTGGTGACCGCCTAATTTCACGTTTTGGACCTGTGAATTGGCCTCCAAGATCTTGTGATTTAACACCGCTGGACTACTTTCTGTGGGGCTATGTAAAGTTATTGGTCTATGCGGATAAGCCACAAACGCTTGACCATTTGGAAGACAACATTCGCCGTGTTATTGCCGATATACGGCCACAAATGTTGGAAAAAGTCATCGAAAATTGGACGTCCAGATTGGACTACATCCGAGCCAGCCGTGGCGGTCATATGCCAGAAATCATATTTAAAATGTAATGCCACAAGATTATCTTTCGAATAAAAAAAAATTCATGTCAATCGAATAATCCATCGTTGTTTTATTGCAATTTAAAGTTCTATACCTCTAAAAAAAACACCCATTATATACAAAATCACAACAAAAATTATCTTATTTCATTTATTCTTAACGCGGAACCTGTTATCGACGCTATGCACGCATCGTGCTGGCTGCATCAGTCAACAAGTTCATAAAATCTTTTATAACAGATAATGATTATTTTCATAAAAATATTTCATATAAAATTCCATAATAGTAGGAAGTATACTTTGTTTTTTCCGAACAGCGTTGATAAAGTTGAGATAAAAGTGGAAATAGAAAAATAAGAATATCTTTAAAATGCCGCAGATAACATATTTATGTATCTTATATTAATAACCACAATAATAAATAGTTTGACTCCATGTGACCTCAAATATACAAAAGAAACAAATGCTTTTGAAAACATATGTTGTATAACTAACTATCTGATGTACTATTTCAAAAGAATTGTTTTTTTGAATAGGTAGCGAATTTAGAATGCAGGTTTACTTACTCGGAAGATTTTCATTAAAATATTATTATATTGTTCATGGCCAGGGCTGAACAAATCGCAAGGAATTGTAGTCCACAGACAAAAAAGTTACTCGCTCCCGGTAGTAAACTTACTCAAAATTGGACTCGCTGCTGTAGTTATTCGTCGCCAGAATTTGTCGAACCTTGTTCATGACCATATTTCGAAAAAATCACACTTACCACTAAGGGCCGGTTTCTGAAAGCTCAGTAAACTATAAGCAAATGGTCAACTACGGTCACAGTATATCAACCCCATAAGTAACCATAGCAACCGTTTTCTAACTATTTGGTTATAGTTAACTAAGCTTTCAGAAACCGGCCCTAACTGTATTTAAGGTCTAAAGACAAAGTAGAAGATATTGTACCACGTGATCGTTACCCAAAAAGATATTCGGCCCAAATAAAAAAGTGGTGGAAACCATAAGAAGGGCGCAACATCGTTGACGATGATTGTACAACAAGCCAAAATAAAGCTCTACACTCCGCCATTTTTCTGCGGATACGGGTAAACTATAATTAAAATCGTGCGGATACGAATAAAATATCATATCCGTGTGAACATACAATTTTCAGTTCGGACGTCTTTTTACATGAAAGAGGCGTTTAGATTCCCAAAAATGAATCGCTGGCATTTGGATTGTACTTACGGTAAGAGTGAAATAAAGACACCTTACGGCACTTTTTTCAAAATTTTTACTTTTTTGCTCTTTAGGTCTTTAGACTCTTAAGACTTACTTTATGCTTACTTAAATAGTTAAATATATTATTATTTATATAACGGTCGTCGAAACAATTTCTTTGGAATTATTGCCAGCAGCGTTCCCTCTAAGCTGCGCGCGTGCGCAATGTCTTCATCCCTGCTGCGCAGTTAAAATATCACTCGCGCACGTAATGCAAGTAATTGTTGCAAGTTTTTGGACTTAAATGCCTATTGTTAATTACAACATTACAATTTGTAAGCCAGTTGAGTTTTTAAAATATGTTAATTAAAAACTAAAATGCATAAATTTCAAAATTATTTCCTCCTCTAAAATTCTGCCCACAAGAATTTTATAGCTGCTCGGTCAAATTTTTTAGCGCCCAGTGCCCATTCCTGCTTAGAGGGAACATTGATTGCCAGTTTATGAATTTAAAAATAATTATTTAAAGTTTCGCCTTATTTGGCATTTTTGGAAATGGTGTAAAAATTAACCATGGTAATTTACCACATTTAATAAGTTATGAAGATCATTAAATTTTTAAAAATAGAAAGATTTAATTTTTTTTTTTCAAATCGTCCTTAAGATTTAATAAGATAATTTTAAGAATTTAGTTTTTAATATTTGCTGGTCTTGTAGTTGTTTCGTTTTTATGGATTTGCCATAAACGTGATAAATCAATCTGTTTGATTATTTCTAAATATCGCTCTAAAATAATAGTGAGTTAACTTAAAAAACAAAGATTCTGACATATTGCTGTTTAACGTTTTACATTTTATATAAACTTGGTTTAAGAGAGTCAAATAATTGTAATTTACATCCTTATTTTTTAATATATATAAACTCAGCACGGCATTAGATAGAAAATATTTTTCTGGACCCAGTATATGTAATGTGATAAAATCCAAAAAACTCAGTAGTGTTTTAGAGTAGGGATATGTAAAATAAGGCGAAACATTTTAGTTATTTTCAAACTGACAGTAAATCCTAATGTGCGGATATTTTTGCGGATACGGATTTTTTATTTACAAAAGATGCGGATCGGATGCGGATACAGAAAAACGTATCCACGCAGGGCTCTATCCATAAATTCAAATACCATATATCCCGACGTATAAGTCTAATTTTGACACTAAAAAATTGATTGAAATTTTTGTGGTCGACTTATAAGCCTTGTATAAAGTGATTGTATACCAGTTACTCCAATCTAGTCTTCGAAATGAGACGCTAAATGGACCCTCGAACAAAAAATTCGAGGAAAATCCGGTTTTGGGAAACAAAACTCGAAACTCTAACAAAGAATCACGTGGACTCTAGATGAAAGAAGGGTAATCCACCTTCCGGTGAACAGTAATATCTCCTACTATTATTATTTATTGATTATTATACAATATTGTTCATAATATTTTTGAAATTATTTTGCAATGATCTAGTATTAATATGGACATCATTAGTTTGGACGTTGTGATTGCTGATAAATGCTTCATAAAATATAAAAATATGTTTTTGTATTTTAGAAAGTATATATTTCTTTGATACTAATACTCAACATATTGTACTACTCTAGCCTAGTACTATAAGCAATGGCAAATGTCCAAAATAAGGGTGTCCCCAATATTTTTTATATACATATGTACTATTATAAATAAAAACTTCAATCAACAATTGAAATTGACTCAAAAGTCGAACTGTCTCCTCAAACAGATTGTGTTCGGAGTTCGAGGGTTTACTGTATGTTTTAATGGACTTGCAATTATTTATTATATTGCCTCTCTTCAGTAACCTTCACTAGCAAAAGTTTGTTTACAAAACTTAAGATAGGTGGACCTGACAGGAAAGTCCACCACCCAAATTATAGGTCAACTAATGGGTTCACCTATATATCTAAATTAATTATTATATATTTTAATTTCGACTTATATCCCGGGTCTACTTATATGCCAGGATAAATGGTACATAAAATCTGACTAACATAATCGGTCTCAATATTTCTCCAAAGATACGAATAAGAAATATATATATTTTTATGTTTATTCAAAATCTTTTGCGAAACAATTAACGAAGAAGTATTTTTATTTATAAATACTTACCACACAGCAGTCCTTCTTCCTTAATCAACCTTCTAGCCATTGGTAGAGATTCTTTGTCACTAGATTTGTACCATTTACTAATAACAGATCTATCCAACACAGTTGGAATAAAATCATATCCAATTCCTTCCACTTCATAAAACGTAACATCAGATTCATTGATAGCGGCGGGTTGAGCGAGAATTGAACCTTCAGGATCTGCCCCTATTATCTGACAATCTGGGCAGGACTCTTTGATTCTCCGTCCTATTCCGGTTATAGTACCTCCAGTACCAGCACCACAAACCTTAAAAAAGAAATACAAATGTTAGCAATAACAATAAAAAGTTATAGAAACATAAATTGAACAGGAAACAAAGAAATGTCTAGTTTAAGTTGTGTAAAATCTCAAATACTAACCAAACATAATAATAATAAATTCCTAACGTCTAGGTAGCGCATAAAATTCCATGCCTAAACGGGATTTGAACCCGAGACCTTAGCAACGCAGGGCACTTGTGTTACAACTACGCTACTCCGCTCAGCAAGTCTGGGAGTTAAACGAGAGGAATAAAAAAAAGATTAACTGCTCTAGAAATTGATTTCTCGAGGAGTTGTGGATTACGAAACTTGATCGCGTACGTAATGAAGCGGTTAGAGCCAAAATGGGTGTCGAAGAAAACATAATCGACACTATTGAAAAGAAGAGACATTCCAGGTTTGGACATATACAAAGAATGCCGGATATGTAATGGCCTGAAAGAATATGGAATTGGGTGCCGAAGACCTGGTAGACCTATAAGATCCTAGGAGACAATGGAAAACTGTCTCCAAGAAGGCGACTGGAGAGATAGAAACGCCTGGCAAAGAGAATGTGAAAAAGATTCGCTTATTACAAATTATAGATACAAATTTTACGATTATTACAACACATTTAGATAAATATGTAGCAATAACATACCCAATGTTTTTGTCAATTTTTCAAGTATTATCAACTATTAAGAAATGTTATTATGTGTAACAGCACTAATAAATATAACACATTAATAAAAATATTCTCTTATCTGTAATTATATGCTAAAATTAATCGTTATTATGATAGCATAGTAACACAAACAATAAACTTTGTAACAATTTATATTGGTTTATTAGCATATATTAGCTCTGTTCGCAGATGAAATCCCTAACAGGTTGGAGAACAACGCACGTGCTCATTTTTACTTTTATTTTTATATCCAATCAGAATCGCAATCATTAAAACGATAATGCCCACGTGCGTAGGATTCCAAACTATCAGCAAATAAGAAATAAAAGAAGAAAACGAATTAAAATATTACTTACCACCATGTCTACTTTACCACCACATTGTTCTAAAATCTCAGCAGCAGTAGTATCATAATGTGCCAATGGGTTTCCAGCATTTCGATACTGTAATAAAAAAATAATTACTTTTCTTTTAAATAACAATAGAATAAATTCTGAAAGCCTAAGTGGCGCAAAGAGAAAATAAAATTTCAGTATTTATTGGCCTCGTAAGTTTTCTTTTTCTTGGCCATCGCCACTATATAAAGGCAACGTGGTCAGCGTAATGGACCGCTGCTATAATATTATCCCTGTAATAATTAGGTATACATTTTTAAGTATTAAGAGGATCCTACTCTGTTTACGCAAGGGAATCATTATATTTGTTTACAGGGTGTTTTGGGGAACTATTCAAGCATTGTTAACTTATTGTAAGAGATACGAAAAAGGCTAAATTATTAAAGTATAGATCGTTCAAAATTAAATAATTTTAAATCTCAAATATTTTTATTGAATTAAAACACCAATTTGTAAGTTTTTGTTAATATTATGTATGGTAAACGTCTATATTAATAGACCGGGACTTCATGACATTTTTGGTCTCCGATTTCATACAGCATGCCTTTTGGAGGAGAGAATATTTACCCTGTGACAACAAAAAAGGGATGGTACTGAACCCCTGCACGCTTTCCGCTCATAGGGAAAATTGCATTTCCACTTGCACAAAATTTTTGTGTTTTTCTCTGACTTAATATTGCTTGCCCTTTTGTCAAAAGAAAGTTATAACAAATTTAAAGTCTTTTAATTATAGGCATGCTGTATGAAAACGCGGAAAATCATATTTTTTTATTACATGATCACATTACCGTTTGAGCCCTTTGGGACCCTCCGAATCGCATGCATATATTTAAAAGACTTTAAATTTGTTATACCTTTCTTTTGATAAAAGGGCAAGCAATATTAAATCAGAGAAAAGCACAAAAATTTTGTGTTTAAGTGGAAATGTAATTTTCCCTATGACCGGAAAGCATGCAGGGGTTTAGTACCATCCCTTTTTTGTTGTCACAGGGTAAATATTATCTCCTCCAAAAGGCATGCTGTATGAAATCGGAGACCAAAAACTGTCATGAGCTCCCGGTCTATAATGAAAACCAACAATTATATTATATTATTATTTTATTTATCAAAAGTTGTCACTAGTTTTAACTTAAGGTGATCATATTTTTTAGTTCAAAATTCGAGACGGGAGCTCATAGACCGGGGGGGGGGGGGGTCGATTTTTCAAATATAATTGTATAATTAATTTTTTTTAATACTAATTATATATAAGCTGTTCATTTTTGTAAGAACACACTAGATCTGGTTATTTTGGTTACTTTTATGGTGTGTTACTGACTTTAAATTTCAATTAAAAATATTCCCTACGCTGTAAAACCGACTTTAGGTTGATAAGGTTATGATCATTATAATTAAGATATAATTTTTCATTATGACATATGCCAAATGGATCGACATTTTAAAAAAGTGACATTTTTTAATACCAACATGACATACAGCTTCCAAGGTGCAAACTATTGAAAACAAAATTCCCTCTTAGTTTGTTCTTACAAAAATGAACAGCTTATACAATAAATAATTATAATTTATAATAAAATAAAATTTCCAATCATAGATAATTAACTTATATTATTAAAAGGAACATTATTAAAATCACAGTATTTTTTTAAATTAATTCACAATTTATTCATTAAAATGTCAGTAAAAACCTTTTAATATTTTTCCAAACTATGGACCTTTTCGAGTAGGTCTTTTTTGCTTTGAAGCATTTTATAAAAATCCGCACAGTTTTCTTCATTATTTACTTTAATCAATAATATTGCCTTTAATGTGTCTATATCAAGATGAGTCTTGTTACTTGTCCAAAAGCTGTCCATCAAGGAAAACACCCTTTCGGTAGATTTTTTTTAGTTAAGCTTTGTAAAAATAATTTGTTGAAATATATTAAAAATAAATATTGAAATTAAGTACATTTTCTAAAATTCGGGACAATTCGGGACAAATCTTGCCTCTGAAGAAAATTCGGGACTGTCCCGGCAAATTCGGGACGTATGGTCACCTTCTTTAATGGCCCGTTTATACAACCTTAACAGTAACTTTTCTTTACCTTATCCCTAACCCGTAAAAGATAAACTATACAAATCGTCTATGTACGTTTATACAACCTTAGCCGTAATTTATCCATAAGCAGACCGAATTAGCAATAAGAATTCCGTAACCTTGAAAGTTCCCAACATTTCAACTTTCGTAGTTAAATTACGGCTAAATCACTGAACAGCGCATGCGCGAAAATATGACTGTTATGAAATAGGCAACGAACTTTATTTTTGTGAAATAATAAAGATGACACGAACGCGGCAGATGCTGACAAGACAGTATAAAGGAATATTACAATAATTTGCTCATTATTCATTTTAATAAAATAGCTTCCAAAATTCGCAATTGCCGTTTAGAATAAAGGTTATGTTTACGATGTTTACTCGGAACTGCGCAAACTCTAAACAGCGCATTTCATTGGCTGCGGCTGACCATCGAGATTAAGGAAAAGGTTGTATAAACCAAATACTTTAGTTCTGGGGATCGTTAAAACTTATGGATAAGGTACTTCTCAGTTACGGCTAAGCAAAATCATGGCTAAGTTGTATAAACCAGCCATAACTATTATTAAGTAAAAAATAAGATTTATTTTGATGCTATTGGCAGTACTACAGGGATGCTTTGTTTAGTACGATTATATGTTGCCATATATTATTATATCTGTTAGAATAACTTGTATTATAATATTCTCTTCCCATAAAGGTTTGGATTTTGTGTTTTTAACCAAATTATAAACGCAGTGTGTAAAACTTAAATAAATACTTGATGTTGTAATAATATTAAGTGATATTAGTGCCATAATAATATTAATTATGATTAGTTAGTTATTACTAGTGAGCGGCAAAATATGCACTAAAAAACCTTGATTATATTGGTTGTGTCATATATTCGGTTGTAATCAAATGCGACGACGCTATGTCTCACCATAGCATTTACTTTATGCAACTTGCCGATGCCCCACCCGCATTGTAAAACTCAAAGGCCAATAAATAACAAAAGTGCAATTGTGATCATTAAATGACTGAAAAATTGATATTAGGAATAATGTTTAAACAAAAATTAATAACATAATAAATATATGGTCGAATATACACTTATTGCACTAAATATGCATAATATGCCATAGCAACCCAAAATATACAAAGTATGCAGAATAAAACTGTTGCAAAAAGAAACTTTTTTTTTTTGAATTCTTGGAAGATATTTGAAAATCATTTGACTGCATATCAAGCTATGGAATATTACAGTGGGGGGAAAAGATACAGCTGGCTAGTTAGTTATTTTAAAATTCAATGTTTTACTTTGTTCCACGAAGTACTCATTTATATTTCAGTATACCGTCTCATGTATCAAGATTACATCCGATGGTGACTATATTCGTTTTTTTTTTTCTTCAGTTCAAAAATTTATTTAAATTGTTTATATAGATATTTACCTGATCCAAAATGATGGAATTTGGAATCTCCTTGTTCAACCGTTGCGAAACAGCAATCAAACCTTCCGGAGAATCAAAACTGGCAGCTGTAGGTGTGCGAATAATTTCAGCACCCAAAGCACGAAGTACATCTACCTTTTCGTTAGACATTTTTTCAGGCATTACAATAAGACAACGATATCCTAAGAAAAAATAATTAAGTTAGCAGTTAAGTCAAAATGTTAAATAATTGAAGGGTTCGGGAGTAAAACATGTTAAGTAACAAAACTGGTGTTTCTTAACTAAAAGCATGTAAAACATGTAAAGTAAACCCGCTATTATTCTTCTTTCTTATTTCTGTCCAGCGTAGTTAATAATGTTAAATAAATAATTTACAAAATATATAAATGTATCAATATCAGTACATTCATAAAACTTAAAACTGAATTTACTACAAGAGATAAAATTGATAGTTAACACGTTTTACTCCCGAACCCTTCAATTGTATGTACAGCTATTAGTTCCACTAGTAATTTAAACGTAGAGTAGAATTTTAACAAGCTTCCATCAAATTTAAACTGATTTTAAAAAAAATAATAATAAAAGTTATTTTTACTAAACTCAGGCTGGCGGTAAAAAGAACATAAGTCAGTTTTTGGAATTTTACAGAAGACGATTTTGTAATCTGCTTCTCTAGCTTAGGTGTATTGTCATCTGACACTACCGATAGAGGCGCCACTGCATTGTACATCATGGCTGACGCAGATAGGATATTTTTGACAGGTTCAATGGTATCTTCATGTGATATTTATAGAAATTAATTTATTATTCAATATGAGGGTTGCGTTAAATGAAATTTTCCGTTTTCTCAGTGCCCAAGTAACCTCTAGGGTTATAATTGAAGGTAAAGGTTTTTTTGCCACGTTTCGGAACACGATGAAAACTTAGGTCTCTATCACGACCTACTTTTGCATTGCAAAGATAAACACAACAATTCACGTTGCATTTAATTTTTCTTGCAATTTTAAAGACATTTTTTAAAAACTCGCTATGAAAACAACAGTAAACAAACTCGACTATCAGTTTCTCAAAATCTCACTAGAGGCGCTTCAGTTATTGTCAGTTGACAATAGCAGTTGAAATGTACATCTAGGGCCGGTTGCTGAGAGCTCAATTAACCATAATCAAAGGAAATAAATAAATGCACTAAATTACTATGCAAAAATATCACTTTTATTTAATTGTAGCGCTTAAGTAAATTCACTTAATAATGCCATTTCCCGAAGTCATGCTAATATTAAATAAAAGTGATATTTTTGCATAGTAATTTAGTATTTATATTTATTTTAAAATGGAATATCACCAAGTAACGGATAAATAAATTTCCTATTTATAATCAAATGGTTAACTACAGCCACCCTTAGTCAACTGTTGCAGAAATGTCAAACAATGCAAAGTTAACCAGGCATAATTAACTTCGCGTTTGACGTGAGTTTAACCAAGGCTCCCTTCGCCAAATGTTGCATAAACCTTCATCAGGACTTGACGTCGAGTCAACCAGCTGAATTTAGCTTTGAAGTCAATATTCAGTTTTTTAAGTAATTTAAAAAACTAATTAATAATAAATAATTAATAATTTGTCTTCAGCAAGCAAATTCAGAGGCAATACAGGCCATTATTAGAAGTAAGATGTTTAGTGATTCATATGTATGAAGTGAATCCATAGAAAGTTTTCCCATTTTTTGACTCGCATGTTCTTTTATCCGCTAGCCTGAGAAATTTCTTTTGAAAATAAAAACAATAATTTATAGAAAATGGTGATGGATGTATATATTTTTAGAAAGCCACCTGACAGCATCAAAATAAGTTATATAATTTAGTGAAGCGTCGCCGACGGGCGTGCGGGATCGGTCCGACGCACCGGCGCCAACTTGCCGCGGCCCAAAGGACGCACAACGCAGAGCGACCCACCGCTGTTAGAGCATACCGTCGGGCAGCCGGTTGGAACACGGCGGGTCGGAGCCGCGAGTACCAGATAAGAGGAAAAGAGGGTGAACAAATAGCCTGCCACACACGGAGGGACTTTCCAGCGGATCTAGGCTGGGGGCTGCATCCCTGGTCCGCGACGGAACTGATCTGTCGGACCCGGTCCTTCGTTACCCAGTAATACAAAAATAAATATTCCTGGCTTACGGAGGAACTGGCCAGCCTGCGAAGCAGAACTCCTCGTTTATGGAACGTAAATATGTGAGATGTGAGATCCGTTGTCCTTTCAAGACTGCTTGAAAGACCAAGAACTTGATCCATCCAGCAAGATCACTGGAAGTTTTGATTATTTACACTCCATAAACGCAGAGATCTGTCCGCCCTATCTGGCGGTAGGCCCTATTACGCTGTATTCCGAGTCTTTATTTTTGCGTTATTAAAAACGAATGACCGGATCCAACGGAACAGTTCCTTCGCGGACCAGGCATCCGACCCGTCCCGTAAAATCCGCTAAAAGCGCCTGAAGACGGCGTAGTAAGTCACGGCCAATATTTACACTTGTCTAGCTCTGCGGATCGTATGTAGGGGCAACAAGTCACAGCCAGCGTAGGTTGGGCTTGCAGCTGACCGACGTTCGCTTCCAAAGTAGTATTCTACCACAAGTCAAAAGAGTTTGACCAACATCGGTGCAGACTTGCGCACGCATGTTATCACCGTACACACGATGCGCACACACTTGTCATCACATCAGTCAAGAGTGTTGTGCTCAAAAGTAAGGTTATAATCATTTTTGCGTAATAATGAAGTCTATTTAAAGTAAAAAGTAAGTTTTTGTACTTTTAATCTAATTTATATATCAAAAGCAAGGTCG
This sequence comes from Liopterus haemorrhoidalis, assembly GCA_963971575.1. NCBI lineage: Eukaryota > Metazoa > Arthropoda > Insecta > Coleoptera > Dytiscidae > Liopterus > Liopterus haemorrhoidalis. Next base: position 30,998,439 of record OZ020621.1, read on the forward strand.
AAGCTGCGACCATAACTTCACTTCCACTGTCAGACGCCATTTTACAAGCACTATTCGCTATTTTTTACTTGGCCAGCACTCTCCGCCAATGCTACATGTTACGGCCAGCGTCAAAACTAGAGCTGGCGAACGCTGTCACACCGTCTGTAGGTGCTTTAAACAGTATGTGGCAGACTAAAATAGCGAACAGCAACTCAACACACTGAAAAGAGACATATTAAAGAAAAAAGTGCTTAGGACTAGCAATTCTGACGCCCAATTCTCTATTGGAGTATAGTATAAAGGAAAAGACATCTTTGGGATTTGTTAATAATTAAAAAAAAAAAGAACAATACCTTTAACAACACTTGCAAGAGCTAAACCAATTCCTGTATTACCAGAAGTAGGTTCAATTATTGTGTACCCTGGTTTAAGTTTACCCTCTTTCTCAGCATCTTCAATCATACGATACGCAATACGGTCCTTAACTGAACCTCCTGGGTTGAAATATTCGCATTTTGCATCTAAAAATTATTTTTAATTTAATTAATATTACCGGGTGTATATCAACACCTATAAAATCAAAGTGTTGATAGGTAAGAATTATCACCTGATAAATATCCAAATAAGGAATTAGAATATTCAACAGATAAGTAGCTTATAATATCTTGGTTCAATAATCGATACATCTTATTTAGGGTGACGAGACAAACTCTTTTAAAATCTGTCCAACATCATACTTTTCTCCTAAGAACAGATTTCTACGGAATTTTTGCGTAGTATTGACTTAAACAGTATAATGTGAAACACAATACTTCCTTCAAACTTTCAATGCTATAGGGCGGTGCTTCTTAAAGTGGTGGGCCGCGGCCCCCTAGGGGGCCGCGAAGAGTCGCAAATATAACACTTAATTATTTTATTATTTAAAAAGGATAAGTAGCTTTAACTTTAAAGCTTCATAAATATTAAGGATTCCACACACCAAAGCGGCCGCGGTGGCGATAATGCAGCGGCCTAACGCAACCTATACAATACAATGAGACCACGCACATACAAGCGTTCCGCTATCTGAGAACGCCACCGACTGCAGCGTTCAGTCTAGCGATCACCAAACACTGGCGACCAAACTCGACAAGTTGCGTTAGGCCGCGCGATATTCATTGTTTATATACCACAGAGTGAATATATTTAAGAAAATAATGTCGAAAATCGATAATTTAACAGAAAAAATCATAGATCAGTAAAGGATCATTTAATTTTGTATGACTTAGCACATCCTGATTACAAGAATATTAGGAAAACAAATAAAGTGTGGGACGAAATAGGAAAAGTTTTGGAAATTGATAGTAAAGTCTGTTCCAAACGATTAGGCGGAACTAGATTTTGCAATCTAGTTACTTTCATCGTTTAAATAATGCTTTTCAGCCGTTTTGTTTAAGCTTTGTAAATCATACTTGCAACAAACATTTTTTGGTTAAGGTTAATATCATTTTAAAATGTAATTTTCTTTATATTTTGATTTTTTGTGTCATTCTTAATACAAATATCCCATTTATTTATTTTTTGTCATTAAAATATGTAAGAAAATAAATTTAAGTTTGACATATGTCATTCGTTTCCATGGTTTCATTGTTGGAATTTTAAATTTTGACATTCCAACGTGAAAAATGAAAAAACCCAAGCAAGGTCCCTTTTCGTGACAACCTAAAAGAACGAAATTCCCATTTAGTTCCGCCTAACCGTTTGAAAAAGACTGTAAGTAGATTATTATTTTTCCTCTACATACAATTAATTATTCTATTGTATTCTCGCAATCAATATTATCATACAACTATATACCGTGATTCACTAACTGATCGCTACCGCTACCGCCACTCCCACCGCGTTAGTGTGAGGAGACCTGATCGCTAGTCGTATCGCTACCGTGGCAGCTACCGTGGCCGCTACCGTGGCCGCCACCGCAGCATGTGTGGAATCCTTTATTCTTCATTATACATAGATCTGTGCGTAAAAAACTATATGTTTGTATATATTTTAACTAATCTTGGTTCCAAAAACAAAAATTAGGGAGGCCGTGAGTTATTGATAAGAGTTGCAGGGGAGCCGCGACATCAAAAAGTTTAAGAAGCACTGCTATAGGGCAGTGTTTCCAAAAGTTTGGACAACTGTGTACCCCCTTCTAAAATTTTCGTAACACTGAGTACCCCCCTTCCATAAAAAAATCGTATATTTCGTTAATTTTTAATGGCCTTTGCTACTGAAGCAATTAGTCAGGATAATATTAATGTTTTGAAAATGCCATATCTGAACGGAATTCTAACCCAAGACCTTAAAAATTGATGTGAAGTGTGAATTTTCACACATTTCAGGGTTTTGCAGGTATTTAGTAAGTGAATGATGATTATTTGGGATGCCAAAACAAATTTTATGTCAAAATATTTTTTTATGAATTTTAATTCGAATGCCTATTACCATTATTTAAGTTTCTATAGATGTGCAGTATTTTTTTTATATATCAAGGTTCATTAAGATTTTGAAAATTGCGCCTATGGCTTCCATTGGTTGTTTTTAGTCATAGCTCCTCCCCTTTGATTTCGTGTACATTCTGTACACGAAACTCATTCGTGTACACTGGTCATTAAATTTACGCTTTTAAAAATTAAATGCAACAATTGCCAAAATATAACTAGAATTTTGAAAAAATAATTTAAACAATATAAAAATGCAAAAAAAAAAAAAAATAATATTGTCTCCTCTCGTAGGATTCGAACTCAATTTCTCGGGCAGAATGCAAGTATCTTAGCCACTGCACCAAGAAACACGTTACTGTTTAGCGTCTATATAACTATAACATTATTAGCAAAAAAACACAAAAAATGCTTTATGTTCCAAAAACATAATCTGATCAAAAATTCCTATTGTACTATTCCGGTTCACACCAATGTACATTACTTAGAATTTTTTCAGATTTTTAGTTTAAACCATCTGGGCTACAGGGTGTGGGACAAAATTTTTTTTGCACAAGTTTGGCAAAAATCGCTTCAAAATAATTTATTTTGCAAAAATTAAAATTTGATCGTTAATCCACGTACCAAGGGCTTTCATTTGATACCCTACTCAGAATTTTAAAAAAATATTTTTTTTTTTCGATGAGCACATATTTGTTTATATTTTAGGGGGATATGTTTTTTAGATGTTTTAGTATTTTTCCTATGTGCGGGTCAAAGAGTTGTATAAGCATGCCAAATTTCAACTCTCTAGGTTTAGCCGTTTGGCTACAATTTTTACCGAACAGACAGACAGACAGACAGACGACAAAATGACGGTATAAGGGTTTTTTGGTCATACCTACAAAACCCTAAAAACGCAGGGCCCATGTGTTACCACTATGCTACGGCAATCAACACATATACTTTATTAATAATCAAAAAGTATTTCTTATTTAAAATTTTAGTGCATGCAATTTAATGTTGCCCAGAACTAGTTAGCAGGAACTGGGTTATTAAATAATTATAATGCTAATAATATTAAACAGTAAATAACAAATTATATTATAAATAGCATTAATTATATATACATTAGTTAATGACAAAGATAACCTTGTTTATGTTAAGACGACAGAACGATGCGCCGGCTATCGCTTTATGTGTATATTATCACTTGCTCGTCACTAATTCGCAGAGTCCCCCCCTACAAACCCTTCCCGTATCACTCTTTGGGGAACACTGCTAGAGGGAATCATAAGAAAGACTATAGTCTGTTTCTTTGGTTTAAGCGGAACTAGATTTTAACTGGCATTTTTATTAAGTGACATTTATTAAAAAAATTGATATAATCCAAAAAGGAAACGGAAAACTGGAAGACCGACAGAGACATGGAAAAGAAGAATAAACAGGGAATATGCAGAAATTGGAATGACCTGGAATGAAATTAAAAGGAAAACAAAGGATAGAGAAAAGTGGAGAGAGATCGTTGAAAAAATATGTGTAAATGAGAATTAATAACAGAAACACCAACTAAAAAGAAAAATAAGAAGTGAAGTGCGCTGGTCTAGCCAACCAACCACTTTTCTACCGGCTATAGAAACGCGTTTACGCGCCCTATGCTCCACTCGGGAGCTAAAAAGACAAAGAGAGAGATTAGAAAAATAAAATAAACCATGCATTTTTATATTTTTGGAAACTGTAAGAATTTAAGAAATGAGTCATTTGTGAAAATGACACAAAAAATCAAAATGTAATGAAAATGACATTTGATAATGATATTAACTTTAACCTAAAAATGTTTATTGTATGTATGATCATAGAGTATGATTTACAAAGCTTAACCAAAATGGTCAAAAACACGAATCAAACTATAAAAGTTACTAGAATGCAAAATCTAATTCCGCCTATAGGTTTGGAATACCGTATAATACAATGTTTGTACCAACATTAAAATACGGTAGTGAATCATGGGTCGTAAATAAACGTTCATAAGTAGGTACTCCAAGCTGCAAAATTGAAATATTAGCAGTAAGGGAAAATTTAGGAGCCTTTGAAAAAAACTCTATTAGAAGCTAAATTAAGCTGGGAGCATAGGAGTATTCAGTTCGCTGGGGGCTCGTGACGATAAAAATTTGAAATCCTTTTAATAAAAAGAAAACGCATCATTTTTATCCACCGTCCATTATATTTATTTATTTATTTCATTTATTCAACAGCCCAAAGGCCAAAAAAAATGTTATACATAAAAAAAAGAAAATAAAACAAAAACATATTTGTACAAAGATATCACATGAAACAAACAATTAAGAAAGAGTAAATAAATACGTATAATACAAAAACATTGGAGTTCAGGTCTGAACAATAGGGGATAGGCATGATTTTTTTAATTTTTTTTATCATATTCCTCTTGTTGCATATAAACATGAAAAACAGTTTTTTTTTAATTTGAAGGCTTAACAAACCATAAATTTAGGTAGCGCGCGAAAACGACGTGTGACGTCATACCCCTTCTAACTGACGCATGACACTACTAGCCTACCCAGCGTACATAGTCCGTTGTGAACTTATTTGTTTGTATAACTTTTATAGGTTATTTAAAGTTAGAGTGATTTTAATTAAAATAAAGTTTAATTCTATAAAAACAATTTATACATGTTTACCGAATTAAATTTTATATTAAAATATATAAAATATGGAAGATCCAGGCCCCAGTACTTCGAAACATAATCGAAAATATTGTTCAGTACCGATGTGCACAATTAGTTCAACTAGAAATCCAAAAAAAAAAACAATTTATATCATTACCTGATGGCGAAAAACAACAGAAAAGGCGAAATTTGTGGCTGGAAGCTATGGGGCGAAATAAACCGATATTTTAGAAAAAAGTAAATTTTATGTTTGTGAGCATAAATGCATCAATGTTGGGTAAATTATCACTCTGAGCCCTAACAAAATCTTTATCTGCCATTTTAATAATAAATGCGTGAAAAATTGTTTAAAAACAAATACAAAACTCTCGAACAATACAATATACACACGTGTAAAGATTATGTTGTAGCTGTATCTGTGACGTGAAACCTCTATCGTTTTTTAACAATAAACAATTATAATGGAAAAATGCTACTATGATATTAGCGAATACCTTAATTAACACTGAATGTTCCCCAACTATGATCTGCATCATTAAAAACCCTTAAAATATAAGAAAAATGTATTCTTCATTTTATTTTATAAGTTCTTATGCATGTTTTTATACATCTAATTTAAATATTGCACTGACTGTATTGTATTGTATTGACTTGTTCTATGTCTACAGCTGTAAGATCGACTGAACAATAAATATTATTATTATTATTGTTATTATTTGACGCCATACTCAGTCGTTTTTACTCGGCAACCTTCGCGCCGTGGTAGGCTTATTTCAAATTTACAATATTTTAATTAAAAAATTTGGCTATAATATTAATTAAAATGTGATTTTTGTTTTGTTAGGCGACATAACTAATATTAACATATCAAAATAATGTAGTTTTAAAGAAATATAAATTTTATGCGTATCCCCTATTGTGAACTCACACGTGCTAGGAAACATATGTTTGAAACATATAACATTATAGAGAGGAAGGTGTTAGCTTTATTTGTAGAGCCATTTCTAACGGTTTACTATCGTCAGATACTAGCAAGTTATTTTAACGCACTCTTACAAACTCTGCACTTGCGTCTCACAATAATAAACCATTAAAACTGGCTCTACGAACAGACCTATAGTAATCATACCAATTTTGATATTTTTACAGATAAGCACGAATTAGACTTTTTTTAACACGAATCAACTGTTTTTAGCGTTGTGTCGGTATGTGGACACGTGTAGAGCAAATTCGGTTGAACAGATATTTATGAAATTTCATATTTAAGCTTTGGACGTAAATATCTCAATTTGATCAAATTTTGGTACAAAACCGTCCATCGGAATAGATAGTTTATTGTAGGGCCGGATATAGGTTGTGACGAGTGAGACACTCGCCTCGGGCGCATAGTTGGTAAGGGCGCAAAAATCATTCCGGCACTCCTTTTAGGGTTTTGTAGGTATGACCAAAAAACCCTTATACCGTCATCTTGTCTGTCTGTCTGTCTGTCTGCCTGTTCGGTAAAAATTGTAGCCAAACGACTAATCCTACAGAGTTGAAATTTAGCATGCTTATACAACTCTTTGACCCGCACATAGGAAACATACTAAAACATATCCACCTAAAAATATAAACAAATATATGCTCATCGAAAATAAAAATATTTTTTTACAATTCTGTGTAGGGTATCAAATGAAAGTCCTTGGTACGTGGATTGACGATCAAAATTTTATTTTTGCAAAATAAATTATTTTGACGCGATAATTGCCAAAATTGCGAAAAAAAAAATGTCCCATACCCTGTAGCCAAGATGGTTTAAACTAAAAATCTGAAAAAAATCTAAGTAATGTACATTGGAGTGAACCGAAATAGTACAACAGGACTTTTTGATCAGATTATGTTTTCGGAAAATAACGCATTTTTTGTGTTTTTAAAATATCTAAAATATGTAAAATATTTAATCCGCTATTTAACATAGTAAATGAGTGAACGTCCGTAGTCCAGTGGTAACGTTCTCGGTTCGTAAGTTGCAAACTAATGTTCGATTCCCGTCAATTTTTATTTTTTCTTAATTTTTATTTTGTTAAAATTATTTTGTCAAAATTCTAGTTATATTTTGGCAAATGTTGCATTTAATTTTTAAAAGCGTAAATTTAATAACCAGTGGGAAGTGTTAAAATTATAATTTAATTCTATGTTTGAATGTATACGAAATCAGAGGGGGCGGAGTATATGACTTAAACAACCAATGGAAGCCGTAAGCGCAATTTTCAAAATATTAATGAACCTTGCTATATAAAAAAAATACTGTAAATAATGGTTTAGAAACCCAAATAATGGTATTAGGCATTCGAATTAAAATGAATAAAAAAATATTTTAACATAAAATTTGTTTTGGCACCTGCGAAACCCTGAAATGTGTGAAAATTCACACTTCACATAATTTTTTTTAATATTGTCATAATTTCGACTCGTCATCCTTGACTCGTGATCCAAGACTGGTATTTTAATTCAGGCGCAGAAATACCTTTGTCAGGCTCTGGTTTACTGATGCCTTCACAAATATTTCACATAACTATTTTGATAAAAATTATCTAACAAAACTTGCTGTACAGCAGTGGTCTTCAAACTTTGTCGACTCACGGAACCTTTAGAATTATAAGTATTTTTCGGGGAACCCCATCTCATCCTTAGAAAAATATATCTTAAATAATATTCAAAGTAGATCAATGTTTTATAGTTACTTTATGCAACGACAATTAAAGAAAAGTATTGTATTGTTTATTAACAAATTTTAACATAAAATTAATTAATTTACTAATTAGTAGCATCAACTCGTTCCCCAGCTGTCTCCTACCATTGCATTATATTTAGTGACTGGGGTGTGCTTGCATTTTTTACACAATTTGTCGAAGTCTAGTTGTATTGATGTTAACTGCAGTCGCATTTCATATTCTGCATTTAATTTGTTTCTATATTTTGTTTTTGTTGCCACATACGTTGAAAAAGATGTTGTTCCGAATGGCATTAAAATGTTTATAGCTGTGTGAGAAACTTCAGGGTATTCTGCATTAATCTGCAACCAAAAATTTAGGTGTTGCTCTGGTAATTTTGAACCCCGGGGTTCCGCGGAACACTGTTTGAAAACCACTGCTGTACAGTAATAATAACTTTTATCTGATATATTTTTTGAAACGACTTAATTTTTTAGAACTTTTCACATTTTTGCGATATTATTTCTAAGTGTCTATTTTGACATATATGAGGAGATAACAAACAAAACATGATGTCACAGTAATGCAATTTCAAGATGTTTGCAAAAATAAAAAAACAGCACAATCATGTTTGCAACAAATTGGAAACTTAATTTTTCGACCCATATATTTTTTAGATTCTGAACATTGAATTCAAACATGTCATTAAAATTTTAATCATCAAAAATGCCTAAAATCAATTATTTAAATTTGGACAAATCACGTTTTACATGTAGTTGGTGGACAAATGATGGTTTAAATGGACGAAACAAGAACAGCTTATCTGATTTGAATAAATGTTTATTAACAAAAATAGGTTTACATTATCTTATTTATTCTATTTTTTAAATATTATTATTTATCATTTTTAGGGTTTTGTAGGTATGACCACCAAAAAACCCTTATATCATCACTCATGTGTGTCTGTACGGTAGAAATTGTAGCCAAACGGCTTGACATAGAAAGTTGAAATTTGGTATGCTTATACAAGTCTTTGATCCAAATATAGGAAAAATACTGAGAGTCCAAAAAAACACATCCCGAAATAAATATAAACAATTACGTATTTAATATAAAAATAAATATTTTTTTTTTAATTTTGGCATACAAGTGTGGCATACCAAATGAAACCCCTTAATGCGTAGACCAACAAACACATTTTTATTTTTGAAATACAAGGTGTCTCAAAAGAAATTTTATATTTATTTAGCTTACTGCGTGAACGCAACGTATCCGAGGGGCGCGGGGGTTATGTCAATCGGTAGCCTGGCTCTTGGGAATATAGTCGCTATGGAGCGTTTCTCGGGAGCAGACCGCGCGTTATGCGTGCGAGAGTTTTACAAAAACGGTGATTCGGCGACTGTAGCGCGTAGAAAATTCTGCAGTATTCGAGGTTTTCGCCACTTAAATGATGCGCCAAGCATTCTTCTCATTCGACATTGGGTTAAAAAGTTTGAAGAGACTGGTACAACGCTGGATAAATCAAAATCCGGGCGACCTAGGTCATCAAGAACGGTAGAAAACGTGGAGAATGTTAATCGGTCTGTTCGTGACGACCCGAACCTTTCAATTCGGAAGCGCGCAAGTGCTTTAAATGTGCATAGATCATCATTACATCGCATTATGCACAAAGACCTAAAGCTGCACCCCTACAAAATTCAATTGGTGCAAGAATTAAAGCTCCAAGATGCCAGTCAGAGGCTTAATTTCGTAAATCAGGTGATTGAGCGATTTTCAACGTTTACCAACATTTTGCTTTCGGATGAAGCTCATTTTCATCTTAAATCTTATCTTAAATCTTAAATCTAAAGTTTACGCCAATAAACCGCCTTCACTGGCGCATTTGAAAGAAAATATCCGTCACGAAATGGCAGCCATCCCTGAGTCCACCTGCCGAGACGTCATAAGTAATTTTACTGTTCGATTAAATGAGTGCCGAGAACGCGAGGGTCTACATTTAGACGATATTATTTTTAAGAAATAAATCCCCAAAAAGTGTATTTTAATAATTAATAAACATTTTTTCTATATACGGCTTACTTTTTTTTTAATCGATCCACTAAATATAAAATTTCTTTTGAGACACCTTGTATAATCATTTTTATGGTACTTTTGCCAAATATATATCAAAAAACTTAGTCCCCCATCCTATCTCTCAGAGGGGTTGGTATAAAACACTGATGGGAACCAGAATAGATCAAGAGAAATTTTTCATCAGGTTAGTTTTTCGAAAAATGTCGATTTTTTTGTCCTCGATTGCGTTTTTGAAAAATATTGAAGTTTTTTGTGTTTTTATTAAATTATGGTTAATAATGTTACGGATTGTTTGTATTTATGGCTAAGATAGTAAGTTTTTTTTTTTTTTTTTTATTAAAAATATAACAAAAAATATGTAACAGCTGAGGACCGAGTTTTGAACACCACACTACACTAGTAATGAAATACTTATAAATCAAATTGTTAATAGTGGGAAATACGTTTCTGAAATTTAAAAAAATTAAGCCCTCTATATTTCTTATTAATCTAATGAAGACTTGAATACGAAACAAACACAGAAAAAATGCTAGGTATTATGGCAAGTTATTTAAATTTTGTTTAAAAAAATTAAATGGAAACTCTTAGTACTCAAATAATAATTAAAAATGATTATCAAAAATCTGTTGATTTTAATGTGATTTTAGAACAAACATTCCTAGACATCCAGTATTATGTTGGCTTCTTACACTTTAAATACTAGAAACCCCTGAAATGTGTGAAAATTCACACTTCACATCAATTTTTTAAATATTCAAATCACTTTAATTTTTCAAATAATCACATAAATCCTCTTATTGAGGGTCTTCTATAGATAGAAGATAGTACAGTCTGTTCCAAACGGTTAAGCGGAACTAGATTTTGCAATCTAGTTACTTTCATCGTTTAAATCGTGCCTTTCGGCCGTTTTGTCATACTTACAATAAACATTTTCTGGTTAAGGTTAATATCATTTTCTTTATATTTTGATTTTTTGTGTCATTCTTAATACAAATTTATTTATTCACTTATTTATTTTTTTGTCATTAAAATATCTAAAAAAAATATTTAATTTTGACATATGTCATTCGTTTCCATGGTTTCATTGTTGGAATTTTAAATTTTGACATCCCAACGTGATAAATGAAATAACCCAACGTTTCCCAAAGTGTGGGTCGCGACCCAGCACCGGGTGGCAGAAAAATTTTGCCGGATCGCGAAAAAATTGTAAAAACACAAAAAAGATTTTTTTTGTACATTTTATTTTCTTTTACCTCAGTTAATCACTAGAATAGTGTGTATTTGTGCTCTTTATTACTATACTATATTCTTTATTACTATACTATACTCTTTATTACTATTTATTACTCTTTATTAATATAAAGCTACTGCTTTAAAATAAAATTTGTTTTGTAAATAAATGTTTTTTTTCATAAGGTGGGTCGCGAAAAATTTTAAAACCTCGTACCGGGTCGCGTTCAAAAAAGTTTGGGAATCGCTGAAATAACCCAAGCAAGGTCCCTTCTCGTGACAACCTAAAAGAACTAAATTCCCATTTAGTTCCGCTTAACCGTTTGGAACAGACTGTAGATTAATTCATCAAAAAATTAAAAATACACATTTTTGTTTTTGTTTGCGTATTTTCGATAATACAAAACACGTTTTAGATTAATTTAATGATTTTATTTTATCCATTTATATTTTATACTGAACAAAGAAGAGGCTATTGGTACCAACCAATATCTCAATTTTTAATTTTGTGCGACAAACTACATTTTGAATGTTACCTCCTGATATGTAGGTACGTTTCCATGATTACGGTAAATTATAAGTACGTATCATGAAATAGTCAACGTAATATAACACGTAATTATCTTTTTCAGTAATAATTTCTGTTAGAAAGTATTCTGTTTAAATACATTGTGGTGACTGTTGGTTCTATGGTGACCCCAACTGATTTTTACTTATGTATGTACCGAATACAGGTCTGAAAAGTTTTTTCTGGACCTCCCGACATTATCAAAGATAAAATGTTCTTGGCGTCTGGTCCCTTCGAGCTCGGTTCACGAAAGAACGACATTCAAGCAAAAAAGGTTTAGGAAATTAAAATTCCAAGCAAAGGAAGACCTCTAACAATCTAAAACCAGCAAGTAATATTCTATGGGAAGTTGGACTGATGCAAAATCCCTCACAGCAAACCAGAGATATAACAGTAAACCGATGCAACTTCTTACTAGTATCGTAGTGCTAAAAACCTCGACATCACTTAGATGTAAAACAGATCACCGAAAACATATATGCTTGCATGTAAATACATATTTTTTTATTAGTTTTAGTAATATGTCCTTAATAATAACTTCTATTATATGTTTTTACAAATTATTGATAAATATTTATAAAAATTCAAGGATACAATTTTTTAAGAGACGCAAAAATTTAGATATTGCAACAGAAAAAATGCAAATTTTATCACAAAATATGATGATAACAATTTTAAAAACGTCAAAGTGATAATTTTTACATTTTCTTATGCAATTAATACTCTAACATTCCTCTGAACCAGTGGTTTTTAATCCTTTTAAATCTAAGAGCCAAATTTTAATAAAATTTTGAAAATAAAAAATCTCTCAATACACTTTTGTGGCGCGGCACATTGTTTGACAATCACTTCTCTAAATTAAGAAATAAATTATTTATGATGAATTTTTGACGAATTACAAAATTAGTTGCGCTTGTGAAAACCAGATAAGGCACAAGAGATTATTCAAAATAAACCAGTAGCGCACCTAGGGCTTGATTTAGGAAGTACACATTCAAAAATAGTTAACATTTTGGAAGTTTAAATTTAAGAATATTATGGCAGAAATGTTTTAAAAATTTATAAAAATAAATAGTATCAAAGATTATTTATGAAAACAAAGTTTGAATATTGTGGAATCCCCTAACCCGCCTCTGTCAATCGATGTAAAAAATAAAAAACTACTTACACATGTCACATTTCATTCCCGCAGATTTAGGAATAACATTTAACTTAACCATAGGTGTTCGTCCAATTGTGTGCAAAATATTAGGATAAATTTTCAGTGGAGTTGTACTAAAAATTTAAGGTTATACACATATTTTATCAAAATTATGAATTAAAATTGTACTTACAGTGGTTTTTTAGTATGTGGATTTGTTTTTTCGTCTGCTCCAATCTTCCACGTACATTTTGACGGTTGATCTGGTCGCACAAAATCCATAATTTCAGAATAACGTCTTAGGATATTAGCCGAAGACACCTGTTTATTGTCGGCGTCAACGGTGTGCGCACTTTTATATCCATTTACTTCCTTGTGGTGGGGCATTGCGTAATCTTTTAGGTAGCTGATAACTGATAAAAGAATATGATTGTATATATGAAAAACATGCTTAAAACACTATTTTTCATTAGCATTTATGTTTATTTTATTAAATTTGTCTTAAAAATCAATATTACGTCAGATTTTAATGAGAAAAAGTGCAAATTCATCTAATTGATGCTATTTTTTGTTAGTAGCATTAGTAGGTAATTTTAAATGTTAACTTACAAGTTTCAGAATGATTTGCACTTTTAAAAAAATTCTAAACACTCATGCTTCGCCTCTAGCGGAAAACTAAGATTTATAACATGATATTTTGCTTAATATACAAGGTCTCTATTTTTGTTTTATACTGATAACACTTTTCACTGACCTTTACTAGAATATCTAATAGGTCGAGGTTTTTAAATTAAACACCATATTATAGTTCAATCATTTATTAATAATTTTTCTTTCAATGTAATAAAATTTAACAAACTTCAATATAAAATATACAATTAACTACTAGCCACATGGCTTAACAAATGCAATCTTAAAATTAGTTATTTAAAAATAACATGCTTTAAATATCATAACCTCAATACAAAGGGTGGATTACCAACATTAAAAAGCAAACATGCTTTTTCCACCAAATACAAAATACAATTGAAGTGGTTAATCTAAACCACCACACGATCGATAAATCGCTAATATTTCCGAGAAATACATCGGAATATAGCAATGTTCATAACTTTCACAGAAAATAGGGTTGAAACACTATTTCAAACCCGGAATGAACTCAGGAGTTATCACTTCACAAACGTCCTTCAACCTGGTCGGCCTTGGAATTCTTCAACTGGGTTATCACGACCTTGGGTTTCATATGCAACCGTTAGAATTAAGCGTGGATGTTTTTTTTTTGTCTCCCTAAATATGGGAGTTTTTATTTTTATCATAGCTAATTCTTAACGTCTTTTTTCTTTTTTTCTTCCACTTTTTTACAAAATACACCATTCCCAGGCTGACAAAAATACTTAATCAGAATATATAAAATTCCTTGGAATTATTTCATTCTTGTTCATTTTTCTTCTGTGAAAATTCATGATAGTGGTGGTAGTTTAATAGTTGGGCGTGGGAATTCATACATCGTACATTCATAGAAATCTGTCAGTGTCTGTTCCGCTTGTGACATTAAATGTTCATCATCAGTTGGGGTAGACCACGGTGAATGTTCATTTCTTGTAACCAAAGCACAGGAACACTCTGAGATTGTTTTTCTGGAAGAAAATCCGCAAAATTCTGCCAATTTTTCACTGTTGTCAACCTGGAACAATAAAAAAAATATCATCAGTCAAATTTGCCATTATCTAATCATAAAAAATCATAAAAGAACAGGTATTTAATCATATTAACGCGTCATATACGCCTTCAGTGTAGCCAACCAATATGACAATTACGTCACTAACGGTAGTATGCATTAAGGCGCACTTACACCTAATTGGTTCACAACTCATATGACTACTACGTCACGCGGGTAGCATAACCTTTCAGGAGATTACTAGTTGAAAATTACATTTATGAAAAATAGCGTATTAAGTTTTTAAATCCGTTATTTTAAACAATTGTACAATATTGTGCAATTTATTATAAGGAAGAAGATAATATTAATTATTATGCAAAGAAATTTCAAGCTTAATAAGAGAAAGTATTTCATAATAACGATGAAAGTATTACGAGGTAAATTGTACATTAAAAATTTATCCGCGTAAGGTATAACTTGCAGTGACCCACTATCCTAAAAACGATTGACGTCTGTACACTTTCGCTTGGAAATACCAAGAATTCTTGGGAATAACCGGACAAACGGCCATTTTAAAAAATTATCATTAATGATATATAAAGAATGCACTCAAAACTGCATTACTAAAGAAATCACAGGTAGACATTTTAAGAAGTGGTGCTAACCAGATACGAATGTTAATATTGTAAAAAGATTTAAATTTGCCCGTTATATTTTGTAATATTTAAACTTGATTAGATTTAAGCAAAAATTAATAAACATTCCGAGAATCCATAATAAACTTTGCCCCTTTTTGTGTATATCGACCGAGTTCTGAAAAACCTTTGGTCTACATCTGTGTTCCTGGTAAACATGTTTAGAAATTGATCGGCTCCCTTTTCTGAAAACCGACCTTACCCGAATTCTATTAAAAAACACATCCCTTACGCGGAAACAAGTTAATCGATTCTAATATGAATTCCACAAAAGAGATAATTATTACGTTTCCGGTAAAGTCAATTTAAGATTTTAAATTTCCGTACAAACATCGATATTTACCGAAGTTTTCCGAGAAAAAATGATGATAAAAAGTTAAGCATACAAATTTATCGGAATACCGTAAAAAATACAGTTAAATGTTAATTGAAAATTTAATATTTGTTTAAAAAACATTGTGATTTTATCAATTTATCCTGAATATTCATATTAATTTGTTTAATGATACAAGAATTTTTCACACGAATTAAAAAAAAACAACGCGAGTAGAAACTAGGGACTTGCTTACTAAACTTGAAGGGCAAACTGTGTTGAATGTTAAACTCGAATTTAACGATAGCTTTTAAAATATGACGGAGCGAATTATATGCACAATATTATGAAATACAATTTTGTAATAAACAAAACCTGATTTTTTTAATTTTCAATCAATCCGCTAAATTTATGTCTTTCATAAATTGTTTATGGACAATAATTTATAAAACCCTGACATTTTTATAAAAATATGTCAAAGTCGATTGACAAGTTGAAAAAATCAATTTCTAAGAAATATTTTTCATAAATGTATTTATTGATCATATCCAGGAATCACTTAATATAATTCTAATTACATGCAAGGTGAAATAGTTTAACGGGAAATTATTAGAAATACATTTTAATGAAATTGTTTCAATAAAATTGTTCTGGTTTTGGTGTGAATTTGCACACATTTCAGGATTTTGTAGGTATAATGTGGCAAAATGTTTTGGGTAATTTCAAATGTTTTAATTCAATTCTGTTAATCTAAATATTAAAAGCTTATAAGCTATTTCAAGTTTTATGGGCTTTTGCCAACAAAATGAAGTTTCATTCAATCGATAAAAATTACTAGATTTGAAAATCTAGTTCCGCTTAAACCAAAGAAACCAATTGTAGGTACTTCATATTTTTAGATCAATCTCTTTGAAAAAAATTATTTGAACATATTTAATTTGGAAGATGTTAACATTTGATACCACGATTTAAAAACAAAAAATTTAAAAACTTTTTTTTTTCGAAAAATTTGTTTTAATTTTTGGTGTGGCTTTATTGATAATAACTACGAAACCCTAAATAAATAAAGTATCTGGTACTCACTTGAATGACTGGAATATCATTTTCTAAGCAAAACGCCTGAAGAAGTACTTGTTGCATATGACTGGTAGCATCTCCAGGTCTTGTTTCAGCAAGCATGCAGAAAAGAACTGCATCAGGATCTTCTTCAAGTAGACTTAAAGCCGGCATAAGTCCACAAATCAAACGACGTTCAGCACGTGCTTGTGCTAACACGCCTTGAACCGCACGTGTTGCCACAGATCTGTAATTAAAATAAAATAAAGGTCAATATTTCATTCAATTAAATTACCTAAATAAGCATGAAAATTTGATACTTGCATAATTTGACATAACATGAAAAAGACATTGAATCAAAAGATAAACCTACATGTGCGAATTTAAATGTTGAAAGATAACGGACTTGTCAAAACGTGTTTAATGTTTTTTTTTATCAGTTGCTATGCCAAAAACTTATTCGATCCATGTAATTTGAGTAAGTGCAGCTATCTTTTAATTTGATTTGATTCATAACTAATTTACAGCTACTAACAAACTGTCATTTTGCGTGCAATTATTTAAATTTTATTTGTGCTGATCTTATTTGTTGCGAACACAACAATACACAAATATTTTTGTTTTGTTGTAAAATTGCAAAACAACCATTATTCCAGACAACCGTATTTCCTTTGTTTACATATTATTATTTTTTTCCAATATAAGTGCTTTCTGTGTCCAGTTGCGAATATCAACAATGCAACATTTTTGTAGTTTTTAATGAAGTTTTCCAACAAAACATTACAAATAACCTTAGTATTTTCCTTAATTTGTTTACTGCGTTATCAATTACATTTTTCCAATATTCAGGCATTGTCTGCGTTTTGGATTATTACCCAAGGCTTCCCATTGTTAATATCAAGGTATCTTTAAAAATTACAATTTGTTTAATGATAAGAAATGAATATGCACATTCAAATTGTTTGTTTAATTTAAATGGTTTTTAACAAATTTTCATGGCATGACAGTGCATTCAGGAAAATTTTGACGTGTAAATGGCCAAATTATTTCAAAATGGATCTTTATTTAGAAATTTTATCGCGCTCATAACATGATTTATGTCATTGATTTTGTGATAAGGTTTAATAGATATCTGAAAAAGTATTCCACGGTAACATTGGGATTATTACTTAATTCATAACAATTAAGCATAGCATTAATTTGTGTATTATAACATAACATTACACAAGATTATGAAACTTACCGGTTAAGATTTTTGCATTTATCCATATTTCCTTTAAGTACGCACATTTTGGGTTTTATAGATTTATATATAAACACTTGGGAGTGCACTTTCACACTTAAAAAATATCACTAAATAAAATAAACTGTCTTTAAAACACTAATAAACAACTCGTGGTAACTGCTTTTTTAATATATCAATACGTATGAATAGAGCAAGTAACTATTGTAGAATGACGAACATACACGTCAGTCCTGCTTATAAAGGCGCATGAAATTGCCTAGAGTGGGGAGTTCGGTTTGTTTTCTCCTTCTCGGAATCTCCATTTAACAGGTACTGTGTATATTCGCGTTCCAATCATTTACTGGGGATTTTCACGTCGTTATTTGAATTTTGATATGTTATCATTTAAATATGTATAACAAACAACATTTTGAGTTTATGAAAAAGGGTATATGAGTGGTTTTGTTTTATGCATTTGTTTGGATTTCGGAATGTTGCATCATGGTTAGGTCAGAGACCCTTAATAACCTTGACATGCGGGAATTCCTCGCAGGGAAAATATTTATTGGGAAATATAAAGATTTTTTGCACTGTTTGTTTTTATATTTTACGGAGAATGTTGCTATTAATCAAAATGGATGATTTTTCCCATAATGTTTGCCTATAAACAAATATATTTTATAGAAAATTAATAAAATGTCCAACTTTAAATATAATATAAACGATGGCTTTAGACAAAGTGCATTGAATTAATTTAAATTGTTTATTTTAAGAAAATTAGGTCATTTATATGATAAGTAGAAATATTTATGAAATACATTTTCATTTGTATTTTTTCGAAAAAAAACCCACTCGTTTTAGGAAACCTTAATACAATAAGACTTAGAATAACTCGAAAGAAACTTTCATAGAATTTAGAATGCTAAGAGGAATAGCGCTAAATAGGGGTCATATGTGGGATAATAGTTATTGATAGTATTTTATTTCCATAACATGCACTCTAATTTTAGGGCTGCGCCCAGAGACGGACTGAGACTCGTAATTTTAAATTTTTACCGGCCAATTTTTACAGTCAGATCAAATTGAAGAGGAAAAATAAATGGAAGTGATGAGCTAAAAGAAAGAAGTCAAATCGAAGTGATGAGCAAGAAAAATGAAGTCAAAACAAAGTGAATAGTAAAAAAAGGAAATATTATCGAACTTGGTAGCTCTAAAGTGTAATTTTCTATGATTTATTCATTAATCTGGATGATTGCTGTGATTTTTAGCTGGGAATGTCAAAAGCGCGGTATTCTTAAACAGTGTTGAACGGGGGCCTTACTGTTTTATAGACAAGACAAACAGAAAATCAGGGACAGAAAGACATACGAAGATGGAAAGAGACTGAAATACATGGACACAAACAAAAACACAGTCAAAGAGTGTTTGGGAAAGACAGAGAACACAAAAAAAAAGGCAAAAACGGAGAGTCTGATACATAAAGGCAGACAAAAAGACAGACAGAGGGACAAAAGACAGAGAAGACAAATACAAAGAGACAAGAAGTCTAAAAAAAATATAGGGAAGTTCTGCAAAAACAAGAAAGACAAAGATTTAAACAAAAAATAGACAGACAGAAAAAAAAAAGAAAAAGAGTGAAATATAAAGCATGTTTCAGTGGTAGCCAAATTTCATGTTCAAGAGACTGCATACATACATAAAAATATTCCCTCAAATTTCTCATAGGCGAGATAAAAAAATCTTTATTTCCTAACTTTAGTTAAATATATATTTGGGAAGTTACAGGAGGACGTCAACTAAAATCTCTAAATATCTCACTTATTATTTATTTTACAGCAAAAATGTTTATAAAAAAGTTGTTTAGAAACAAGAAGTGATTCTTTTCTTTTCAAGTCAATAGAGCAGACCTTAATCTTTTCCAAATCTTAAAATTATAATCATAATCAGAGCCGTAGCAATGTTTTTGGCGCCCTTGGCAAATAAATTAAATTAACTTAAAATAGCGCCCTGGTAATAGACAGGTGAAAATACAAGTGACGACCTAAAAAAAAGGTCCTCACTTCTAAATTAAAAGTGATGATTAAAAAAATAAAGGTCCTCGCTTTTAAACTACAAGCCATGACCAAAAACAAACACACGATCTCATCAGACCCAGGGCCGGATTTAGACTTGATAAGGCCCTAAGCTATTTGAGATATGGGGCCCTTTATAAGTCCAATTATTCTATGTCAGTGACAAATATGATTTTCGGATACCTAGAGGGTTAAACTAAAATACAATTAAGAAGTATATTGATAGTGACATAATAAATCTTTAACTTAAAATCATTTTTATTCATAACAACTTATGTATGACAATTGCTCACACGGATTTTTTTTTTTTTGCCCCCTAGAAATTGGGTGCCCGAAGCTATAGCTTGTGTAGCTTATACGTAAATCCTGCATTGATCAGACCTCATCACTGCTATGGCTTTGATCATAATAGATGATGAGTTCTTTCCTTAATTGTTTTGTATAAACTGCCCTTTCCTATTGTGCTTTTAATATGCT
Organism: Liopterus haemorrhoidalis; assembly: GCA_963971575.1. Classification (NCBI taxonomy): domain Eukaryota; kingdom Metazoa; phylum Arthropoda; class Insecta; order Coleoptera; family Dytiscidae; genus Liopterus; species Liopterus haemorrhoidalis. The sequence continues at coordinate 31,018,755 of OZ020621.1, forward strand.
AATTATTTTAATGTCCTCTAATTATCCCGTCAGAACTAATTCCTGGTTCGTAAGTTAGTTTTTTGCTGCATTTTGTGTGCATTTTTGCACACGGAAATGGAAAATAATATCTATTTACTAAAAATTTATATTTATAAATATGTTTTTCCGTCGCGTGTTTTAGATAGCGAAGACGCGTAAAAAGAGGCCGGAATAAATTTATTATACGTGTCTTTTTATTATTTGATACCATTGTTAGTGCAAATTTAATAAATGTTACGCAATTTAAGTTGTATACGAACCAGTTTGAACTTGCAGAGATTTCATTTTGGATAATTGTTGCATCATTATTATTCAGTGGCGGCGCTAGCTCTTAAAATCTGGGGGGAGGTAAATTTGGGGGGGCCAGGACATATTTTTTTAATCGTTTACATATGAAAATACAAGTAATGACCTAAAAAAAGGTCCTCACTTCTAAAATATATTTTTTCCAAGCAATTATAGGGGGGCCAACTGGCGCAAGAGTCCGTGTACGACTTTCTAGCATGGAGTTTACCAGAACAGTCTTTCTGAAGACTCCAACAGTAGTAGGCCGTCATGTGGCCATCTTTCTGATAGCTGATGGAATCTTTCCCCCGGTTCTTCACTAAAATCACCCAGGTTTTCTGGTAAGTGGTCATAATAAAACCGAGAATATAAAGTTGAAAAGCATATTTTCCACTAATTCTCTGCCTTATGATTTCCAAGAAAATTTTGTACTACTATAAATGAACACCAAGAATTAGATTCAATCTTGTTCATTGATGCGGTTCGATTAGATTGTGTATCTTCAGTAGGTTGCCTTATCTGAGGACCATCAAATATTCTGGCTTTCAGTTTTTCAAGGAAATTTACGTGTCAAGTAGCCTACACAAAGTCCATCTCGATTTAGAGCCTTCAAAAATTTCTACATAAGCCCAAACTTGGTATGCAAGGGTGAAAATATAATTTTCTCACTCGCAACAAAAGATTCGTTGACAACGTTTTGTTTTTCTTGAATTATGACATTTCTTAATGGAAATCACTCAATTTCTGTTAAGCCAGTGCTGATCCTTAGCTCTGCTGTCCCAAAGACATAAAAAACAAGGGTATTTTGTATATCTACTTTGCTGTCCAAGGAAGATTACCGTTTTTAGATAAAAAACTAAAATCAATTAGTCTGTATCTCAAAAACTAGAGCTGCTACGAAAAAGAGTCAGGTATTTTTGGAATCAGCACATCAAAAATATCCAAAATCTGTTCTTACTTTTCCGTCACCAAAATAAAAAAAATATTTTGTTGGGCAGTGATATTCAAATAATATATGTCTTTGGCGCGGTATTTTCTGTATTAATAAGCAGTTTAAAATAATAATAATATTATTTATTCATGTAATTAAAATTTAAGCTTTTTACATTCGTCACAATATAAAATATTATTACAATTTACAATAAATAAGACATACTAAAATAGCTATTAAGTGTCGGTTTCTGAATGCTTTGCTAGATAACTAAAAGGTCAGAAATGGTTGTTATGGTTACTTATGAGATTGTTATATTGTAACCGAGTTTAGCCAAATGGTTAAACTCGGCTAAGCTTTCAGCAACCGGCTCTAAGACTCGTTGAAGGTAGATATTGTTCAATAGAGATTTTTAATTTTATCTTAAAATTTTTCATTGTTAAAACCTTATTTTACAAGGGAGAATGTTGTTAAATTTAGTGGCATGATAGTTTAACAAGTATTTAGTTGCGGGCAGTCTAAGTAGTTTTAGTTGTATAATCAAGCCTAATTAGTTGTTTGCCACGGGTATTGTAGCCGTGAAAATGTTTTTGCAACTTTTTTTCTGTAAAGACAGGAAAACTTCAGAATACGGATTTTAACGAATTATTGACTAATTTTTACACGGTTTTTTGTATTGATTAGTTTTGATGCAAATATAACAAAATATATATTTTAAAAAACATATTTTTTCTTAAACCACCTTTAATTGCGATATCGAAGGATTCGTATTTATTTATATATTGTTTTTTTGTTCATGAACTTGGGCCAACACTGATTATATACTTTTTAATTCGATCTATTTGTTTTTCTATGCTTTTTTATCTGTATATTTTTGGTATCTTTGATTATTTCAGAACCAGGAAATTATAGAACCATCTACTTGTAGGATTCTGATAGAACGACCCCGAATATCCCAAATCGCCCCGTTCTTGAACGGTGCCTTGAACACCCACACACCGTCGTTTTACCGACCGCCAACATATATAAAGGAGGTTTGTGATTATACCGATTTTGTTATTTCGAGATTTCAATGGGTCCCCGCGAATTGAGGTCCCTACATAACGCTTTGACTATTTTTAGCATGATGTCTGTCGGTCTATCTGTCTGTCTGTCTGTCGGTCTGTCTGTCTGTCTGTCTGTCGGTCCGTGTACACGTGCAGAGCAAATTCGGCTAAAAGGATTTTTATGAAACTTCATATTTAAGCTTTTGACATCAATGGCACGAGTTAATCAACTTTTGGTAAAAATCGGTTAACTATAAATGGAAGTTTACTCGTATTATTATTTCAATAAACTGGATATATTTGTAACATTTACTCTTTTTTTCTCTTTCTCTACCTAAACCGGTTATATTTGTAACAGGTCTGCCTCTTCCTCATTCTATTTATATCTCAATCTGTCTTACCCTGGCATTATCTTTCTGTCTATGTATCTCTGTTTTAGTCAGCCTGTTGTTTCCTGGCTTTCTTTGTCCTTTTGTTTCTCTTTCTGTTGGCCTTTCTCCCTTCTACTATCTTTCACCACTATTTATACACCCCTCTCTGATTTTTTTATCTGTCAGTCTCTTTGTTACTATCTCTATCTTCCTGTATTTTCCTCCTTCATTCTTTATTTGTGTAAAAATATCATCAATTGCTAAAATGTTTATAAATAAACAATACTTAAAAATTAAATAATGGGAAATATTTTCATTACATAAATATGATTCATAAAAATCTCTAAACTATTGTTTAGTTTTTTTATTCTAAGAATTATTTAATAACTGTTTTCATTCAGCGGATACAGATCCATATCTCGCGATAAAGAATATATAATACAATTTTATTTTACACACCAAAGATATAATTTTTTCAATCAATTGTTTTTGTTTTGAACTAATTTGAAATGTGTTTTTCCGTAAATTTGTTTATAAAATGAAATTGATAATGTTACAAATATTAGACAAATTTTATTTGGAAAATTTTAATACTTCATGTACTTGAACTGATAATAAATATTTACATATTTTTATTTGGAAATTTTTTCAACATTAAATAACAATGTGTTGACAAGTTTTTTAGATTACAAAATAGTAATTTTAATATAATCAATTTTACAATTACTGTGATTTTAAATTTTAAAATAATGTTATAAAACGAATTTTAAGTTTGAAATACAAGAATCCCTTAATTAGCACGGGTTCAATTAGCGCAAGTTTCGTATTATCGCAGTTTATCATTCGCTATCAAATTTCGATTTGCGAATTAAAATGTTGATTAACGCGATCAGTTGCGCAAATTTTTCTTGCGATAGGCTCACATTCAGTTACAAATGTGCCCCTTAAAATCATGTTTTTGGGTGTTTAGGGGGTTCAAACCGTGAGACCTCCCCCCCCTGATGCGCTCCTGAACGTGGTATTAGACTGACATTGATGAACTTCTCTCACCCACTTCTTTTTGAACAAAATTTTTATAGAGATTTTTGTTGTTAAATAAGTAAAATATTTCATATAGTTTTTAGGTAGCGCTCCCCATAGCCACCAATATTCATCTTAATAAAAATTGCGTTGAACAAAAAAGAGTCGTTTCTTTATTCCAACCAATGTTTCTTATAGATATACAGTCTTGCTTTTAAATAAATAATGAGTGAGATATTTCAAGTGTATGGTGGCGTCTTTTTAGGTGTAATTTTTTTTATGGTGTTTCCGTCAAAAATATGTCAAAAACTTCCACTTATTTCCCAGAGGGGTTGATCTGAAAATCTGAAAATAGCTCAATAATGTACAATAATGGGAGCCGAAATAGTTCAACAGGAATTTGTAATCAGATTAGTATTTAGTAAATATAATTTTTATGTCGTTGAAAAACATATACAGTGGATATCGTTTATAACGACATCTGATATAACGACATATCGGTTTTTGCGTCGAAATTTCAAAGTCCCAGCCAGAAATAAAACTTTTTATACGTAAGAATTATAGCGACATCGGATATTACGACGAAATTAATATAACAACGATAAATTAAAAAAATAACAACGACGGATCACCACTGCCTAACGCGAAAATGCTGGGGAAGTACCGAATTGGCTAGAGGAATTACCGAGTTATGAACAGGCAAGACGAAGCGCCACAGATATCCATTTAGTGATTAACTAAATGGAACTCGAAGGTACGTCATCGACGTCTATATAGCAAAACGAAAAGCATTAATGTAAATTTTTCAAATTGAATGCAAAACTTGAAACGGCAAAGGCCATTAAATTAAAATTAAAAAAAAAAAACTGGAAATTGAAGCAACAACTGAGTTCCGAACACCTAATGGATTTATTTTCAGCAGTTGAAACAATTCAGCATTTTTTCACGTTTAATCAAAATTTAAAAGAGGCTAAAACAGATTTTGCATTGCTACATTTGGAAAAAATTGTTGAAAAAAAAACTTTTTAGAAAACCAAAGATCACAAAAACAAATCAAAATGATAGATTTTTTTGTTAAAATTTAAATATGTATACATACATACATACGTATGTAAAATTATGAAAAGTTTTTTTTTTTTTTTTTATATTTTGTAACACTTGAATATTGTTTTTGTTGCTTACGCTGCCAGAAGCATGTAAATCATGTCGTAAGATCATGTAAATGTACGCGTTTTTAACATAAATAAAACGTACATATTTTTCCACATTATATTTATAGTGTTTTTGGATATAACGACCTACGGTTATAACGACCGAATTTCATTGTTACCTTCAACGTCGTTATAAACGATATACATTGTATATCTTTTTAAATTTATTGTGTGGTATCAAAAGAAAGCTCTTAACACGTAGAAAAGGAACGGGAAGTAGTCTTTTTAATTAATTTATTTTTTTAAGGGTTAAGTAATCTATACCATGTAGTATCGATTCTTTTTTTCCTATATCAGTACCGGTATCGATACTATGAAACAATACCGAAATAATACCGATACTAACCATCGATATTTACATACCTACTCATGTGCTAAAATTATAACGCGCTGGATTAACTACAGTGCGATCATTAAATCTTGAGCGTTACATAATGGTAAACAATGGGTTTTTAAATATCAAAACTGTATTCTAATTCACAGCTGAAAATACCAATTTAACAATGAACCAATCAGATTACTTCGTTAGCCCGAACTCACCCAAGGAACAACGAAATTCTGGTGCTAACTTAATATGTGTTATCAACTCACTGGCGTGTAGAGAAAAACAGTGTTCATTTAATAATTAATTCGTATATGGTAATACATGTAGAATGTACGCCTACATGTCATTGGAAATAAGTTTGATAACTAAATGTTTCTGTCAAGTATTGCATAACGTTCAAGAAATAATGATCGCATTGTATTATATCTATAAATTATATAGTTTTAATCAGGGCTTCGAACCGGAACTGAACCGAAAACCGAAAAAAACCGGTATTTTTGTCGGAACGAAAACCGGAACTGAACCGAAAAAAAATATCGGTTTATTTCGGTTCAGATAATGTTTATGTGAGTGAATATAAAATACATTTTATTTAAGATTATTTTTTAAACTGATGAGCAGAAAAAAATCGTAATTCGTAATTTTTTAACTGTTAAGTAAAAAAAAAAATGCGCTTCTATTATTTCGGAAGAGAGGGGTTGAACGGCCAGACCCCCCCCCGGCAACGACCTTGGTATGATTATCAAAGAATAAAGAATAAAATGTTCTTCTAAATTATAGTAGAAAATAAATTTCTAATACAAATAAAAGCATTTATACTCTATCTCTGAAAGACTGATAGTACTAAATCATTTGGTCAGGCAGTTACCAGTGGCGTGCACATTTTCAACACGTTTAAATTGGTTTTGTGTATTTGTATATTACTATTTATCATTTTATTAAACGCACGCCTGTGACCATATTTATCATATCATTAAACATAATTTTATGACCTATTGTGTTTAACCCTAGTTCGTATTCCCATATAATATGTGCGGCACACTCGTTTGATTTTAACAATATTTCGTTTCGAACTATTCATATTTTGTCGCTTTTGTTTTACCGCTTCTGTGTGATAATACAATTACTTTTTACAAATAATAAATTTTATTACTATCAGTCTTTCGGAGATAGAGTGTAAAAGTTTATCACTCGGAACTGAACCGAAAACCGAAAAAAAACGTTATTTTTGCCGGAACGAAAATCGGAACCGAACCGATATATATTTTTTTAATTGAACCGGAACGAAAACCGAAACGAAAAAAATAACGGTTCGAAGCCCTGGTTTTAATAGGCAATCGACTTCGATGAGATATCAATACTTGAATTAAACTAAATGTATAAATTATACAGGAAAATAAAAAGCTTAATTACATCCTTTTTTTAAAATGAAGTGTACACTTCAACCTATATTAAGTGTGTATCAATAATAATTAAACACAAAAATTTCTGTCTGGCATTATCAGAACAAATACAAATTCATAAAACCAGACATTTCATAATTATCTAGATTACATTCGACTGCATTGCACAATGAATATGAACATTGCGTAAACCTCTCTGTACTTGAACTAAAAGTTTATTATCTTCTTTATTGAATCCCTTATTTATGTTTGGTCTTACGTTAATTTTACGGAAACCATGAATGATGTATATTTATAGAATTTTGAATCAGCTGGCTAGACGACCTAATTTTAACTTGGACGATAATCAAGGGGTTTTCTAGTGATTTTCGTAATATTATCACTGGAAAATAAAAATATATAAACTAGTAAAAATAAAGGTGACGATGATTTAAGCCGAATGAGGTATAATTTTGGATTTCATACTTTTTTGACGCGTCCCAAAACTTTGAAATTTACTCAGATTTGTTCTGGCGAAAATTTTAAATTTTATTTTCTTTGTACATGATGTATATGTTTATATATATTTTTATAAGAATAACGGTTTACAGTGCAAGTTGAATTAAGCCCAAAAAAATTATATAAAGATCAGACTTTCGTAGGTATTTATTATCAGAAGTCTAGAACAAATCATCTCCATATAAAAAAATTATGTAATTGTGAATTTTTACACATTTCAGGGTTTTGTAGGTATTTAATAAGTGTAAGAAACCAACAGAATGCTGGATGTCTAGGAAAATATTTTTTCTATAATCAGAACAAAATCAACAGTTTTTTGATAATCATTTTTATTTGTCATTTAGTAGCACTAATATTCATTTAATTTCTATAACTATATTTAAATAATTTGCCAAAATTCCGTCATAATAAAATTTAAATTTAAAAAATCCCAATGATTTTTTTTTGTATTTGTATAGTATCTAAGTCTTCATTAAATTAATATATTGATAAATGGCTTATTTTTTCAATTTCAGAAACGTATTTCTTAGTGTTAACAATTTGTTATTTGATTTATAAGTATTTCACTACTATAAATGATTTATTCCTCTTTGATACCTTAAAAATAAAAAACTAAAATAATTGAAACAATAAGTTGAATAAGTTCAAAAAAATAATTATTTATAACTGGAACACCTGCTTTTTTTAGTCTGAATGTAAATTCTCAGGGCATTATGGGTCTAAACCCAATATTAAAAAAGATATTTTCTATTTTGCTTTTTCATGTCTTTTAAAATAATAAAATTGCATTATATATACCTCGTTTAGGAAATTTGATATGTGCATGTAGCGGTTGGCCTGACTGGTGTGGCAGATTTATGTTTAAAAGGTAATTTTTGTTTTGTAATATTTGTAGGTTATTGCATATTATTTCATTTTGTAACATAGTCTGTTTCTTTGATTTAAGCGGAACTAGAATTTGATAAGTTCTAATTTTTAACGTTTAAATAAGGCTTTTGATCATTTTGTGTAGCAAATGCCCACTCCAATCGGTAACAAGTGAGCTCATGACAACAAAAATTCCATTTAGTTCCGTTTGAACGTTTTGAATAGCTTATACGTAACCAAGAGGTTATGAAAGAAACTATTGGTGCAATTCTGTGGAAAATCTGTAAGCTACAGACGCTCGTATCTAAGGAGTGGTTTTATGTGTTGTTATATGTTCTAAAAAGGGTCGCGATTAAAAAGGTTTGGGAACCAGTGGTCTAATAGAACTCAAGTGAACCAAATATAATTTCATTGTTTCATAGCCATCTATCTTATTGAGAAGAAATAAATGCTATAAATCGAGTCTTTATAATTTTTTTAAATTTTATTTATTTATAAAATATACTAAATTATTAAGACTTAAGTCATAACATTTATTTCATATTAATAAAATAGACGATTATGATACATGAAGATTATATATGTTTTACTTGGGATATAATTGTTTAATCAAGTCTAATACCTTTTTTAATATTTTTTTCTTTTTTATATAAGAGTTTAGACCCATAGTGCCCCCATAATTTATTTCGGAAAATACATTATCTACGCGACTAAAAAAATACTGACTTAAAAATATTGACTTATTTTTTAAATAATTTGTGGAGTAAAATACTCCATTTTTTCTAATTTAACTTCCTTCGTATCTCTTATAATAAAAAAGTTAGCAATGTTTAAATAGTTACCAAAAATACCTTGTACATGACGGTCCATCTCACAATCAACAGGTTGACACAAACTTCAAATTTTGAAAAGTGCGCTATTGTTATATATACATATTACCCCCAAATTTGTTATATAACTATTAGGTAATATTAACCACTTAGTTATACCTAACCAGATTACTAATTAACTTAATGATAAGTCCTTGTTAACCTTAAGTTAAGAAGCTTTAAGTATAGGTATGTGAACCATACCAAAATTGCATAAAATTACATAACAACGTAATCCGATTTAATTATACTTGCAAGGCATGTTGACCAAAATTGCATAATTTTAGATCATAACAACCTGTCTAATCCGATTAGTGTTTTCCTAAACATATAAGTTGAAAATGTGTACTAAACTAATTTAAAATTGCACAAATTTGGAGCAACATTACCTATTTAATCTGCTTAAAATTTATAAAGTTGCTTTACCTGTAAGGGCTAGTTTAAGACGGAGTTAAATTTAATTTGGTTTTAGAAGTGTTGTTAAAGTAATAGACCATAGGTTTATATTTTGCAATAAATATTTGCAGTAAGAAGTTATTTGTTAATTTGTTTTCTAGAATATTGTAAATTTTCTCACAGTTTAATAATCTTGACTAAGTTTAATCTTGAGTCAATAAACTGTTTATAAACAAAATAATATTGTAGAAAATAAATATAGACATTCTAGAATTATTATTTAAATTAGTTTGTTTTAAAGATATCTTTAGTTATGTTAGGTCAATAGTTGTAGGTAAGAAATTTTAGGGTTCCCAGGAAATTACTTCTAGTTCTGATAGAAGAGGTAAGGTACTAATTTTAACCAAGAAGAAGATATATATTAACTAGTATCAAAGATTATAAAACTACACTCCACAGTGTAGAGTGTAGAGTTCACCACAGAGAACACCACAGTGGTGTGGTGTTCAAATTCGGTCCTCAGCTGTTTTTTTTTTTATATTTTAAATTATTTCATAATTTAGCCATAAATTAAAAAAATAGCTGTGGCCACCACAGGACCGACCGCTATCACAAAGAACTTGTATAAAATACATTCTAGCAGCAGAGTATAAATAACTTGGCCCAATATTTTCTAACAGAGATAATCGGCCCAATTCTGTAAGCAAGTTACTACAAAAAAGTTACAATAAAAGTTGCTAAATACAAGGTCAGTAACTTTTTTAGCAACTTTCACGAAATCCGTATTCTGTAAGAAAAAAGTTACTATGAAATTAGTAAGTAGTTGCTAAAAAAGTTATTATGGATAACAACTAACAGAAAGCAGTTGCTACACTTAGTAACTTCAAAATAACTTGTTAAAATCGTGAAAAATCGCATGTTTTCTGTTTAATAATGAATTATTTCAAGCATTTTACAATGAAGGGCACATAGAGACAATAATTATAGAAGGATTTTTATTTTATTTTCTGTATAGCACAAAATTCTTCGAGTTCTTTATTTCAATTTCTATTTTTTTTTTTTTTTTGTTTATTTACATTTGTTTTATAATAGTATAACAGTACAATATTTTTTAAATGTATTAACTACGACTGTCAATAGAAGCCGCGCACACAAGGGGGTGGTCGACGAGTTCAGACCCCCTCGCCCAAGGATTTGAAAAATCAAATCTTATTTAATAAAAACTAAGCGATTGCAAATAAGAATCACCTTTTTTATTATTAAAAATTAAATTATAATCAAAATTAAATTAATATATAAACCCAGTCCTCTCCATAAAAACAACAATACATTTGTATTATATTACAGATATTTTTTCGAAATGGACCCTTCCCAGATCAATGTTTTAAGTGCGCGCCTGTTCAATAGCTATCCGAACTTCTTTAACTGTATTTCACGCAATTCATTTAAATTTGGACTATAACTTGCACCACCACATAGAAAACAGTAACCACATAGCACATCACCACAGCACCACCACTCGTTCCTGTCAATTATTTTTTAAACACTCGTATCACCGATCATGACCGGGTTATTTGCCAGGAAATTCAACAGAATTTCCATCTGTTTGCAATTCTTTTTCTGATTTTGTTAAAACATTTTTCGTTTAACCTCAAAAACTCACAACATAGCTGTCAAACTCAATTAAAAACGAATACCTCGCCTGCGCAGAACGTAATCTGCTTCTAGCTTCACGGTTCTTTGTAGCAACGTTACTAAATATAACTTGTTATAAGAACGTTGCTTGTGCTTATGCTTGGAGAATACCAATTGTTTGGCGATTGATAAGAAAGTTACTATAAAAGTTATTTCGTAGCAACGTTACTCAGTAGCAACTAACCTAGTAACTTTTTACAGAATCGGGCCGATTATTTATCATGACCATGGAAACGTTACATATAAGTATGAAAAAATAGATACTTTAGAAAAAAAAAACTTGTTTTTTCGTTTTATCAAGAAATGTCTCAAATGAAAGTTGTTATTTATTGCTTTTATAGCAACTTTTGTTAAATAAATTTTTTCGAAATATTTTTCTGTTGTGAAATATTTGCAAAAATCTTAAAATCGACACGAGTAAACTCCCATTTTTAGTCAGATTTTTACCAAAAGTTGATCAGCTCGTGACATTGATGTCGAAAGCTTAAATATGAAGTTTCATAAAAATCCTTTTAGCTGAATTTGCTCTGCACGTGTACACAGATTGCAATATTTTTCAAAAACGCAATCGGATCAAAAATTCCTCTCGTACGTTTCCGGCTCAGATCAATGTACATTTCCTTTAATTTTTTCAGCTTTTTAGTTTAACCCCTTAGGGTAAAAGGGGGCGGGACAAGAACTTTTAGCACAGCTTTCTTTTGATACCACACAATACATTTTTAAAAAAATATTTTTTTAGCGACGCAAAAAAATCGTTATTTTTCGAAAATCTAATTTGATTCAAAATTCCTGTTGAACTATTCCGGTTCCCATCATTGTTCATTATGGAGAATATTTTCAGATCTTTAGATCAACCCCTCTGAGAGATAAAGTAGGGAACAAAAGTTTTTTGATATATTTTTGGCAGAAATCCCATAAAAACAAATGATTTTTAAAAAATAAAAATTTGTTTGTTGATCCACGCATTAAGCGGTTTCGTATGGTATGCCACTCAAAATTATAAAATATATATATATATATATATATATATATATATATATTTTATTAAACACAATTTTTTGCCAAATTTTGTCGAAAAACTATTAAAAAAATTATTTTTCCAAAAGAAAGTTTTATGTTGGTCCACGCATTAAGAGGTTTCATATATAATGCCACTCAAATTTAAAAAAATATATTTATTTTTTATTAAATACATATTTGTTTATATATATCTCGCGATGTATTTTTTTAAACTCTCAGTATTTTTCCTATATGTGGGTCAGAGAGTTATAATGTGTTGTATAAGCATACCAAATTTCAACTTAATATGTTAAGCTGTTTGGCTACAATTTCTACCGTACAGACGTACAGACAGACAGACATATGAGTGACATTATAAGGGTTTTTTTGGTGGTCATATCTACAAAACCCTAAAAAACGATTATTTTGTGTTCTACTTGAAATAGAAAAATCTCATTGATCATTTACATTTCAGCAAAAACGCGTACTCTAGCTAGTTTTTGATATTTTTATAAGATTTTGATGCCGGCCTTGTGGCCTCAATTGAGACTGTCCTACCAATAATTCTCCTGGCATCCCGCCGGCTCATTCCACCACTTAAATACGGGAACTTTAGCTAGTTAAACATTAAATTTACTAGGCGAATAGAAAACCGAATATACTAGTTCAAGGAAACTAATTTTGACGTCATATATGTTGTAATGGTATTTCTTGTGACGTCAATTTACTTGGACCACCTATATTTCAATATTTCAGTCCCTACAGCACGCCCATTTCTTTATATCTCTATCGGTCAATCTACCTACAAATTCTTCAAATTCAGTCTATTGCTGAAATACCGATGTTTAACACCATTCAGCCCTTTTGTGTTCATTCTAAATCTTAAATTCTTTTAAAATACCGATATACTGTTGAAGTAACGGCATGCTACTTGTTATAACTGGATTTGACTTGTGCGTTGCGCGCTACGCAGGTTGAAACATGTTTTACAGCGTACCTTTACCTAGACGTCAATTGAGGTTATTGTTAATGTTAATGAAATGTAATATGCGTTGGTTGTCACATTGCATTTGGTTTTTGAGATTTTGGAAACTTGTTTTAATAATTTTGTTGCTTAAAATATTTATTGTGTTGTTTACATTTTGTTTACAAGAGTTCGAATTATATATTGCATTCATAAACAGTGAGTCAAAAAAGTATTTGCATACCTGCAATTTAGAACATTTAAATTATTACCAATGGATGATTAATATTTTGTATGCAGTTCATTTGCTTCTAGGATCCATTGTTAACTTTTTGGCATTGACAGAGCCGATTTCTGTCTGTCTGTCTGTCTGTCTGTTCGGTAAAAATTGTAGCCAAACGGCTAAACCTAGAGAGTTGAAATTTGGCATGCTTATACAACTTTTTGACCCGCACATAGGAAAAATACTAAAACATCTAAAAAACATATCCCCCTAAAAATATAAACAAATATGTGCTCATCCAAAAAAAAAATATTTTTTTATAATTCTGAGTAGGGTATCAAATGAAAGCCCTTGGTACGTGGATTAACGATCAAATTTTTATTTTTGCAAAATAAATTATTTTGAAGCGATTTTTGCCAAAATTGTGCAAACATTTTTTTGTCCCACACCCTGTAGCCCAGATTGTTTAAACTAAAAATCTGAACAAATTCTAAGTAATGTACGTTAATGTGAACCGGAATAGTTCAACAGGAATTTTTGATTAGATTAGGTTTTTGGAAAAAAACGCATATTTTGTGATTTTTGGCTAATAATGTACACAAGTTATAGCTTTGTAACACGCCATACTGTAACGTGTCTGCTGGTCTAGTGGTATTAGATGCTGATTTTTCACCCAAGTAACCCGATCCGAAAGGGATCGAACCCTGTGAGAAGAAACTATATTATTTTTTGTTTTTTTTTTTTTTAAATTTTTATATTAAAATTCTAGTTATATTTTGGCAAATGTTGCATTTAATTTTTAAAAGCGTAAATTTAATAGCCAGTGGAAATTGTTTAAATTATAATTTAATTCTATTTCAATGTACACGAAACCAGAGGGGCGGAACTAATAACAACCAATGGAAGCCATAGGCGCAATTTTTAAAATTCTTAATGAACCTTGCTATATAAAAAAAATACTGCACATATTTAGAAACCTAAATAATGGTATTAGGCGTTCGAATTAAAATTAACAAAAAAAATATTTTAATATAAAATTTGTTTTCGCATCCAAAATAATCATCATTCACTTACTAAATACCTGCAAAACCCTGAAATGTGTGAAAATTCACACTTCACATCAATTTTTTACTTTTCGTTCATTAAATGCTTTTTTAAATAATTTTTATGTTTGATGTGCTATTTTTTTATAGCCAAATCTAATAAGTGCTATGCTATAAATTCTCAATTAAGTTAGTTAGTTAGTTAAAATTTTTGGCGCACAGCAACAAAGGCTATTTGCGCCTAACGCAGCCCATTTACTCAATTAAGTTAAGTTAAGGGTTGAGATCTAGACTTTGGGGTGGGTGCGGAGAGATTATCGTATTTTATAAATCAACCACTCTTATTATCTCTTAGCCTTGGAGTATCTTTAATTAAACGGGAGCATCTATAATATTGTCAATAGGCAAGATTCCCAACACCACTGTACGCTATACAACCCCAAACAAGGACACTATCACCTCCATGCGATAAGGTTGGGATTAAATATTCCTTATTTAATTCGGTGTTTGGTTTTCTCCAAACGAGAAGTGTCAAACTGGCGGCCCGAGCCTTGCATTTTTGCGTCCCACAACGACTTATGGCTGGTTTATACAACTTAGCCATAATTTTGCTTAGCCGTAACTGAGAAGTACCTTATCCATAAGTTTTTAACGATCCCCAGAACGAAAGTATTGGGTTTATACAACCTTTTCCTTAACTTTTCCTTAATCTCGATCGTCAGCCGCAGCCAATGAAATGCGCTGTTTAGAATTTGCGCAGTTCCGAGTAAACATCGTAAACCTAACCTTCATTCTAAACGTCAATTGCGAATTTTGGAAGCTATTTTATTAAAATGAATAATGAGCAAATTATTGTAATATTCCTTTATACTGCCTTGGCAGCATCTGCCGTGTTCGTGTCATCTTTATTATTTCACAAAAATAAAATTCGTTGCCTATTTCATAACAGTCATATTTTCGCGCATGCGCTGTTCAGTGATTTAGCCGTAATTGTGTTATTGCTGAGACCGGGACTTTCCGCATCCCGGGCACCTGCTTCCCGGGACGCGGGACTTTCGGTACTCAAACCGGGAGCATTTCCATGAGCATGATAGTAACTGACCTGGCTCATAGTGACATATTTAGTTCCTATGATCATAGTAACTGAGTTACAGAATTGGTCTGTTTATGTTACTTTTTTAATTTCAATTATTGAAATAAAGCAATATTTTACGGAACTGTATCTACTATTTGCTTTAGATTATAATTATTGTAAAAATAAAAAACTAAACATTTGTACGTATTAAATATTACAAACGCGTAAAATATAACAATATTATTATCAAAGTTTATTCTTCCGTCAATTACGAGAAAATGAATTAATCATATTTACAGTAAGATTTGACCTTAAGTCCTCAATGTGATACAAGATCTAAGTGCGGTTTTATCTTGTTTTTACATAGCAGACTAGACATGTGCCAGGAAATCCACAGAAAAAAACTCTTTCTTAGGAAGTATGAATAAGGAAAATTTGTTGACTGAAAACACAAATATTATTTGAGTAACAGAAATTCTGTTTATTTGCAAGTAATAAGTGTGCAGAAAAAAAGACCCAGAAACAGAATTGACACTTTTTAGGATTTCGTAGTTATAATCCAAAAAACTTACACCAGCAAGTTATTCTCCACGAATCATAAATAAATTAATGTAAAGTATGAATTTTGATTCATTTCAGGGTTTTGTAAGTATTTAGTAAGTGATAACAAGTCGTGGGTATATATTAAAAATCATAAATTTCGATAACTTTTTAATGAATAAAGCACGTGCTTCCATGTAGAGACAACCGTACTTGAGGTGGGCTCGCATCAAAACGCAGCTAGGTTATCCAATTCTAGTCAGTCAGATACATATTGTAGGTACGGTGTTGTAAAAAAAATCGGTAATTAACGAAAATCAAATTTTGTTCGATTATCTATGCATTAATGGACTTTGATACCCCACTAAATTTATTTTTTCTATTTTTTCTTTACAGACCTATTTATTTATAATTTTCCGCGATGTGTTTTTTTAGCCCTGTATAGATTCTCTATATATATATATTCTTTATTCCCTAGGCCTTGCGGCGTTCAGGGTATTAACCATTACAAAAAATAGAAAAATCAATCCAAAAATAAATAACGTACAATACAATACAATTTACAATTTACAATATTTTTTCTCATTTCTTTCTTCTTGCTCCAATGTCCCTCTCCTTCTTCCTGTTCTCATTCTGGTTTCCCTCTCCGATCTCCTTCTTTCTTGCTTCCAGTTCTCTCGCCCATCTTTAATTTGTTTTATTCCATTCTCTTCCCTTCCAGCCATTTCTTCACTCCTCCTCCTATCTCCCTTCCTTCCTCCCCATTTCCAGGTAATCTCATCCCCCTTCCTTCCTTCCATTTCTCCCCTTCTGCTTCCCACCGGGTCTCTTCCTTCCTTCCTTTACCCCTTCCTGTTATCCTTCCCCAATCTCAATCCTTCTTGCCTCTAATTCCCTCGACCACCTCTCCTCCTTCCATCTTTGTACAACAGGTCTAATGTGCTCCCCGACCATGGTGTCATCTCTCTACACCTCTTCGCGAGGTGCTCTATACCTTCTGCCTCCTCCCCGCACATCCTGCACATCTTATCCTCCTGTTTCCTCCAATATATATTTCCTCTCTCTTCATTCCCGCACCTTAGCCTCACAATCCTCCTAACTCTCCATAACTGTATAGATTTCCTATATGTGGGTCAAAGAGCTGTACAAGTATGCCCAATTTCTAATTTCTATGTTCAGCCTTTTGACCACAATTTCTACTAAACAGACAGACAAACAGAGCCGCAGTAAGGAAAACTTGCGCTAGGGGCAGAGCCGTGTTTTGACGCCCTTAGCAAATAAAAACAAGGTTCTCACCTCTCAAAATTTAAGAGATGAGCAAAAAAAAGGTCCTCACCTCCCGAAATCCAAGTGACGAGCAAAAAAAAAGGAACCTCCCCTTCGCAATGGCGCCCCTTAGTCAAGCCCGTCAGCGCCCTTTTCCTTAGTGCGCCCAGGGTCCCCTCTCCGCCCCCCCCCTTACTGCGGCTCTGTATAGGTTACGTCAAAAACCTGAAGGACGAAAAAAAGACTCCTTTTTTGGGCAGAAAACTGCTATACAACTCAACAAAATGCTGCCAGCAGAACCTAGAAAAATTGCACAAGATTTTATTAATTTTTTTACCAATACTCTTAACTATTTAGAATCAAATTTTGATTTTTCCAATTCAAATTACTTACATGCAATAAGGCCATTTTCTTTAACAACAACAAATTTAACATACGATCATGCAAAATCTGCCTCAAAGAGTTTGAAAATTACAGACGCTTTAGAGATGGATAGCTTATATGATGAATTCATAGATGCAAAGGACATTATCGAAAAACAGCTGTCTTACAAAAATAAGCCTGTAGACAAAATGTGGACTGATATTTTTGAAGCTAATGAGTTGGAAGCTAATTCCTACAGTTATAAGAACCTTTTGCTACTAGTTGGCAAAATTCTCAGTATCCAGTGGCGCAGACGCCCCCTCCCCAAGGAAGAGGAAAATCTTTTTTATATGTTTTGTTTTATATTTAAAAATAGAGATAAGGACCTTTTTTTTGTTTGTGGTCATCACTTGTATTTTAGAAGAGAGGATCAAAAGTGAGAGCATTATTCATAATTTAAATAATTTTGCCTTCCGGGCCCCCTCCAAAAAAAAATCCTAGATGCGCCACTGTCAGTATCCCATGCTCAAACGCATTGGAGGATCTTCAGTTTGATGTCTTCTCATTGGACTGACACCAGAAGCCGTTGCAATACTGATTTAATAAAGACCGAATTGAGTTTTACAATTTTATAAAAGAATAAAATGATTTAGTAATTGGCATCTGACACTACCGATAGAGGCGCTACTGCATTCACATCATGGCTGACTTTGGTAGGATATTTTTGACAGGTTCAATGGTATCTTCATGTAATATTTATTGAAACACACGGGAACACACTCTAAAATGGTCTTTAACTTTCTTTCCACTTCTAAGAACATATTCCCATGCTTGTCACAAACTCGACTATCCTACAACCGTCAGTTTCTCAAAATCTCACTAGAGGCGCTTCAGTTATTGTCAGTTGACAATAGCGGCAAGTAGTTCGGTAAAATATTACTGAAAAAGACAATGAAACGTATTTCATTCATTTATAATACGTAATTTCATTATTATGTAAAAAAAAAAATGTTAAATAAACTATATTTTTCTATTAAATCAATAATAAGGGAGATATTTAAGTTTTTTAATTATCAGTTTTAACCCCGAAACACCTTCATAGAATAAACATTTTGAGATGCCTTATAGCCTATGATCGAATCCTGGTTTTACTCTATCCTCATACCAAATTACGTGAATATATGTCCAGCCGTTTTTGTGTAAACCTCAGACAGACACGCAGACAGACAGACAAATAATTTTGCTAATATTGTTTTATTATTATCTGAAATGTGTAGAAATCAAATATGAGGTCAAACAAATAAAAAATTTATGTGAAGTGTGAATTTTCACACATTTCAGGATTTCGCAGGTATTTAGTAAGTGAATGATGATTATTTGGGATGCCAAAACAAATTTTATGTTAAAATATGTTTTTATTAATTTGATGCCTAATACCATTATTTGGGTTTCTAAATATTTGCAGTATTTTTTTTATATAGCAAGGTTCATTAATATTTTGAAAATTGCGCCAACGGCTTCCATTGATTGTTTAAGTCATAAATAAAATTTTGATCGTTAATCCACGTACCAAGGGCTTTCATTGGCTTTCACACAGGAATGTAAACAAATATTTTTTTTTTCGATGAGCATATTTTTGTTTATTTTTTTAGGGGGATTTGTTTTTTAGATGTTTTAGTATTTTTCCTATGTGCAGGTCAAAGAGTTGTATAAGCATGTCAAATTTCAACTCTCTAGGTTTAGCCGTTTGGCTACAAATTTTACCGAACAGACAGACAGACAGACAGACAGACAGACAGACAGACAGACAGACAGACAGACAGACAGACAGACAGACAGACAGACAGACAGACAGACAGACAGACAGACAGACAGACAGACAGACAGACAGACAGACAGACAGACAGACAGACAGACAGACAGACAGACAGACAGACAGACAGACAGACAGACAGACAGACCACAAAATGACGGTATAAGGGTTTTTTTGTCATAACTACAAAACCCTAAAAAACAGATATAGTCTCAAATTTTATTGATATTGGTAGGGATAAAATGGAACGAAATACTAGCTCAGAAACATATTTTTTAAATTTTCCTCAACAAGAAAATTATTAATAACAATAGTTTTTACACTCTCTTAATTACAAATATTAACACACGTCAACTTACGCGCGATAAATGATATATTTTTTGTAATTACAATTTATAATTACAAGCACAATAAAACTGGCTTGACGCGACTGATAATTACTCTATTATTGTTTTCTTACATTTTTTTCCTAAATAAACAAATGCGGTACAAACTGTAGCATTAACGTCATTTTGTTACATTTCTTCCGTAAGTAAAATATTTTGCAGTTGTTTTTTTTTTGTGTTAATAACTTCGCTATTGAAAACAATAAGAAATACTCCATTGTTAATATTTAAAATATCACAGTTTTAAACAATTTATTGCCATGTTGACGTATTGCAATAAAAATTGATGTGAAGTGTGATTTTTCACACATTTCAAGGTTTTGAAGGCATTTCATAAGTGTAAGAAGCCAACATAATTCTGGATGTCTAGGAATATTTGTTCTATAATCATATCAAAACAATAGTTTTTTGATAATCACTTTTATTCGTTACTTGAGAACTAAGATCTTCCATTTAATTTTTTTAAACAAAATTTAAATAAACTGCCAACAATTCCAGCGTTTTTTACTGCAGTTGCTTCGTATTCAAGTCTTCATTAGTTTAATAAGAAATTATTGATAAATGGCTTATTTTTTTTCAGAAACATATCTTCTCACTATTAACAACGTGTTATTTGTTTTATAAGTATGTCATTACTATAACTGATTTATTCCTCTTTGATACCTTAAAAACAAAAGGTTGAATTACAATGTATAATAGTATAATAAAATAACTGAACACTACACTCTACAGCAGTGTTTCTCAACCGGGGGGCCATGAAAGCTTCGTCGGGGGGCCGCGAAGTCATATAAAATCGAAGCATGAAATTACAATAGAAAAACGCTCAATTTTGCAAGACATATTCCTAAATATATGACATTTATATTCATTAAAATATACCTGTTAAACTTAAATAAAATAAATTATATTTATTTTGACAACTAATTTAAACTAATTAAAACGTTTCGCGTTGGTGGTACTTCAAGTATTTTCAAGTAGGTACGACTTGAACTTGCAATATTTTTGTTATGCTCCGAGCTACTGTTAGCTAAAGAGTAAGGATGCGAAAGTGTTCAAAATGGAAAGCAACTTGGAACAATGGAACACTTGTAAATAAAAATACTTGCAAGCCATTATAGGCAATCGTAACAGATATTAAAAACATGTTTATGTAAAAGATGTTTTATTTTTCAAAAGTTTTATTCAATTATACCCAACACGCCATACGTTCCTATATAAAAAATCGAAGTTGTCCTTGATATCCTGTACTTCCGGTTTATACCGAAAATTTAAATTATGTCATCCCGTCTTTCAATACAAATGTATCTATCGGATAGTTATCTAACGGATAATGAGACTGATGTATTGAATTCACTGCTTGGTAATGACATGTATTCAGAAGATAAAGTTCCAAATAACATTATCTGTCTGATAGTTACCTAGTGGTTTAAATGAAGGTGGAAAGACCGGGCCTTAAGGTCATAATGCCCCGGGGGGGGGGACACCTTAGCCCTCCAAATGAACCCGTAAATAAAAAAATTAACCTGTATAAAATTCTCGAGTGATAACTCCATTATACTTCCAATAGTAATTTTCATCCCTTTCTGAGATCTCCGAATTATCATTGATAGCCCAAAAGTCATCCTATTATCACCTCTGCCCTCCCATTTTACCATATAGGTCGTGCCTCCGACGCTATAGCTCTGAAATTTTAACAAATCCTCAATCAAAATGTATAACTATTTATATAAAGATACAAAGTAACAAAATATAAACTATTTTAGATCATGTAGTACCAAGTAACTTCCAAATTTAACGTTATACCTCATCTTCAATAATAAAAAAACAGTGTATTGGGCCCGGTAGTTCAATTTCAACCACCTGTATACTATTGATAAAATACTAATATATGTGTTTATTCTCGTAAAGAATTATTTTAAGCAATTCTGTTCCTTATTTATTAATTGTTAATGACTATATTCTTTAATGAGCTTTATCAGGATTAACCATCTTGATATGTAGTGATACGTCATTTTTGCAAATGGCGTCTTCATTTTTTTCTGACGTTTTTAGTTATTTTTAAGTGATAAAAGTGCAGAAAATACTTAAAATAGTGTGTTATAGTGTGGACTGTCGTGTTTGGACTTCATGCAGACCAAAATTGGAGCGACTGGAAAGGTATTTGTAGAAATTTTTGTTAATTTTATAATGTAAGTCATTGTTATGTAGAATGTGCTTCTATGGACAATATAAAAACACATACATGCATACACTATCGGCTATAACTAGAGAATCAAAACTATTTTTTTAAATCATTCTCATAAATCCCGATTATTGACTAAATGAATATTGAATTATATTGGTATAGCAACAACAATTTATAAGTTAGAACCTGCTCTTAAAAATATTTGTTGTACTGGTACAATAAATAAAATAATTAACTTTCTGCTGCAGCAGACCATCTGCATATTTCTTTTGTAAGACTTAATAATAAAACAATTTTTTGTGGTTAAATGTTTTCTTTTGCCCTAGCTCCCGTTCTTGTCCCGGTTTAGAGTTTCATAATTATGATATGCCTATATATATATATATATATATATATAATAAAAATCAATATAAATTAGGATGATCAGACATTCCATTAATATATATATATATTAATATATATTAATGGAATGTCTGATCATCCTAATTTATATGGATTTTCATCAAACAATCAGCCTAAAAATGTAAGCAGTTGTTATATGTAATTTTAGATTTTAAGATATGTTATCAAAATGTATTTTAGTGTTATTTAATATTTGTATCATTTAGTTTATCAGTGTCCAGATAATGATATTCAAATAAAAAAATATAAGTAGTGCCACGTGCCACGTGCTCATCAATAAACGTTTAACCTCAAAAATTAAATAATTTAATAATGCAACAGCTCGTGCTCGATAATTAAATGTCATTTGAAAAGTTTTATTATTGATTAACTTTTAATTGATATTTTTCTTTCTAACTTAGAATCCTTAGGCCTTAGGCGCAATTTTCAAAATCTTAATGAACCTTGCTATATAAAAAAAATGCTGCACATATTTATAAACCTAAATAATGGTATTAGGTATTCGAATTAAAATTAACAAAAAAATATTTTAACACAACATTTGTTTTTAAAGCTCTTAGATTAACAGATGATAAATTATTTAAAAAATATCGTTCATTTTGCCGTGATTACTA
The DNA here is from genome assembly GCA_963971575.1 of Liopterus haemorrhoidalis. Lineage (NCBI taxonomy): Eukaryota > Metazoa > Arthropoda > Insecta > Coleoptera > Dytiscidae > Liopterus > Liopterus haemorrhoidalis. The sequence continues at coordinate 31,041,566 of OZ020621.1, forward strand.
TAAAGCAAAATTTGTCCTACACACTCAGCATGCCGCCTTCACTTATTATATACCTGCGAAACCCTGCAATGTGTGAAAATTCACACTTCACATCAATTTTTTTTGTTTTGTCATCACTTGCAATTTAGTGGTTTAGTGGTGAGGATCGTTTTTTTAAGTCGGTAATTGTATTTTAGAAGTAAGGACCTTTTTTTTAGGTCATTACTTGTATTTTAGAAGTCAGGACCTTTTTTTGTTTTTTTTTCAGGACATCACTTTATAAAATATGTTTAGGGGAGCCTAATAATAAAATCTTACCCAGGGCTCGAAAAACGCTAGTTGCGGCCCTGCCAGGGGCGCTGAATTAAGTCTTGCCTAGGGGCGCCAACGAACCTCGCGCCGGCCTTGGACGCATGGGTGACGTTATAAGGCGTTTTGATAGTCATACCTACAAAATCCTGTAAATTTTCATAAACTACACTTAATATCAGGTGCAAAAATGATTGCCAATGATTGGAAATTCTGAGAAATGTTAGGCCACGTAAGGTCGTATGGAGGCCAACGCAATTTTTATGCGAGTATTTTAACCATGTCAGCTAACAAAAAGTTACATATAGTAAACAATGAATCATACTAAAACTTACGACTCATCTCTGATAAGCCGAGCAAATACCTTGTATTATTTCATCAGAATTTAGATGAAAATGTGAAATGCGTAATTATAACAACTAATAAAATATAATTTACATGTACCGAAGAAAGTTTTATATTGATTCTAGGATCTACAACTTGTTGAATCAGGCCGAGGCGATCCACTGAATATGAAATATGGTAGTACTACATATTACTTAATTTTCACATAACTAAATTTCTTGTTTATAGACTATTCCAAACCTTTGGCGGAACTAGAATTTGTAATCTAGTAACTTTTAAAGTTTGATTCAAGCTTTTGACCATTTTGGTTAAGCCTTGTTAATGATACTTGCAATAAACATTTTTAGGTTAAAGTTATCATTATAAAATATCATTTTCATTAGATTTTGATTTTTTGTGTCATTTTTAGGGTTTTGTAGGTATGACCAAAAAACCCTTATACCATCATTTTGTCGTCTGTCTGTCTGTCTGTCTGTCTGTCTGTCTGTCTGTCTGTCTGTCTGTCTGTCTGTCTGTCTGTCTGTCTGTCTGTCTGTCTGTCTGTCTGTCTGTCTGTCTGTCTGTCTGTCTGTCTGTCTGTCTGTCTGTCTGTCTGTCTGTCTGTCTGTCTGTCTGTCTGTCTGTCTGTCTGTCTGTCTGTCTGTCTGTCTGTCTGTCTGTCTGTCTGTCTGTCTGTCTGTCTGTCTGTCTGTCTGTCTGTCTGTCTGTCTGTCTGTCTGTCTGTCTGTCTGTCTGTCTGTCTGTCTGTCTGTCTGTCTGTCTGTCTGTCTGTCTGTCTGTCTGTCTGTCTGTCTGTCTGTCTGTCTGTCTGTCTGTCTGTCTGTCTGTCTGTCTGTCTGTCTGTCTGTCTGTCTGTCTGTCTGTCTGTCTGTCTGTCTGTCTGTCTGTCTGTCTGTCTGTCTGTCTGTCTGTCTGTCTGTCTGTCTGTCTGTCTGTCTGTCTGTCTGTCTGTCTGTCTGTCTGTCTGTCTGTCTGTCTGTCTGTCTGTCTGTCTGTCTGTCTGTCTGTCTGTCTGTCTGTCTGTCTGTCTGTCTGTCTGTCTGTCTGTCTGTCTGTCTGTCTGTCTGTTAGGTAAATGAAAGCCCTTGGTACGTGGATTAACGATCAAATTTTAATTTTTGCAAAATAAATTATTTTGAAGCGATTTTTGCCAAATTTGTGCAAAAAAAATTTTGTCCCACACCCTGTAGCCCAGATGGTTTAAACTAAAAATCTGAAAAAATTCTAAGTAATGTACATTGGTGTGAACCGGAATAGTACAACAGGAATTTTTGATCAGATTATGTTTTTGGAACAAAAAGTTTTTGTGTTTTTTTGCTAATAATGTTATATAGTTATATAGACGATAAACAGTAACGTGTTTCTTGGTGCAGTGGCTAAGATACTTGCATTCTGCCCGAGAAATTGAGTTCGAATCCTACGAGAGGAGACAATATTATTTTTTATTTTTTTTTGCATTTTTATATTGTTTAAATTATTTTTTCAAAATTCTAGTTATATTTTGGAAATTGTTGCATTTAATTTTTAAAAGCGTAAATTTAATAACCAGTGTACACGAATGAGTTTCGTGTACAGAATGTACACGAAATCAAAGGGGAGGAGCTATGACTAAAAACAACCAATGGAAGCCATAGGCGCAATTTTCAAAAACTTAATGAACCTTGATATATAAAAAAAAATACTGCACATCTTTAGAAACTTAAATAATGGTAATAAGCATTCGAATTAAAATTCATAAAAAAATATTTTGACATAAAATTTGTTTTGGCATCCCAAATAATCATCATTCACTTACTAAATACCTGCAAAATCCTGAAATGTGTGAAAATTCACACTTCACATCAATTTTTAATACACATGTCTCATTTCTTAAATTCTTCAAAAATTTATAAATGTATTATTTATTTTAATCTATATATATAAAATCGTAACTAAGCTACCTACTCATAATCAACGCCCAGCCCAAACCACTGAACCTACAATCATGAAATTTGGCGAGTATATTCCCTCCATGACGTAAGCACCCACTAAGAACGGATTTTTCGAAACTCATCCTCTAAGTGGGTGAAAAGAAGGTTAAAAGGGGTAAAATGCGGCTTCACGGTTTTCTTAATATCTCTTAGGTCCAATATGATATCGACTTGGTTTTTGCTCACAATGATTACTCATGTAAATATTAAAAAACTTATTTCAGGATTTTGTTCTAATCGACCCCTAAAGGGGTGAATCTACAATCAGGGTGAATTATAGAACCCTTCGCATCTTCTGTATTTATTGTGTTATAAAATTCGTTTTTGGCATATAGGTGCCTTTTTAAAATATTTAGAAAGGGTTTTAACCGTTTTTTTAATTTTCACCCCTAAAGGGGTAAATTGGTATTTTTTATTCGATAGAATTTCGTCTAGACAAAGAAACATAAAATTCGGGAAGTATATCCCTTTTATGACTTAAGAACCCCCTAAGAAATGATTTTTCGAAATTCGACCTCTCAGGGGTGACAAGGGGTGAAATGTGTTTACACGGATTCCTTAATTTCTTTTAGGTCAATAATATATCGCCTCGGTTTTTGCTTATAAAGATTATCCTTATAAATGTTAAAAAACCAATTTCAAGATTTTGTCCTAATCATCCCCTAAAAGGGTGAATCTACAATCAGAAACAATTATAGAAACCGCCGTATTTTCTGTGTTGGTTGAATTATAAAATTCCTATTTGGCATATAAGATGTCTTTTTAAAATATCTCGAAATGGTTTTGACAGTTTTTCAAAATTTCACCCCTAAAGGGGTAAAAGGATATTTTTTATTTAATAGAACATCCCTTGGACATAGATACATGATATTCGCAAAGTATATTCCCTCCATGAGGTAAGCATACAATATCTCTTAAATGAGTTATCTACTTGGTTTTTGTTTACAAAGGTTACCCATATCTATCTGTAATCTATATATATAAAATCGTAACTAAGCTACCTACTCATAATCTAGGTTTTTGCTTATAAAAGTTAATATGATATATGAAGAACCATGACTTAACCACATAATGATTGTACGATGATGGCAAACCATCAATATACCGTAGCGAAGCACGGGTACTCAGCTAGTTTTCTAATAAATGTCAACATGAAAAATAAAATAACTTAGCCAACCTCTGTTTTCGTGACAACTTAAAAATACACAACCCCCATTTAGTTCCGCCTAAAGTAAAGAAATGACCTATATATACGCGGTATAGGTCATAAACCTTCATTAATATACTTTATTTTTTGTTTACTTGGGCTTTCATGGTCAACAATGCATCGCTCGAAGCAAGATGCTTCTTTGCTAACTTCATTACTAATTTACAATTTACATGGGCGGCGTAACAAATTTTTAGTCTGTTGCATACATTCATTTGCATTTTATGGTTTTTTAGGGTTTTGTAGGTATGACAATTACCCTTATAACGTCACTAACGTGTCTGTCTGTCTGTCTGTACGGTTTCTACCGATTATGGCTAAACGATTGGACCTAGAAAACTGAAATTTGGCCTGATTGTACGATTCTTTGACCCACATATAGAAAAACGCTTGAGAATTCAAAAAATAATATCGCCGGGAAAATATAAACAAATATATATCCAACGTAAAAATAAATGTTTTTTAATTTTTTTTTGTGGGTTATCTCAATACGTGGATAAACCAGTATATTTTTATTTTTGGAAAACTGTATATATATAATGGGATTTTCACCAAAAATTTGTGAAAAAAGTTTTGTCCCCCACTCTATTGACCAGAGGGGTTGATCTAAAAACTGAAAAAAATCTTAATAATGTATATTGATGGGAACTGGAATAATACAGTACTAATTTTTGATCTGATTAGTTTTTCGAAAAATATTTAATAATTTGTAAATATCTAATTGTTATCTATTGTTAAATATCTAATATTTTGCGTTAAATTTCTTGTGTGGTATTAAAAAAATTGATGTGAAGTGTGAATTTTCACACATTGCAGGGTTTCGCAGGTATATAATAAGTGAAGGCGGCATGCTGAGTGTGTAGGACAAATTTTGCTTTGTAGTAACCACGGCAAAATGAACGATCTTTTTAAAATAATTTATCGTGTTAATCTCAGAGCTTTAAAAACAAATTTTATGTTAAAATATTTTTTTGTTAATTTTAATTCGAATACCTAATATCATTATTTAGGTTTCTAAATAAGTGCAGTATTTTTTTTATATAACAAGGTTCATTAAGATTTTGAAAATTGGGCCTATGGCTTTCATTGGTTGTCTTAAATCATACGCTCCGCCCCTCTGGCTTCGTATAAATGACACATAGAATGAAAATATAATTCCAATTGGTTATTAAATTTACGCTCTTGAAAATTAAATTCAAAATGTGCTAAAATATAACTAGAATTTTAACAAATTAATTTAAACAAAATAAAACTAACTCCACAAGCCAGGAACGAACCTGTGTAGTGAATAACGATCCTGTGTAGTTGTCGCGCAACTGAGCCATTAGACCACCAAACGCTTATCAACTTAGTGTGTTATAAGAGTATAACATGTATGCTTCGTCAACCAAAAAACACAAAAAATGCGTTATTTTCCGAAAACATAATCTGATCAAAAATTCCTGTTGTACTATTCCGGTTCACACCAATATACATTACTTAGAATTTTTTCACATTTTTAGTTTAAACCATCTGGGCTACAGGGTGTGGGACAAAAAATTTTTTGCACAATTTTGGCAAAAATCGCCCCAAAATAATTTATTTTGCAAAAATAAAATTTTGATCGTTAATCCACGTACTAAGGGCTTTCATTTGATACCCTACTCAGAATTTAAAAAAACATTTTTTTTTTCGATGAGCACATATTTGTTTATATTTTTAGGGGGATATGTTTTTTAGATGTTTTAGTATTTTTCCTATGTGCGGGTCAAAAAGTTGTACAAGCATGCCAAATTTCAACTCTCTAGGTTTAGCCGTTTGGCTACAATTTTTACCGAACAGACAGACAGACAGACAGACAGACAAACAGACAGACAGACAGACAGACAGACAGACAGACAGACAGACAGACAGACGACAAAATGACGGTATAAGGGTTTTTTGGTCATACCTACAAAACCCTAAAAAGAAGCTCTTAAGCAGAGGCGGATCTACATACGGGCTAATAGGGCTTAAGCTCTGGGCTCCGGATCCGCAAGGGGCCCCCAACCTCTCGGGCAGATACCTTTTGTTTTGCTCTTCACTTGGATTTGGGAGGTGAGGACCTTTTTTTTGCTCTTCACTTAAATTTGCGAGGTGAGGACCTTTTTTGTTTTGCTTCTCATTTGGATTTGGGAGGTGAGGACCTTTTTTTTAGCTTTTTTGCTCTTCACTTGGATTTGGTAGGTGAGGACCTTTTTTTTTGCTCTTCACTTAGATTTGGGAGATGAGGAACTTTTTTTTTGCTCTTCACTTATAAAAATATTCAACATAAGTGAAGAGCATGTGTAGGGCCCCTTGGCATTTTTAAGCCCTGGGCCCCCAAAAAGCTAGATCTACCACTGCTTTTAAGACGTAGAGAACGTAAGGAACGAAAAGTATGTATTTAATTTTTTTTTATTTTAAAACGATTTTGACAAAAAATGTGCTAAAATACTACTGTCCCACACACTCTAACCCAGGGCTAGCGTTATAGTAGCACAGGTGCCCTTCGTTGTTAAGGTCTCGGGTTCGAATCCCGTTCAGGCCTGAAATATTGAAAAATTTGAATTTTCCTGGCTAATTGCCGAAGTAGCAAAGGCCATTAAAATAAATAAATAAAAAATTATCCTTAAAATGCCCGAAGCAAATAAAATCAAATTACAAAAAACGCTATAAAATTCGACCGAAATGACTTGACGGCAGCCTCACAAATTACAGTTACATAAGTTTACTGGAAGAATCTTTGTCCTTTGTAAAGTTTTAAATTTGTCAGTAATTCAGGTTAACAAATCCAATAAGAGGTAAACTTTTCGATTACCTTTTACGGTAAATAATTGAACTGCTTTCCAGAAATAATGAATAAATACCCGCTCATATCTAGTTGCCACTCCTCCTCACCACTTTCTAGGTATTGAGCGTCTGCAGCACGCGTATTTTTTATCATAGCTTGTATATATTGATAATTTTGTTTTCAGATTTTTAAGTTATCTGTTCTGATAAAAATACGGCACGTAGATAAAGTTTACTTCCTCTTTTCCTAAAAAAATATTCTTCAAATCTAAACTTATCTTTGTACAGTTCGAAATTTATTAGTAATTCAGGTTAACAAATCCACTAAGAGATAAACTCAGAGCCGCAGTAAGGAAAACTTGCGCTAGGGGCAAAACTGCGTTTTGGCGCCCTTGGCAAATAATTCCAAGTGATGAGCAAAAAAAAGGTCCTCACCTTGAAAATTCCAAGTGAAGAGCAAAAAAAAAGGTTCTCACTTTCGCAATGTGGCGCCCCTTAGTCAACCTCATCGGCGCCCTTTTCCTTAGTGTGCTAGGGGCCATCGCCCCCTCCGCCCCCCCCCCCTTAATGCGGCTCTGGATAAACTTTTCGATTACCTTTTATGGTAAATAATTGAACTGTTTTCCAGAATTAATTAACACCCGCTCATGGTGGTTCTACAAAAAAAAAAAACTCAAATTACAATTCCGATTCATTTCTGTAAAAACTTTTTTCGGCTTTCCAATTACAATAGGTACCGTTGTATGCTTTGAAGTCGATTTGTCCTTTTACGACACGTAGAAAGATTGTTGTCGGCGCGTGCTAAACCCAATGATGTCATATAATACAGTCACTGCATGCTTTATGCCTTAGAACTGTTTGCTATAAAGTCAAGACCCTGCAGAATCGGAAAGGAGATTTGCCCATTAAGTATAGCATAATACATTTAACTTTAATATACATTTAATTTTAATATAAATTTATTATGTCAAGCTATCGCTAGGACAGGATATCATTAGCTCTGTTCGTAGAACCATTTCTAACGGTTTATTATAGTCAAACGCAAGCGCAGGGTTATTTTACCAAACTCTACCGCGAATTCCGCGCTTGCGTTTGACGATTATAAACCGTTAGAAATGGTTCTACAAACAGACCTTTTATAACAGATTAATAATAATAATATCTTTATTTAATAGCACAGTGGCCAATCAAAATACAAAAAATATAAATTAAAATAGCATTTAAACTAAAATAAAATTAATTTATCATATAAATTTTAAGTTATCATAGAATAAATTATATAACACCTGTCCGTTTTAAATTTAGAAAGTATCTAAAGCTTTGTAATATATTTTTCTTTAAATGTATGCAATATAAAAACCTACAAGTTATGTGAATAATATAACGAATTCAAGTTAATTTAATATGTCTTATAAAATTAATTTTATTAATATTAAAATTTGCAGTTTACAGTATTTAAAAAGATATACATTTTTACTTGCAATTCTTGTCGGCAAAACATTGAAGTAAGCAATCCATACTACTCAAAGGGGCAACCTCCAGCACTCTGCCGCTCGAGGTGTTGGCTTCATAACAAATTGCCCGCGTTCAGTCTCGATGTTATATAACCGCATTGGTTTAAGCGTGTACAGATCAAGTTCGAGAGCAATTCACGAACAGTTTGCGAATAACTGATGAATTACCTAGGTATGTACTTAGAGATCGGGAGCAGCTCGTGTTCTATTCGTTGTTTAGCTGAAGTTTGAGGTGTTTATTATGCAGTTAAGTTGTGTGACTGTTGTGGTAGTGTTCAATTCATACGTTTTCAAAACTGTTTACTGTACGTAATTTTTTATTAGTTGACATGGTTAGAATACGCGCATAAAAATTACGTTGGCCTCCATACGACCTTACGTGGCTTAACATTTCTCAGAATTTCCAATTGCAATAATCATTTTTTACACTGGGTATTAAGTTATATGAACATTTTTTCTTGTGCTGCTAGTTAGTTGATATTGGCTATCTTGACCTTGAATACAGCTGCCCAGAATAGAGAAATTGTGCTTTCTGCATACCGATCTCGGAGGTTTTTCAACCATGTTGTTTTTCTTCATACAGGGGGCTATTTTTAATATGAAAATGGAATGGAGTGAAGACCAAATTGCCAACCTAATTGAAGAGTATAATATACATCCAAATCTATCATAATAATCCTACAATTACTCGATTACACAAGAACTGGAAGGTAACCGATTACACAATAGGATATGTGAAGAGGATTAAGCAGGAAAGAATAGTAAAGAAGATATGGGGAGGAAAATTGAAAAGCTGCCGACCCGTATGAAGACCTCGCAAGAGATAAAGATATTAGGTAAAAGTTTTCGAATGAAAGTTATTTCATTAATATATCGTTTTATATGTAGCTAAAATTTGATGACCATTGACAAAAAAATATGCTATATTATTTTTTTTACTCATTTGTTCATCCCTTTATACCAGGGGTCGGGCAACAGGGGTAAATTACCCCAAACGGGGTAAAACGAAATTCTTGGGGGTTATGAGATATTAATAGACATACATGATATAAATACAACAAATCATAAAAAGTGCGTTTCTAAATACGATAGAAAAAATGGGTTAAAATGTTCCCCGACCCCTGCTTTATACGAAGCGAAATATAAAATAAAATAATTTTTAGTAATTTTCATTTTGTACTACCGGTTCGTACGAACGGGTGCGAACCGGCTGAATCCCACCACTGAATCACAGCGCCGCCACCGGTATTGTCACTTCTCAATTACCCTAATTTAGGTCACGGATCAAAAAGGTTAAAAAACACAGGTTTAGAATTCTTAAAGGCTTCATACATATCGAGTAAAAGCGTTGAAATAAATAATGATTTTTGAAAACTTTCCTTTATTAATATTTTTCCACCATTGAAATAAAATAGTTTCCTGTACAATAGGAATTTTACCATTCGTATAATTTTCCATAAAATCACGAAACATTTCCAATATTACAGGTGTTAAAAAAAATAAACATTCTAAATATATTGGAGGTCATTGAATTTTTAGCTCTGAAAATTCTATTTTAATATATTTATCTGTCTCATTGTAGTACTATTAATAGTAATTGTGCATATTGTGAGTAATAATTGTGGTATTGATAAGTTTGTTTAGCGGTGTGGCGAGTCCCGAGGATTCACTGCAAACTCTGACTCATTTAAATGTGAATGTTCACATCCGCTGTATTATCTAACCGTGATAATAAAAACATGTCTCTCAAAAATCCCCGATTTAATTTTTTATTAATTGGTGAGATATCGATATCTAACCAGATTTTATCAATTAGTTGTTTTAAAAATGTATATAAAGAATATAAGATACTAGCTGGGGTACCCCTACTTCGTACGGTTTATGTAATGTACATCTTTACTGTAACGTAAATGATAAGAGATATTTCAGTTTCAAGTAGAATACAAAATAATCGTTTCTTTATTTTTAACTCCTCTTTCCATATATTTTTTAATGTTAATAATAAGTGATACTTCGTTTATAGGTAGTTCTCCTCATAGCTCCCAAAATATATCTTATTAAAAACTGTATTAAATAGAGAGGGATAGTTTCTTTTCATATTCAATTTTGCTGTTAAGTAAATGATAAATGAGATCAGAGCCGTAGCAATGTTTTTGGCGCCCGTGCGTGCAGTAAATTGATTAAACAAAAAAAAAAGTCCTCACCCCCCCAAATCCAAGTGATGTGCAAAAAGAAAAAGGTCCTCACCTCCGCTTTTAATGACCAAGTATACACAATGGCCCTCTTCATCAAACATCGCGCCCTTGGCAAGTGCCCCGATGCCAACCCGTTCCTACGGCTCTGAATGAGATATTTCGACCTTATAAGTAACACTCTCCATGCCCCCTAATTAATATTCTTATTAATAACAGCACTGAATAAAAAAAAAATGTTTCCCCGTATACATTTTTAGGGTTTTGTAGGTATGACCAAAAAACCCTTATGCCGTCATTTTATCGTGTGTCTGTCTGTCTGTTTGTCTGTCTGTTCGGTAAAAATTGTAGCCAAACGGCTAAACCTAGAGAGTTGAAATTTGGCATGCTTATACAACTCTTTGACCCGTACATAGAAAAAATACTAAAACATCTAAAAAACATATCCCCCTAAAAATATAAACAAATATGTGCTCAGCGAAAAAAAAAATATTTTTTTATAATTCTGAGTAGGGTATCAAATGAAAGCCCTTGGTACGTGGATTAACGATCAAATTTTTATTTTTGCAAAATAAATTATTGTGAAGCGATTTTTGCCAAAATTGTGCAAAAATTTTTTGTCCCACACCCTGTAGCCCAGATGGTTTAAACTAAAAATCTGAAAAAATTCTAAATAATGTACATTGGTGTGAACCGGAATAGTACAACAGGAATTTTTGATTAGATTATGTTTTTGGAAAAAAACGCATTTTTTATGTTTTTTGGCTAATAATATACACAAGTTAAACTTATGTAACACGCTAGATAAGAAAATGTGTCCTGGTGTAGTGGTTATTGCGCTGGCTTCTTACCCAACTAAATCAGTTCGATCCATGCGAGAGGAGACAATATTATTTTTTGTTTTTTTTTTGCATTTTTAGTTTGTTTAAATTATTTTTTCAAAATTCTAGTTATATTTTGGCAAATGTTGTATTTATTTTTAAAAGCGTAAATTTAATAACCAGTGGAAATTGTTGAAATTATAATTTTATTCTGTTTAAATGTCAAGAAATCAGAGGGGCGGAGCTTATAACAACCAATGGAAGCCATAGGCGTAATTTTGAAACCCTAATGAAGCTTGCTATATAAAAAAAAAAAATACTGCACATATATATATATTTTTTTTTTTATTTTTGGACTTAGCTACTGTGGCCATTATCCAGAAGATGCATGTTATTCTTGAAAAATCCATGCCATAACCGGGATTCGAACCCGAGCCCTCATGGGATAGAAGCTAGTACATCGCTACACTAACCACTACGCCATCGTGACCGGCCACTGCACATATTTAGAAACCTAAATAATGGTATTAGGCATTCGAATTAAAATTAACAAAAAATTTGTTTTGGCATCCCAAATCCAAATCATCATTCACTTACTAAATACCTGCGAATCCAGAAATGTGAACACGAAGTTAGCCAAAAATGTGCTAAAGTTCTCTGTAAATTATAGGTAGGTAATGTATAATGATCTGAGCCTGAAACATACGAGAGGAATTTTTGATCAGATTGTGTTTTTGTAAAATATGGCAGTTTTTGTGTTTTTGAAAAAATTAATTATTTTTTTAATTCATGGTTAAATTATGGCTAATAATGTTATGGATTTTTTGTATTTATAGCTAAGATAGTGCGTGTATTTTTTTGGAATTAAAAATATTAAAAAAATAATATAATTTTTTAATAGTTGCGAACTGAGTTACTCACACTACACCGCACTACACTCTACGACAGCGGTTTTCAAAGTAGGGGGCGCGACCCCCTTGGGGGTCGTACAAGATTCACCAGGGGGTCGCGGGTCGTAGGATTTTCCACATTAGCTGTTATTAAAACAAAATATCGCGCACGGTTAATAGTGGAAGACAAAATAAGAGTGGCTCTTTCTTCATATAAACCGAGATTTAACGAATTATGTGCGAAGAAACAAGCCCATACTTCACATAAAAATTGATTTTTATTACATTTTTAATTTGTATTACATATTTAATATTAATATAATTTATTTTTATATGATTTTCGTGATTTATGTTATGAAAATAAATATTAGGAATTAGAGAAACTATTTACATTACATATTTTTGCTACTTTCGTGATTATTATTTCAATAAAGAAATTATTTACAAATTCTTTATAAATTTCCTAAATAGGGGGGGGGGGGGCAGATTGGGATTTTTTCTAAGGGGGTCGTTACTGAACAAAGTTTGGAAACCGCTGCTCTACGATGTATAATATTTCTTATTAATCCAATGAAGACTTGAATACGAAGCAAATGCAGAAAAAACTCTGTGATATTTGGCAAATTATTTAAATTTTGTTTAAAAAAATTAAATGGAAGCTGTTAGTTCTCAAATAACGAATAAAAGTGATTAGCAAAAAAACTGTTGATTTTGATGTGATAAATATACCTAGACATCCAGTATTATGTTGGCTTCTTACACCTTAAATTAAATACCTGCAAAATCCTGAAATGTGTGAAAATTCACACTTTACATCAATTTTTTGTTTAAGTAATCACATGGATTTTAGAAGTGAGGATTTTTTTTTAGGTCATCACTTGTAATTTAGAAGTAAGAGCCTTTTTCATAATTTAAATAATTTCGTCTTCTGTCCTCCCCGCCTCCCGCCCAAGAAAAAATTCTGGGTGCGCGCCTTATCCAGTTATTCGACGTTTTGCAAATACGTTCCATCACTAGTATTGACAACACGCACGCAGTACTCGTATTTTTTATCAAACCTTTAAAACATTTACCAAAACATTACGATTTGATGCCAAATATTATAGTAAACAGCTAGGCAGACAGACAAAACAAAGTTCATTGATCAATTTAGCAGGATCTGCCAACGATATTAAAACAATATTACGTCTTATTAGAATTAAATAAACAGGCATGTAACAACATGTTAATAATTTTTATTGCTTATTCTTAAAACAGGCAATAAAACAAAAAAAAGTATTATCTAAATATTCACAAAAACTAGGAGTTAAACCTTCGCTGAAACCCAAGTTCGTTGAATGCGATTTGGTATGACGTCTTTTGCCAATTGACTCGGTCAGACACGCAAAAATAAAAGTCATGTTCGTTTGTTTACGTTCATCACAAGACTTAAATATCAGGGTTGGGCTTTGCTCCTAGGAATTTGTAATCAAACATACACATTTTGGATCAGGGCCGAAATGTATTGTTACCGAATTTTATTGTTCAATTGTTTTTTTAAAGAACTTTTGTTTATGGTTAAAAATAAAAACAAAGTATTTAAAAATAGGTTGTTTTGTTTGGATTTTATAGATGAACTTCTTTTGTTAATTTTATTGATAAAATAGTTTAGATTGAAAGTGAAATTCAGGGAAAGTGAAATGAAATTAGGAAAGTAGGTTAGGATGTCAGTCTGGTGGAAAGATATAGGAATTATTTGAGTTGGTTGAAAGTAAATAGTGATAACTTGATGTTATGTTTATTTTATTGCGTAAATCACGTTGAAAAAATGAAACACCATATAAAGAGAAATAAAACTGTTCTTTTGGTACAAATGTTTAAGCTTTGATATTATTTTATCCAGTCTATATAAAGCCAGAATACCTGTAAGTATGTTTTACAATGTAAAAAACATTGATGTCGAATTTTTGGGGACAAAAAAAGAGATATGTTTGATAAATTTAATGCATGAAAAAAATTGATGTCAAGTGTGAATTTTCACACATTTCAGGGTTTTGCAGGTATTTAGTAAGTGAATGATGATTATTTGGGATGCCAAAACAAATTTTATGTCAAAATATTTTTTTATGAATTTTAATTCGAATGCCTATTACCATTATTTAAGTTTCTAAAGATGTGTAGTATTTTTTTTATATATCAAGGTTCATTAAGATTTTGTAAATTGCGCCTATGGCTTCCATTGGTTGTTTTTAGTCATAGCTCTTCCCCTTTGATTTCGTGTACATTCAAATATAGAATTAAATTATAATTTCAACAATTTCCATTGGTTATTAAATTTACGCTTTTAAAAATTAAATGCAACAATTGCCAAAATATAACTAGAATTTTGAAAAAATAATTTAAACAATATAAAAATGCAAAAAAATAAATAAAAAATATTATTGTCTCCTCTCGTAGGATTCGAACTTATTTAATTGGGCAGAATGCCATTATTTTAGCCACTGCACCCAAGATACACGTTGCTGTTTAGCGTGTTATATAACTATAAGTTTTCAACATTATTAGCAAAAAAACACAAAAAATGCTTTTTTTTGCAAAAACATAATCTGATAAAAAAATCCTGTTGTACTATTCCGGTTCACACCAATGTACATTACTTAGAATTTTTTCAGATTTTTAGTTTAAACCATCTGGGCTACAGGGTCTGGGACAAAAATTTTTTTGCAAAATTTTGGCAAAAATCGCTTAAAAATAATTTATTTTGCAAAAATAAAAATTTGATCGTTAATCCACGTACCAAGGGCTTTCATTTGATACCCTACTCAGAATTTAAAAAAAATATTTTTTTTTTCGATGAGCACATATTTATTTATATTTTTAAGGGGATATGTTTTTTAGATGTTTTAGTATTTTTCCTATGTGCGGGTCAAAGAGTTGTATAAGCATGCCAAATTCTAACTCTCTAGGTTTAGCCGTTTGGCTACAATTTTTACCGAACAGACAGACAGACAGACAGACGACAAAATGACGGTATAAGGGTTTTTTGGTCATACCTACAAAACCCTAAAAATGAAACACCGTATAAAGAGAAATAAAACTGTTCTTTTGGTACAAACTGTACTTTGATATTATTTTATCCAGTCTATATAAAGCCAGAATACCTGTAAGTATGTTTTACAACGTAAAAAACATTGATGTCGAGTTTTTGGGGACAAAAGGGATATGTTTGATAAATTTAATGAATGAAAAAAAAAGATAAGGTCATTTTCGCAATTTGGCTTCCTGTAGACGCCTTCCTAAGATGATATCCAGGGACTTGACCCTTTTCTGCCCCAGCCTTATCACAGTCCTAATAGTTACTCTTCTATACAGATTGGAAATCGCTAGTGCGAACATAGGGAAATAATAACAAATGATATTAGGTACCTTAATTAATTGTCGCACACAGTACCTTGAAAAATGAAACGTGTGGAATGGCATGTTGGGTGATAATATAATTGGTCCTTTTTTTATCGAAGGTAATTTCAACGGCACAAAATAATTGACGCCTCTTCAAAATTAAGTAATTCTAACGCTGCGTTTAGAACCTCGAAATTAGGAATTAGAATTAGTACTTAGAATTAACGTAAATGTTTGTTATACGTAACTGTACGTTATCGTTCACAACCTTCAATATTAATACTTATACAAGGTGTCTCAAAAGAAATTTTATATTTATTTAGCTTACTGCGTGAACGCAACGTATCCGAGGGGCGCGGGGGTTATGTCAATCGGTAGCCTGGCTCTTAGGAATTTAGTCGCTATGGAGCGTTTCTCGGGAGCAGACCGCGAGACGATAAATTGGCGCGCGTTAGTCGTGCGAGAGTTTTACAAAAACGGTGATTCGGCGACTGTAGCGCGTAGAAAATTCTGCAGTATTCGAGGTTTTCGCCACTTAAATGATGCGCCAAGCATTCCTCTCATTCGACATTGGGTTAAAAAGTTTGAAGAGACTGGTACAACGCTAGATAAATCAAAATCCGGGCGACCTAGGTCATCAAGAACGGTAGAAAACGTGGAGAATGTTAATCAGTCTGTTCGTGACGACCCGAACCTTTCAATTCGGAAGCGCGCAAGTGCTTTAAATGTGCATAGATCATCATTACATCGCATTATGCACAAAGACCTAAAGCTGCACCCCTACAAAATTCAATTGGTGCAAGAATTAAAGCCCCAAGATGCCAGTCAGAGGCTTAATTTCGTAAATCAGGTGATTGAGCGATTTTCAACGTTTACCAACATTTTGTTTTCGGATGAAGCTCATTTTCATCTTAATGGCCACGTAAATAAGCAGAACTGCCGCTACTGGAGTGCAACGAATCCGAAACTCAAACATCAGAAACCCCTACATTCGCCTAAAGTGACCGTATGGGCTGCGATGTCGGCGCGAGGAATTATCGGCCCTTACTTTTTTGAAGACGAAAGGGGGCGTGCAGTTACAGTGAATTCAGAGCGTTATGTGGAGATGTTAGACAACTTCCTGGTACCTGAACTGCAAAACTTTCCTGGCTATAACCAACGAACATGGTTCCAACAGGACGGAGCAACTTCACACACGTCCAATATGTCTCTGCCACGTGTTCGTGAAATTTTCTCAGGCAAATTGATCTCCCGGAGAGGTGACATAAATTGGCCTCCACGCAGTCCAGATTTAACCCCTATGGACTTTTTCCTATGGGGTTATCTTAAATCTAAAGTTTACGCCAATAAACCGACTTCACTGGCGCATTTGAAAGAAAATATCCGTCACGAAATGGTATATCCATCCCTGAGGTCCACCTGCCGAGACGTCATAAGTAATTTTACTGTTCGATTAAATGAGTGCCGAGAACGCGAGGGTCTACATTTAGACGATATTATTTTTAAGAAATAAATCCCCAAAAAGTGTATTTTAATAATTAATAAACATTTTTTCTATATACGGCTTACTTTTTTTTTAATCGATCCACTAAATATAAAATTTCTTTTGAGACACCTTGTAATTATAAATTAAAATTAGATGTTAATTTTTAATCAATGTTTAAATAACGGTTATTTTCCAAAATCTTTAAAATCATCCATTATTACACCTCTTTATAAAGATGGCAGTCAGGACAGTATTAATAATTTTAGACCTATATCTATTATCAGCACAATTGGAAAAATTTAGGAAAAAATAGTATTTATTAGATTATTATCTTTTTTTGACAATAATAACATATTATCACCGAATCAATATGGCTTTAGACCTGACAAATCAACAAATGATGCTATAGTAAATTTAATTAACAATGTTCATAATTCTTTGGATAACTTACGAGCATCCTTGGCAATTTTTCTTGATCTGGTTAAAGCCTTTGATACGGTAAATCATGAATTACTGTTACGTAAACTGGAAATATATGGAATCAGAGGTACTCCTCTAAATTTTATTAAAAGTTATTTATCTAACAGAACGCAACAAACATCTATTTGTGGAATTCTGAGCGAAAAAAATATAGTCAACTGTGGTATAAGGTACAATTTTAGGTCCACTTTTCTTTATAATCTTAAAAACGTTTTCTTTATAACGTTAATGATCTTTTCAAACTTAAACTCCACGCAAAAGTTGTATCCTACGCTGATGATACGGTACTATTCATAGAAGCCTTATCCTGGAATGATGCTCTTAATTATGTGAATGACGATCTAAGATTGATTAAACAAGGGCTGGATTTTAATAAACTATTTCTTAACGCAGATAAATCTAATTTTCTAACTTTTTCATGCAATAGGCACTCTTAGCCTGAACTTGATAAAATAATCCTCCACATGTGTAATGACTACAGTAATTGTGATTGCTCTGTTGCTCTGTTTAGAAAAAAATAGAATGAAGTATCTTGGCATTATAATAGATCAACATCTGAGATGAGATCACCATATTGAGAGGTTGGCTAAAAATTTGCGCAAAACTTTAATTTAAAAATTTACTTTAATTAAATTTAAAAACCTTTTACTTCGGTCTTATACAATCTTTATACATATTATAATACAATATGCTATTCTTGTTTGGGGTGGTGCGGCTAAACTGTATAAAAATAAAATACTTGTCCTGCAAAAAAGGATTATGAAAATAATGTATAATAAAACCGCAAGATACCCGACTAAATTGTTATTTTCAGAATCTAATATATTCAATTTTAATAAATTATATATATCAGCCATTGCTGCATACCTAATTAAAAATCCTGCAATTGTAACATTCTTGGATCACTCATACTCTACCAGAAATATGTCATCTAATCAAGCCGTAACCAGAAAATTCAACAAAACAAAATCCAAATATTACTACTCTTATTTTGTCAGTAAAATATACAATACCTTTAATAATTATTTAAAAAATAATAACATTCAGTTATCCGTTTTAAATTATAGGAGCATTGTTAAAAAATTGATGTGAAGTGTGAATATTCACACATTTCAGGGTTTCGCAGGTATATAATAAGTGAAGGCGGTATGCTGAGTGTGTAGGACAAATATTACTTTGTAGTAATCACGGCAAAATGAACGATATTTTTAAAATAATTTATCGTCTGTTAATCATATAATAAGACTGGTTATTAAATTTACGCTCATAAAAATTAAATACAACATTTGTCAAAATATAACTAGAATTTTGACAAAATAATTTCAACATAATAAAAACGCAAAAAAAAAAACAGAAAAAATAAAATTCACTCCGTACTCGAACTCGAAACCCTTCGTTTTCCAGCCAGTTTAAGAGTGCTCTAACGCATGTAGCCATCGCACGCCATGCATGTGAGTGTCTTACATTGGTATAACTTTTGTACTTTGTGAACCAAAAACCACAAAAAATGCGTTATTTTCCAAAAACATAATCTGATCAAAAATTCCTGTTGTACTATTTCGGTTCACACCAATATACATTACTTAGAATTTTTTTTGATTTTTAGTTTAAACCATCTGGGCTACAGGGTGTGGGACAAAATTTTTTTTGCACATTTTGTCAAAAATCGCATCAAAATAATTTATTTTGCAAAAATTAAAATTTAATCGTTAATCCACGTACTAAGGGCTTTCATTTGATACCCTACTCAGAATTTAAAAAAAATATTTTTGTTTTCGATGAGCACATATTTGTTTATATTTTTAGGGGGGTATGTTTTTTAGATGTTTTAGTATTTTTTCTATGTGCGGGTCAAAGAGTTGTATAAGCATGCCAAATTTCAACTCTCTAGGTTTAGCCGTTTGGCTACAAATTTTACCGAACAGACAGACAGACAGACAGACAGACAGACAGACGACAAAATGACGGTATATGGGTTTTTTGGTCAAACCTACAAAATCCTAAAAATGGCTTTCATCAATGGACTATACCGACAGTATAGCATTACTCGAGACCTAGCCTAAAATAATATTTAAAAAGTTCTTCCACATTATTCAAATTTAATAAATTAAGTATTAATGTTTATTCATTCTATTAATATTTATTCATTCTATTAATCATATTACTTGTATATATATATACAGTTCACTACATTTTTGTACTAATTATATTAAAAACTATCGCCACGCACTGAACGAGATTCATTGTGGTGTTACTTCTTTATTTTCACTATTGTAACATAACAAAATAAAACTGTACATTAATTTATTGTATTATTTATTGTATTATTTGTATGTATTATTGAAAATAAATTATTATTATTATATTATTATAATAGGACAAGCAAAAAATACGCTTATGTGATTTCTTATATGGTTTATTGTACAGTGATTTTTAGTTATATTACATTTATCAATTATAATAATATTATTATTAAATAAAATTGACTGTCTTTGTCAATGTGATGGGTGTTGTTGGTGACTCTTTCCAAAATTAGCAATGTCGGGTTCAAAATTAGTTATTTTCAGCCTTAACTTGTTTCTCTGTTTTATCAGGATGGAATTATCATGGCTAAAACCAGCCTCAACCTTTTAACTTCCCCCCCCCCTCATCGACCCTCGAACCAGAATCGACCCCTAGCAATGTCATATCGACCCTCGGGGGTCGATATCGACCAGTTTGGGGACCCCTGGTCTAAACTAAAACCATAGACCCTAAAACTAAAATCTTGAAATATCTCACTTAATATTTTCTTTACATCAAAAATATGTATGAGGAAACATTTTTTCTTCTTCTATTCAATGCAGTTTTTACAAGATTATTTAGGGGACAAGGGAAGTGTTCCTTATAAGGATGAAATATCTAATTTGTCATTTACTTAACTCCAAAAATTAATATGAGGACAGAAACTATTCTTCTATGTTTAATGCAGTTTTTAATAAGATATATATTTGGGGAGTTCTGGGGAGAGCTACAACGAAATATCTCACTTATCATTTACTACAAA
Organism: Liopterus haemorrhoidalis; assembly: GCA_963971575.1. Taxonomy (NCBI): domain Eukaryota; kingdom Metazoa; phylum Arthropoda; class Insecta; order Coleoptera; family Dytiscidae; genus Liopterus; species Liopterus haemorrhoidalis. Next base: position 31,061,973 of record OZ020621.1, read on the forward strand.
AATAGTAGGAAGTACGGGTACTCCAGCTAGTATAATAATATAGATATATGTAAATATAAGACCCCTTGGATAGGTGTCTGCCAACTTCAAAAGAAATTACACGGGCTCCGTGATGCCAAAAAGGTTGGGAAACACTGTTATAGATAATTTAGTTATTCATTTTTAACAACTCAAATGCCAAAGTTAACAACCTGAGTTTTGACCGCATAAATTCAAGATTACTACAACAAAGACGTTACTAAAATATTTTGGACCAAGTCCAGAATTCATTTCAAACGTTTTTCTGTACGTATTCTCATGCAGTGTTAATAACATGTTAATTTCGCTAATAGCTAATAGTACACCTGCTGGTGCACATTTAGACTAAAATATGATATATATTTATTTTAAACATTATTTTGAACATTTTATTGCGCCTTCACTTAATATATGTTTTGTGTTTACTTTGAATGCTTCCTTTATTTAGCTCCTTTGCTTTTATTTTTGTTTATGCATTACCTTTAATGATTTAGGTCAAGTTCAAAGACAAGAATCAAAGTCGCACGAGGTAAAAACACGTGTAACAAATAAATATAAAATGATTGGTAAATATTATTATTATTTTTGATAAAATTTTCTTTGTACTACTTAAGCCAATAGTATTATACGCATCTTTAATAACATAATACGTTCTAAGTAAATAATGAGACAAAAGGAAATTCTAGTGTTTTATTTGAAACATAAATTGTTTTACAATAAGAAGAAATCTCTTTTCCGGAAGTTTTAAACGGTTCTTTTTAACTTTTCTGTGTTATTTGGAACTAGCAGAAATACCCGGCGTTGCCCGGGCGAAAAATAAAGTTTATTAAACAGTATCAGTGTTGTAATGTATCTAGTTACAAGTATCTAGATACAGTATCTAGATACAAATTAGATACTTTTTGAAATTTGTATCTGTATCTGTATCTAGATATTTAAATTTAAGTATCTTGTATCTGTATTTCAGATACTTTGATCGTTACTTTATTTGTATAGTATGATACCTTTAAATATTTTGTTTTTACTATAACAAAATTCAGAAAACAATTGAAATTCTGACGTTTGCAAATTATATTTATATGGAATGTCAAAAAAAAACATAAAATATTCTCACTCATTTTTCGTAGCTTTTCGAGGCCGTAAAAATAGTAGGTATTTAGGTACCACAATAGTAGGTATAACACTTAAGGAAAATGGGTCATTATTAATGAAAACTAAGTTTTTGAATAACTATTGTTGCTATTTTGATGAGCAATTTACTAAAAATATATGAAAAATTATATCCACACAAGAGATTTGGGAGTGGACTGTGGTTTTATGAAGCCTTGGGCAAGACAAATTAAGGCCCTTCAAAAGTATCGAGTGATTGAAACTACACTTTAATAAATTTTTTGAGGCATTTCTTAACTTGAGGCTCGACTCTAGTCCGCCTCACCCAAGGGCCGGTTATGCTAGTGTGGGTATTAAGTCATTTCCTAATTGAAATCAGTAAGATAAGTAGGTGTGTTTCCTAAAGGACGTAAAATTTAATAAATTATTAAACAAACGTTCATTTAAATTTAATTTGTAAGCGTGAGAATGTCAACTGAAATTTTGTTTATAAATTAAATTTGTATGGAATGAGCAAAAAAAATCACATATTCCTTATCAGTAATTTTTTATTAGTCATAAAAAATGATCATGACATTACACGACTTCCACTTCAATTAGGGCTAAAATTTGATTGAAATGAACATCCTCTTAACAAGAACATAGCTGCGTATCTATAAGACTAACATTACGCAGCTCATACGTTAGCACAGGGATGAGCAACCTTTTTTTACTACGGGCCAACTAGAAATTTAAAAATTTCCTGCGGGCCGCATACGAAATTTATTAAAATATGAACACAAGATGATAAAAACAAATTATCTATATATTAACAAAATAACAAAATTATTTTAAAAAAATACACATATGAAACATATAATAGAAATGTTAGGTATAAAAAAACAGTCAAAGATAATTGTTATGGGGAAAAAATCATAAACAAATTTTAATGAGAAGTTTGGCATTGCTTCTTTGCAACCAATTGCTCTATATTGCTCTTATTTATGCTTTAAAATATATCTATGTATTTAATGGCCTTTTTTGAAATTTGACAGACAAAAGCTTTGACGGGCCGCACGAAAAAGTACGTCGGGCCGCATGCGGCTTGCGGGCCGCGGGTTGCTCATCCCTGCGTTAGCACATATGGCTACTAACATAATATATACGTTATTTAGTACAAATTTATTCCGTAGAATAGTGTTTTACCTTGAATTTAGTAGGCTTTTTGTGACGTCACGGTCATTTTTGAACAGCTTGTATAATACTGATTAACATGCACTGTTTGTTTGGTAAAAATATGTTATTTACATTTTTCAGTGTTTTGTCAAAAGTACCTAGCTGTATCTAGATAACAAACATTTTTGGCATATATCTGTATCTAGATTTTTTTTATAATCCTGTATCTGTATCTGCATCTAGATACAATTTTTCTTTGGTATTTGTATCTGTATCTAGATATTCTTTGAAATGTATCTATTACAACACTGCCTGCAAATCCGCGGGTATCCGCAACTTTTCTGCGGATACGGATAAATTATCATTTAAACCATGCGGATGCGGATAAAATTTCATATCCGCGTCCACATTAAATCTTCGGTTACTTACGGAAAAACACGCGATTGTGTTCTGACTTCGCAGTCCTCGGTTACCTTCGGCTGTCTGTATACACATGTGATATTTTGTAGCATTCTATCTCACTCATGTTATTATTATTAAGACAATTATCCTTAATCGAGATTGTGTTGAGACAATCAACATAACTTTTTTTTATTATTGTATATAGAGAACAATATTTTGGACAAAAGTTGCTTGGTACACTTTCGATGTAATCCTTCCTACCTCTGCTCTACTTCTGGCTTTTAAATCTAATAAACGCTTTTTTTTTGCACAAAACTGATTAGTAAGTTTTATTTAAATACCAAAATTCACCTATATATATTTTTCTCGAAAATTTTATTATGTAACCTGCTAATTGCTTTATACTACCCAAAGTAAAAAGTCTTGCTGATTCCAAAAATTGAAACATGACACATGTTGCTATTTGAAAAAATATGAAGCATCTTCTACCAAGTAACTTTTCTCTATTATTATTATTATTATTTTTTTTTAATTCAATAATAAAAAAAATATAGCCACGTTGCATTACTTTTTCCTCACCTTGGAAAAGGCAAAACTGACGTGAGATGTTAGTTGACATTAATATGATACTTGACAGTACCATCAACGCGTATTTCATGAGCAGCACGCCATCTGCTCCTTACGAAAAAGGACGCTTAGGACCCCCAAAATTTTTGTCTCTTTCTAGGTTTCAAAATTATTAGCGCATCAAGGCCCCAAAACTTTTGTCGTCTCTTAGGTTAGTTTCAATCCAAAAATTTTCAGTAGTGTTTTAAAGCAGCGATTACCAAATAAGGCGAAACATGTTAGTTCTTTCCAAAATAACAGTAAAATCTGTTGTGCGGATTATGCGGACATTTTTGCGGATGCGGATTTATTATTTACAAAAGCAGCGGATGCGGATCGAATGCGTATTATGGATATACAGATCATGGATATGCGGATGCGGCTACAGAAAAGCTTATCCGCGCAGGGCTCTAAGTATTATACTAGCGTCAGCGAAACAACGCAGTTACGTCACACGACGTAACAAACAATTGCATTGTTCCAAACAATACAATCGTTTGTTACGTATTGTGACGTAACTGCGTTGATTCGCCGACGCTAGTATATCTATTTGAAGTCCTCGGCTGCCCCTCGGCCTTTAAATTCATGCTACACAAATAACTATTTCAACAAAACAGCACAAATCAGATAAACAGGAGCATATCAACCTGGGGGTTCCAGGGGTTCTAAGAAACTCGGCGCTGTCCTTTGAAGGGCGGCAAAATATCAAAATGTATTAAAACAAGATGTCGTTATAAGGCGACACAACATGTACTAAAACCCCGTCGCGAGGAACCTCAGGAACACACCTACAGACAAATTTCTGAAAATTCTTCCTGAAAAAATGCTTAAAGAAATTGTAAACCAAAATTCCGTATAATTGTACATGCAAGATGAATCGTGCATAAAACAGGCATATATATTTGATTAACATATAGCGTATTTTTTATTCTAAAAATTACGCACCTGGATACTAAATAATTTTTAATTGGTTATTCCATATGCGAGTCCGGTCTATATTAATTACTTAACATATTAATAATAATACTAAATAATTTGTACTGCATTTTTAGAAATATGTTATACGAGGGTTACCTTTTATGTTTTTACAAACGATCACTAGATGGCAATATTAAAATGTGTCATTACTAGATTCGTAAAATTTGACATTTGTTATTGTGAAATCAGTGGCAGCTTATAAATTGACCGAGTAGTTTGTTGACAGTTATGTTATTGTTATTATTACTATTATTTCTATTTCCTTGTAGCAGCTAATACCCTAAACTCCGCCAGACCTAGGGGAAATAAAGAATATATATATAGTGGACAAGTGATGATTTAAATGGACAAAATATTGATAATATTTGATTTGAATGAATGGTTTAATACAAATATAGGTTTACATTATTTTATTAATTCATCCTTTTTTAAATAATATTATTTATTTATCATTTTTAGGGTTTTGTAGGTATGACCAAAAAACCCTTATACCGTCATGTCGTCTGTCTGTCTGTCTGTCTGTCTGTCTGTCTGTCTGTCTGTCTGTCTGTCTGTCTGTCTGTCTGTCTGTCTGTCTGTCTGTCTGTCTGTCTGTCTGTCTGTCTGTCTGTCTGTCTGTCTGTCTGTCTGTCTGTCTGTCTGTCTGTCTGTCTGTCTGTCTGTCTGTCTGTCTGTCTGTCTGTCTGTCTGTCTGTCTGTCTGTCTGTCTGTCTGTCTGTCTGTCTGTCTGTCTGTCTGTCTGTCTGTCTGTCTGTCTGTCTGTCTGTCTGTCTGTCTGTCTGTCTGTCTGTCTGTCTGTCTGTCTGTCTGTCTGTCTGTCTGTCTGTCTGTCTGTCTGTCTGTCTGTCTGTCTGTCTGTCTGTCTGTCTGTCTGTCTGTCTGTCTGTCTGTCTGTCTGTCTGTCTGTCTGTCTGTCTGTCTGTCTGTCTGTCTGTCTGTCTGTCTGTCTGTCTGTCTGTCTGTCTGTCTGTCTGTCTGTCTGTCTGTCTGTCTGTCTGTCTGTCTGTCTGTCTGTCTGTCTGTCTGTCTGTCTGTCTGTCTGTCTGTTCGGTAAAAATTGTAGCCAAACGACTAAACCTAGAGAGTTGAAATTTGGCATGCTTATACAACTCTTTGACCCGCACATAGGAAAAATACTAAAACATCTAAAAAACATACCCCCCTAAAAATATAAACAAATATGTGCTCATCGAAAACAAAAATATTTTTTTTAATATCTGTGTAGGGTATCAAATGAAAGCCCTTATTACGTGGATTAACGATCAAATTTTTATTTTTGCAAAATAAATTATTTTGATGCGATTTTTGCCAAAATTGTGCAAAAAAAATTTTGTCCCACACCCTGTAGCCCAGATGGTTTAAACTAAAAATCTAAAAAAATTCTAAGTAATGTATATTGGTGTGAACCGATATAGTACAACAGGAATTTTTGATCAGATTATGTTTTCGGAAAATAATGCATTTTTTGTGGTTTTTGGTTCACAAAGTACGAAAGTTATACCAATGTAAGACACTCACATGCAAGGCGTGCGATAGCGTAATGGGTTAGAGCAGCGGTTCCCAAACTTTTTTGACCGCGACCCGGTACGAGGTTTTAAAATTTTTCGCGACCCACTTTATGAAAAAAAAACATTTATTTATGAAACAAATTTTATTTTAAAGCAGTAGCTTTATAGCAATAAAGAGTAATAAAGAGTATAGTATAGTAATAAAGAATATAGTATAGTATAAAGAGCACAAATATTGTACACACTATTCTAGTGATTAGATGACGTAAAAAATAATAATATGTACAAAAAAAATCTTTTTTGTGTTTTTACAATTTTTTTCGCGACCCGGCAAAATTTTTCTGCGACCCGGTGCTGGGTCGCGACCCACACTTTGGGAAACGCTGGGTTAGAGCACTGGTGTCGTAAGCTAAAATGCGCTGGGATACGAAGGGTCTCGAGTTCGAGTACGGCGGAGTGAATTTTATTTTTTCTGTTTTTTTTTGCATTTTTATTATGTTGAAATTATTTTGTCAAAATTCTAGTTATATTTTGACAAATGTTGTATTTAATTTTTAAGAGCGTAAATTTAATAACCAGTCTTATTATATGATTAACAGACGATAAATTATTTTAAAAATATCGTTCATTTTGCCGTGATTACTACAAAGTATATTCACTTATTATATACCTTCGAAACCCTGAAATGTGTGAATATTCACACTTCACATCAATTTTTTAAATATACAGATTACAACTTTTATTTTCCAAATAACCATATAAAAACCTTATTGAGGAAATTCTATAGGTGGAAGATCGTAGATCAATTATTTGCACCATTTTAGAAGTTCATCAAAAAATAAATAAACAAAAAAACGTACTTTTGTCCTTGTTCGCGTTTTAGATAGTACAAAACATATTTTAGATTCATTTTATGATTTTATGACACCGATACCAATATCCCAATTTTGAATTTTATGTTACAAATCACGTTTTAAATGTTTCCTCCTCATTTATAAAACAGGAATATTAAGTAAGTCAGTCATCAAGGTCGTTTATAAGGAAGAAAATGCAAATAAATGCTAATAAATTCCTGTTATCATTTCATATTCTTCTCATTTTATTTGATGTTAGTAATTATTGTATTTTCCTTGTTATCTCTCCAACAAAACGCTTATCAACTATGCAGTATCAACCAGTTGGTATTTCCATTTATTAGACTAATAATCTAGGCTGAGGAAAAAATGTCAACAAACAAAATCATGCAACAACAAAATGTTTTTAAACATATGCAATAACATCTTTAACGGCACAACAGTTCCTGGATCTTAAATACAAAATATTTTTCTGTGTAATAATTTATTTGTTCAGTATTATTGGGTCAAATACTACATAAAATTTTACAAGAATTTTAATTTTATCAGTGAACAAACAAACATAAGTTTGTTTTATTTTACTAAGGTATTTCACATAATTACAAAATATTGCAACAAAAATATTTTGATAAATTTGTTACCAAATTTTTATTTCAAGGTCATTTTGAATTTTGTTTTGTTCTGTTTTAGTTAAATTTGAGTACACGTGCTTAATAACAAGCGTAATAATTAACATTTGGAAACGAGCACAAATACCAAATCATTTAGAACAGTGTTTTTCAACTTATTACTCAATATTTAGTAAGTAGAGGAGGATACCGACTTGATCTGATGTAGCTGGCATATGTGAACTGGCTGCTGTTGACTTTCTTTCGGAACTTTGATTTTGGAGAACTTGTTCGGAGACGAACTGCGATTTTAAGCGGTTCGGGAATTTTATAGTTAGTAGAAATCAACAGGGGCGGACTTTGGTTTAGGCAAACTAGGCATCTGCTTAGGGCCCGTATTTTTTTGGGGCCCACAAGCCGGTTTTATTATAAATTTTTTCTATTTTTTTATGATTTTTTTAACTAGTAAGGCCCGCAATGAGAACCTAGCCTAGGGCCCCGATTTTCCTTAGTCCGTCACTGGAAATCAGAGACCTGAAGCTGTTAGTAGAAATCGGGGACCTGAAGCTGAACCCGAACCTATATTTTTCGTGAACCTGAACTTGAGCTGGACTATTATATTTCAAGGTCAGTGAACCAAAACCTTTTATTATTAACCGGTAACCATATATTTTTAGCAGGTTCAAGTAATTATTGTATACTTAACGTTAAAAAAAAAATATGTTATATTATCAGAGCCGGCCTTAGCAAGTCTGGCTCCTCGGGCGAATTTTTTTTGCCACCCTCATAAAACAAATTCATTATAATACAAATGATGACCTACAGATAGGGTGACCAGATTTCAGTGAAGGGTAACCGGGACACACAGAGAAAAAGAAGGTCTTCACGTCCCAGATCCAAGTGAAGAGCAAAAGAAAAGGTCCTCACCTCCCAGATCCAAGTGAAGAGCAAAAAAAAAGTCCTCACCTTTCTTTTCTTACAAATGCAGAATTATGTAAAAACCGGGACGGATGGTCACCCTACCTAAAGATGACAGTCCGCCGCCCTTCCTGGTCTGGCGCCCTGGGCGTTCGCCCGACCTCGCCCCCCCCCCCTTAAAGCCCCTACTGTATATTATTGTTGTAATGTAATAAATAATTTTTTGTTTGTATATTATTTATTACATACTCATTTTTTTAGGTTGTTAATTCTCATCGTCACTTTTCTAAACACTTGACAGATAATTATACATAAGTAGATTATTAAAAAATAAATAAATAAAAATTCTGAAAGGTAGATTTGGAGTATGGTTTAATTTTTTACAGTGGCGCAACCAGGTTTTTTTTTTGATGGGGCCCGGAAGATAAAATTATTGAAATTATGAATAATGTTCTCACTTTTGAAATACAAATGACGACCTAAAAACAAAAAGGCCTCGCTTCTAAAATACAAGTGATGACATAAAAAAGGGCCTCACATCTAAAATCTAAAATACTAGTAATAATCTAAAAAAAGGTCCTCACTTCTAAAATACAAGTAATGACCTAAAAAAAAAATCTTCACTAGTCCTCACTTCTAAAATAGAAGTAATGACGTAAAAAAATCTTCACTAATCCTCACTTCTAAAATAATACAAGTGATGGCCTCACCTCCTATTTTTAAATATAAAACAACACATATATTTACATTAAAAAAAATCCTCTTTCTTGGGGGGGGGCGGTCCCTCGCCCCCCTTGGCTGCGCCACTGATTTTTTATATGGCAGCATGAGTGGAGCAGCATACAGAATGTTAAGTTAAGAGAGATTAAGGTAGACATTAAACCATGGGGTTCTTCCTGCAGGATTATCTGTAGGGAGGAAAGTGCCATCACACGCCTCCGTATTGGCCACTATTTGCGCCTTACACAGCCCATATTTATAACTAGAATATTATTTATAAGTTATGGTAGATTAAATAAATCAATAAATAATAGTATTTTAAACATTGATGGTTTGATAACCATCTTGATAACGTAGGTTTTAAATTTAATCAATAAAAATAAAAAATCAGATTTTTCACCACAGGACCGATCGCCATCACAAAGTACTTGTATAGAATACATTCTAGCAGCAGAGTAGAAATAACTTGGCCTAATATTTTCTAACAGAGATATTATTTATTATGGAAACGTTACATATAAATATGAAAAAATAGATACTGTATGTCCGTTTATCTGTGTACACGTGCAGAGCAAATTCGGCTGAAAGGATTTTTATGAAACTTCATATTTAAGCTTCTGCCATCAATGGGCACGAGTTGATCAACTTTTGGTGAAAATCGGTTGACTAAAAATTGGAGTTTACTCGTGTCGATTTTAAGATTTTTGCAAATATTTCACAACAGAAAAATATTTCGAAAAAATTTATTTAACAAAAGTTGCTATAAAAGCAATAACTAACAACTTTTATTTGAGACATTTTTTCTGTCTCATTTTTTATACTTATATGTAACGTTTTCATGGTAATGATAAATAATATCTTTGTTAGAAAATGTTAGGCCAAGTTATTTCTACTTTTCTGCTAGAATGTAATTTATACAAGTACTTTATGATGGCGGTCGGTCCTGTGGTGGCCACAGCTGATTTTTGTTTTCTCTCTCGTTAAGCAAATGTTGGTTCCAGGGGATCGCATCCAAAACTTTCTTTTGCACTTCCAAAATCTGGATCATTCGCTACAATTTGATCAACGATTTCGGTTATCGTTATCAAACTTTTACTAAGGAAATTTGTAGCAAGTTCTTTGAGTTATTCGTTTTCAGAATCGCTATTTTCAAGTTTTACATGACTTCCTTGTTCTGTCAGTTCTTGAAAGTCGTCGTTGGTAAGGCTCTCATAAAAAACCTGCAGTAATTCCTCATTGTCTTGATCATCTACATCTCCTAGTCCCTTCGGTAGGCCAGGGGGGCTACCGAAGTCTATATACAAATATTTCCATTCTATTTAAAATAATAGAAGGTCCATTTTAATTTTACCGCCCAGGGCCCCCAAGCAACTTAATTCGCCACTGCCTAGTCCGGGGTAATTTCAGAAATAAAATTTCATTATTATTTAAAATAAAATAATTCAATTAGTTAAAAATATTTAAATTATTTAAATATAAAAACTAATCTATTTTAAAATAAACATGCTCAGAGATTAGATGAATTATCAGTGTATTTTTTTGTTGAAAGACAGGGGTACAAATTTACGATCGTATGTTATATGATTTGTTTAAAATATTATCAGCCTTTATCTCAAGTACATGGTCGAACGTTACACAGATGTTGATATGACCATATATTTTCAGTGATATGGACTAAGGTAATATAATTAGAGTTAAAACTAATTATTGAGGGTTATGAATTATTGGGAATAGAAATATGAGTCTCTTAAGATAAGTTAAAAGGTTTTTGTAGTTAATTGGAGAGCTGATTATTTTACAACCACAAAAAATGGGGTTCAGAGATCAAATTATTAGTTTTAAGAAAAGGGCTGAGAAAATCTTGTAAGAGACAGGGAATCGTGAGTTAACCATCACCGGAGTCGGACGAACCTCCCAAGCAAATTTGGTTGAGAAACTCGGTAGCGTTAAGTGAACCAGAAGCAGTCTGGAAATGTTGAGGAAAGTTTAAATGAATTGAACGAACGATAACGGGTTAAACACTGTGAGTGTTGTGAGGTGTTTAACGGCTTGTGATGTGAAACGGTGATTGTGAGGTTTTGTGTTGCGTGCCTCTCATGGGATTTCGTAGCCAGCATGTTGTAATTGTAAGTTCTAGTGTACTCTTTAATTTTAAACCTTAATTAAACATTAAACGTAGATTAAGCAAAATTCAGACTTTAATTCAAACACTCTTATTCCTGTCATAAAGAATCTAAGCAACCGACCGGTGGACCTTTAGGGTTTCAGACTTGATTCCGCTAGCAAGTCTTGGAACCCACTATGTGGAAGGGCCTCTCAAAGTAAGTATCATGAAGAACAATGAAAATATTTAAATTCATTCAGCCAACCGTGAGGTTTCGACCGATCCTAGAAATGCCCCCACACCTGCTGAAACGATTAGATTGATAATTTGACCAACGATAGGCTCTTCTCGTGGACAATCCATGGATACGAAGCAATGAAATACCGTGATAATTTGAATCAGCGTAAATTTTGACCTTTTTTTGGACTTCGAGCATACAGCGTTATATCGAATCAGCGTTAACCGAAGAAGCACTAAACGATATCTTACTGTATATATAATATATAGATATAGAATCCTGTATATTATAGCTGATCTTTAATTTACACAAATATCATTTAAGTAGAACTATCCAACTAAAAGTAGGACGCTTGGCAATACTAGTTGTAAATGAGAACAGCTAGTGATTGTCAACAATGGCAAGGTTTAAGAGAGGCATATATTTAAAGATGGATAAATGAACGCCGAGTATTTTGATGACATAATAAAAATCATATAACAAATGACATAGGATGTGACGTAACGAAATCAGTTCAAAAACACTAATGATTGTAATATAAACCTAAATATATCCTATCGAAAAAATACATTCTAAACATGTGACGCACACGGACAGAATATCTCTTTCATTGATAAACTAATGTCAGGTATTAATTATAATGTCCTCTTCACAATTATCTGCGTTTATTTTTAGTAAAATACGCATAGAAACTCGTATAATTGATGATTATTTACTGATTTCATTCGAAATATATAACCGATATTGTGCAATAAAATTAGTGATGTGCCGGATCACATAAAAATCAGATCCGCGGATACAGATACGGATTATTTGCATCCTGATCTGTGGATCCGGTTACGGGTCTTGCATTCAAGTAGAAAAACAAATAATCTTGACTCGATAACATGATGTGTCGCGCGGTACCAACAAACAAAAACATGACAAACAACTAATTTGAATTAAAAATCATTCACTAATTGTTTTTGATTAAATTAATTATACTTTAATATTAAATGTAGATATTGTAGACCAGCGGTTACCAACTATGGTTGGTAACGATAATAGATATATAAACACATAGAAGAAAAAGGCGCCAAACGCCAGCAACTTCTAAACCGTTCAACGCATGTTTCTTGGCGTTGGTACTATGTCCTGCGCCATTGCGATTGCGTACTTCGCGTTACTAGTCTTTACAAGAGTACAATTTTTAGAAGTGTTTCTTATTGAAAAAAAAATAATAATAATCACAGAAATATTTATATGTGTATAAATAAAAAATTTACCATATTGTTTTAACAACAAAAAAAAAAAGAAACGATACGTACTGGGTCAAATGTACTGATATTAATAAAGTATCGGAAGATTACTATCGATACTAAAATCGCGATATAGAATGAAAAATATCGATAATGGTATCGTATCAATAGTATCAGAACATCCCTACCTACAATAACTTCAGCCTACTAACTACTTTTACCTACTAATAAAAAAATCAGCTGTGGCCACCACAGGACCGACCGCCGTCATAAAGTACTTATATAAAATACATTCTAGCAGCAGAGTAGAAATAACTTGGCCTAATATTTTCTAACAGAGATATTATTTATCATGACCATGGAAACGTTACATATAAGTATGCAAAAATCAGCTGTGGCCACCACAGGACCGACCGCCATCGTAAAGTACTTATATAAAATACATTCTAGCAGCAGAGTAGAAATAACTTGGCCTAATATTTTCCAACAGAGATATTATTTATCATGACCATGGAAACGTTACTTATAAGTATGAAACAATTTCGAAAAATTTTACAGAAATTATTCAATTAGTTTTATCAAAAAACGTCTCAAATAAAAGTTATTAGTTATTACTTTTATAGCAACTTTTGTTCAATAATTTTTTTCGAAATATTTTTCTGTTGTGAAATATTCACAAAAATCTTAAAATCGACACGAGTAAACTCCCATTTTTAGTCAACCGATTTTTACCAAAAGTTGATCAACTCGTGCCATTGATGGCAGAAGCTTAAACATGAAGTTTCATAAAAATCCTTTCAGCCGAATTTGCTCTGCACGTGTACACAGACGGACAGACGGACAGACGGACAGACGGACAGACGGACAGACGGACAGACGGACAGACGGACAGACGGACAGACGGACAGACGGACAGACGGACAGACGGACAGACGGACAGACAGACAGACAGACGGACGGACGGACAGACAGATCGGCAGACATCATGCTAAAAATAGTCAAAACGTTATGTAGGGACCTCAATTCGTGGAGATCCATCGAAATCTCGAAATGTCAAAATCGGTATGATCACAATACCTCCCTTATATATGTTGTCGGTCGGTAAAAATTGATGTGAAGTGTGAATTTCCACTCATTTCAGGGTTTCGCAGGTATTAAGTAACTGAATGATGATTATTTGGGATGCCAAAACAAATTTTATGTTAAAATATTTTTTTTTGTTAATTTTAATTCGAAAGCCTTATACCATTATTTAGGTTTCTAAATATGTGCAGTATTTTTTTCTAATATAGCAAGGTTCATTACGATTTTGAAAATTGCGCCTATGGCTTCCATTGGTTGTTTTAAGTCATAAGCTTCGCCCCTCTGATTTTGTGTACATTGAAACAGAATTAAATTATAATTTCAACAATTTCCACTGGTTATTAAATTTACGCTTTTAAAAATCAAATGCAAAATTTGCCAAAATTAACTAGAATTTTGAAAAAATAATTTAAACAAAATAAAAATGCAAAAAAGAAACAGAAAAAATAAGATTGTCTCCAGACGGGAAGCGAACCCTAGCTTGAAACTTAGAAAGCGAGAGGGCTAACGATTACACTATTAAAGCGTACTGGTTTACTATGTTACATAACGTTTTAAATATTTTACATCGTCAGCCAAAAAAACACAAAAAATGCGTTATTTTCCGAAAACATAATCTGATCAAAAATTCCTGTTGTACTATTCCGGTTTACACCAATGTACATTACTTAGATTTTTTCAAATTTTTAGTTTAAATCAGCTGAGCTACAGGATGTGGGACATTTTTTTTTTGTACAATTTTGGCAAATAGCTTCAAAATTATTTATTTTGCAAAAATAAAATTTTGATCGTTAATCAACGTATTAAGGGCTTTCATTTGATATCCTACTCAGAATTTTAAAAACATATATTTTTTTCGAGCACATATTGTTTATATTTTTAGGGGGATATACTTTTTAGATGTTTTAGTATTTTTCCTATGTGCGGGTCAAAGAGTTGTATAAGCATGTCAAATTTCAACTCTCTAGGTTTAGCCGTTTGGTTACAATTTTTACTGAACAGACAGACAGACAGACAGACGACAAAATGACGGTATAAGGGTTTTTTGGTCATACCTACAAAACCCTAAAAATTGTATTTTCAAAAATATAAATTTATTTGTTTATCCACTCATTAAAAGGTTTCATTTGATACCTTACCCAAAATTTTAAAAGAATATTAATTTATCATTAAATATTTATTTATTTATATTTATCTGGCGATTTGTTTTTTGAACTCTTTATATTTTTCCTATATTTTCTACCAATTACAATTTCTACCATAAAGACAGACAAACAGACAACAGGCAGACAGACACATGAGTGAAGTAATAAGGTTTTTTTGGTGGTCATACTTATAAAACCCTAAAAAAGATAAATGAAAAACGAAATCGAACGAGTCTTTTTGAACAGGCATTTTCAGGTAGCCAGGACTGGCTATCGGCTTCAGTTCAACAACCGTTTGGATCCGTTTATCATTCTCTGTTCGCAGAGCCGGAGTAAGGGGGGGGGGGCGGAGGGAGCGACGGCCACTAGCGCACTAAGGAAAAGGGCGGTGACGAGCTTGACCGCCTAACATTGCGAAGGTGAGGACTTTTTTTTTGCTCAACACTTGGATTTTTTTTGCTCATCATTTTTAGATTTTTTTGTGTTTTTGATTTGATGGTTTTGCCCCTAGCGTAAGTTATCCTTACTGCGGCTCTGTCTGTTCGGTAACCTTTCGAGTTTGATTCGCCCCGCTTAGAAACCGTTCGGGATTGACTATTAACCCCTGCTTAAAACTGTCTAAGATTAGTTAATGCAAATTATGGCAAGTCTATCTCGAATACAATTTGTTAATATATTTTACAAAGTGCTGGGTTTTGCCCTTTTTCCCGGCGTAACTAATTGTGTGTGGCAACATAGTATTAAACACTATTGTTAAAAAATAATAAAATATTTATACTTGAATACATAGAAATACAATTAGGCATATGTATAACCACTATGTAATTTTTTTTTTTTTTTTTTAAATTTGTACTTTAATTGCCTGGCAATAAAATATTTTATATATATATATATATATAATATATTTTATTTGCTGTATTATTTTTGTTTAGTTTTGTGAAAAGATAGTTGAGTAATAGTTGAAGGTCCCAAAATTATTTCTACTTGGGCCCCTTAAGAATTAGGCCGGCCCTGACCAGAAGTGCTCATCCTCTTCCAAAAAGTTGAGCACCTTTGGCCGTATTGAATCATAACAGCGGAATAGTCTATCAAAATTTAGAGGAGCGATAAATACTTAATAACAATGGAAACCGCATATTGAATGTCGCATTTATAGCTCAACGCGCACATTTGAAGAGTAAATACTCTCGTGTGAATAGGTTAGGAAACTTAAGGTTACTGAGTTTAGGAAGAGATAAGAAAATTGTTGTCATTCTACAGATGACGTAGACTGCATTTATTACGTACATATTATGGTTCTGCTATGATCAATATGTGGTCACATATTTACCTACGTATGAAACTTGATCTACCAAGATGCTGCTATATGCAAAGTCTAATCAGCTCCAATACTCAGATAGTTCAGCCAGCATTTAAATTTATTGAAGTTATACTAAAACATAAATGAGGTCTTCAACAAATAATACAATACATTGAATTTTAATAACTAGAATAGGCTTCAATGGTGAATACGACTAGCTACCTGACTTCTCCTCCTCTTCCGCAGACTTTTATTTCTTTCCAATATTGGCTCCTTCGTTCAAAGAACCTAATTTGTCGTGAACTCATTTATCTTCCGAAGCATGTACGAGGGCTATTTTTTTTTCAGGTTCCGTTTGATTGACAATGGAAACTCAGTTGCCATTGTTAAGCGGCGCTTGCGCAGTAGTGTTTAACAATCTATCTGTCAGTACCTCCCAACCGGTTCGGTCATTACGTGCTGTAATTTTGATGTGAACGTTGTTTTATCATGGCTACTACAATCGAAGTTCCCGCCGCATGCGATATTCATGCAAGATTATGAAATGTCTACGGAGAGCAATACAGAACAAAAGGAGAGACATGTTGTCGTCAGACATTGTCCTTCTTCATGACAATGCACGCCCTCATACTGCAACACAAACAAATGAACTGCTCAAGAATTTCGGATGAGATATTCGGCCACCCACCTTACAGTTTAATATAGCCCGGATTTAGCATCAAGCGATTTCCATTTGTTCACCAGGATGAAATTGTGGTTGGCAAAGAAGCGGTTCAGTACTAATGAGGAGACGAAATCCAGTGTGCAAGATTGGCTGAGAGGGTTTTCAGCCAATGTTCCCCATACCATGTTGCCGCCTGGGTAGGCGGCAACATGGTATGAGGAGGGTATAAAAAACTGGTTCCCCGTTACGACAAATGCCTTAATGTTGCTGGCGACTACGTAGAGCAGCGTTTCCCAAAGTGTGTTCCACGGAACCCCGGGGTTCCGCGATAAAATTCAGGGGTTCCGCGGGACATGGTGCCATTTATATCACTCTTGTTTCATAAAAATGGATATTTAAAAAAAAGGATTTAAGATTTAGTTAAAAATTTATTCAAAAAATTAAATGTACAGAAAAAAACAACTTTCTGGTCTGATATATATGACGAATATCCTCATTTATCAAAAAGGGCTATTTGGTTTTTGTTACCGTTTGCAACTACGTACACGTATGAATCTGGATTTTTAAAATACGCTGATACAAAATCGAAATATCGTAGAAAACTAAATGCTGCACCAGATATGCGAATTTTATTATCCAATATTATACCAAATTTTGAAAGGATATTAGAATTCAAAAAGCAAAAGAATGAATTCATTTTATATGAAAAATATGAATTCATGATTTTTTTTTTTAAATTGTATTGTTCTAGTTTTTAGGAAGACAATGAAAATGACTACTAATTTATATTATAAACTCTTACTTTTCTATCGTATCTATAAGAGGAAAAAGTTTGCAGTAACGTAATGTTTTTTTTTTTTTTTTGTATTTAAAGTTGTATTAAAAAAAATCCAATAAAAGGGTTCCGTAATTTTTTGAACAGCGCATTGGGGTTCCGCGACAAAATAAGTTTGGGAACCACTGACGTAGAGTAATAATTTAGATGTATGAGTAACTCTTGTGTATATTTAAACTTTTCTTATTACCCTTATTTGTTTTTGTTAACTTAACGGTACTGAAAAAAAAATAGTTCTCATCTTTTATCGTGTCGTTATTTTGCCCATGGGCTTGTTGCAACACATGTTGCAAACGAAGTTTGCACTCAAAACAAAACAAATATTGCGTAATTTTCGACATTTTTTTTTTTTTTTTAACACCATGTTTACGTATAGGAAGCCTGTAGTTTGGTTAATGTGTACAAATATCCTGTTTTGCGTTTCACGTCAGCTACGACATTTTTCTACAAATGGAGTAATATATTAATCTCTAGAAAATATAGTATATAGTTTCATATTCAATTCATATTTACCTAGTCTTACCATAAATACTGTCACAAAGTTTTCATAGCTCTTAAGTCTCTGCGGCCATTCATACTTTTTGATGGCGGTAGGTCCTGTGGTGGTCACAGCTAATTTTTTCAGGTCGTCCTGAAATACGGACCACAATTTGTAGTCCATGAGGTTGAGGTTTTCAGGTTCCTACTAGACTGCTAGACGACTAATCAGCAGGATACAGCGTTCCAGTGCTTTCAAGCCACTGTTACATAGTATTCGCTGTATGTACTAAAAAAATGCCTAGGTATTTTTGTGTTTTACATCGAGTTTTAGCTTACATCTAGTTTTAAGACTTTTATGCAACAGGGCATAAGATATTTATTTAGATTAAGATGTTTCAATTAAAACCCCAATCAATATTTAAAAAAATATGTATTTTTTCGTTGAATACATATTCATTCTTCCCACGATGTGTTTCTTTGTATTACTAATTTGTATATATAGTTTTCCAATATGTAGGTAAAAGCATGCCAAATTTCAACTTTATTGGTCCAGCCGTTTGGCCACAATAACTACCAGACAGACAGACAGACCCGTAATTGATGGTATAATGGTGTTTCGGTCGGTGTCAGGACAGAATTACACTGGACAAAATTACACGGGACAAAATTACACGGGACAAAATTACACAGAAGAAATTACACATAGACAAAATAACGCAGGGAAGAAATTACACAAGAACGAAATTACACATACAAAAATTACACATACGAAAATTACACTAAGACAAAATTACACATTTAATTGTTTTGTGTTTATGAATTTTCTGTTTGTGTTCTTTTATATAAAACATTTTTTTGGTTAAAGGGTTGGATTAAGTAAGTTTTGATGTTTTTTTTGGAAAAATAAAAAACTGTATTTTAAGGGTTGGAAAAAGTAAATTTTAGTGTTATATGAATTAATAAAAAAATTGTATTTTCAGGGCTGGATTAAGTAAATTTTAGTGTTATATGAATAAATACAAAAAAAAATGTGTTTTCAGGGTTGGCTTTAGTAAATTATCGTGTTTTTTTAATACATTTTTAAAATTGTAATTTAAGGGTTGGATTAAGTAAACTATCGTGTTTTTTGAATAAATTTAAAATAAATGTATCTTAGGGTTGGATTAAGTAATTTTTGGTCTCAAATATGAATAAACACAAAAAAATGTATTTTTAGGATTGGGTTAAGTACATTATTTTTTAACGTTAAAAAAATCTAATTTAAGGATTGAATTAAGTAAATTCTAATGTTCTTTTTAAAAAATAAAAATATTGGTTGGATTAAGAAAGTTTTAGTGTTTTTCAGGAAATTGAGATATTTAATTTAATAGGAAGCTGTAATGTACATTTTTTTGTTGAATGTGTGAAATGGAAATATGGTATCGATTATCGATTGTCGACTTATTCTAAAAAAAAACTTTTTTTTTCAAAATATAACTAAAATTTACTTATTCCAACCCTGAAAATACAAATTTTTATTTATTCAAAAAAAAAAAATAAATAAAAACTTACTTAATCCAACACTTCAAAAAAATTTTTTATATAAAAGAACACAACAGAAAATTAACAAACACAAACAAATTAAATGTGTAATTTTGTCTTAGTGTAATTTTCGTATGTGTAAATTAAATTAAATTTTCGTATGTGTAAATTAAAGTAAATTAAATGTGTAATTTTGTCTTAGTGTAATTTTCGTATGTGTAATTTGGTCCTTGTGTAATTTCTTCCCTGTGTAATTCTGTCTATGTGTAATTTCTTCTGTGTAATTTAGTCATACCTACAAAATTCAGAAAAGAAATTAACAGTTACCAAATGTAATAAGATTAAACAGTTATACATTTTTTATTCAAATATCAAAAATACATTTAATTAATTATTTATAAATGTGCTTGTAGCTTATATTTCTTCTCTCTCAGTACACCTTGGACAAGGGTAGAAGCTTCTTCAGCACAGCCGTAACATAAAGTTACTCCAGATCCAGCATGGCCATAGTTATGGACAATATTCAGAATTTTGTTGTTTGGAGTTAGGTATTTTTCAGTCTCCAAACGGACTTCTGTTCTTCCAGGGCGTAGGCCAACCTGGTCCCTGATTTCAACCGCACTCTGTTAAAAATGAGATAATAAAACATTAATAACTTAGAAACTTAAGTCAAGAACAGTCAAAGCAAGGGAGTTAGAGTAGATGGGCCGATAAGAGATAAAAAGTTGTTAGTTACTAAAATTAATTAATAACGGGAAAATTAGAGGAATGAGGAATATACATAAACCGAAACCTATAATAGTCGCTTGAGTATATTGCTCTGGACATTTTAAGTGAAGTTGAGACAGATAAGGAAACATTAAACCATGGGTAGAACCAAGGTAGAACGAGTACAGGAGAGGTATTTGAGATGGATCTTAGGGATAGATAGAACAACACCAGGGTATATTGTAAGAGAGGAACTGAAAAGGGATCAGATGAAAGTGGGTACAGGAAGGAGGGCGGTTAAGTACGAGGAGAAAGTAAGAATAGAAACAGACAAAAGAATAATGAGGGAATGCTGGGAGGAAAGAGCCAGAGAGGAACAGAAAGGAAGATGGTACGCATGGGGGGAGATGAGAAAGGAGTATTACTGGAGATGCGGAGTGGATGCGGCAGAGGTGGAAAGGAGAAGAAAAGACGGGATAAGCGTGATGAGGAGTTATGGAGGAGGGATAAGGAAGTGGGGGAGCACGAAAGGACAGTCAGAATAGACAAATCAAGGAGCGCAGGGAGATATAAGGAGGTCAGAACTATAGGGGTACCAAGGTACTTGAAGGGAGAAAGAGGAAGGTCAGGAGGGAGAGTTAGGAGGATTGCGAGGCTAAGGTGCGGGAATGAAGAGAGAGGAAATAGATACTGGAGGAAACAAGTGGATAAGATGTGCAGGATGTGCGGGGAGGAGGAAGAAGATATAGAGCACCTCGCGAAGAGGTGTAGAGAGATGACAGTATGGTCGGGGAGCACATTAGACCTGTTGCACGAAGATGGAAGCAGAAGGGGAGAAATGGAAGGAAGGAAGGGAGCTGAGGTTACCTGGAAATGGGGAGGAAGGAAGGGAGATAGGAGGAGGGGTGAAGAAATGGTTGGAAGGGAAGAGAATGGAATAAAATAAATTAAAGATGGGCGAGAGAACAGGAAGCAAGAAGGAAGGAGATCGGAGAGGTAAACCAGAATGAGAATAGGAAGAAAGCGAGGGACACTGGAGCAAGAAGAAAGAAATGAGAAAATGTAATATATTGTAAATTAAATTGTTCTGTATTGTACGATATGTAATTTGGATTGTTTTGGTTATTTTATTTCTATTTGTAATGGCTAATACCCTGAACGCCGCAAGGCCTAGGGAAAAATAAAGAATATATATACATTAAACCATGGGGTTCTTTTTGTGAAGAAACCGCCTATCATACACCTCCGTATAGGTCACGGTTGGTAGATCCATAGACAGACTCTGTTGACGTGAAGAGCCTCTTATTTGTGAGACGTGTAACCAGAGCCAACGCTAGCTCTTTTGGCGCCCGGGACAAACCCGCCAAACTGCACCCTTTTTTAGAATATGCCCTAACATACCGAAGAGGGGAGTTTAAGTGCTCGCAATCTTCTTTTAAAAATATTCTTTTGATTTAGATGTTTGCAATTTAAATATTTTAACATTTTAACCGAATACTTAGTTACAGATACCTAAGTAAATTTGCTAATAAAGTGGTACTTCGACTTACAAATCTCTCGATATACGAACTTATTTATTTATTTTTTTATTTAAATAATTATTGGTTGTCTCAGCTACTAGGGCTATTGGCCACCAGGTTACATAATGGTTTACATGCATATGTTTGTACAAATGAGTTATTTTAAGTTAAATTTTTGATTTGATGTTGATATCCTTAAGGTATTGAATGACTCTGTCTTCTATTTCGGTGTTATTGGCTAGCTGGTCCTTTAGAGTTGTTGGTAGGGAATTATTTGCTCTCTGTAGTTGGTACTCTTGACAGTCTAGAAGGATGTGTTCTACGGTTAGGCGAGTGTTACATGTACTGCATTGTGGCGGGTCGGTTTTTTGGAATATATGTACGTGGGTGTACATGGCGTGCCCAAGTCTCAGTCTTGTTAATATCACTTGCTCTATTCTGTTAGTTCGGGAGGACCATTTACCTACACTATCTTTTATTTGGTGTAAGTGGTTATTTTGGTTATTTTGCCATGCTACTTTCCACTTTTCTACGAGTTTTCTTCGGATGTAGTTCTTTAGGTCATAATAGCTTGGAATGGGTATGTCCATGATTTCTTCACTTAGGGCTTCTTTAGCTAGATGGTCAGCTTGTTCATTACCTTCGATTCCTATATGTGAAGGTATCCACATACGGATGAGTTTCTTGCCGTCATGAATAGCTTCATGAATCGTCTCTTTGATTTTCGTAACCACTGGATTGGCGGTACGTTCTTGTTGAACGGATTGAATTACACTGAGCGAGTCACAGTGTATGATATATGTGCCCCTGATTTCATTATTGTTTTTTATTTCTTCTGTTGCCTTTAGAAGACAATAAGCTTCAGCAGAGAATATGCTCATGATATCGGGTAGGTGAAATTTTGATTTTTCTTCGTTGAACACGAGTCCTGCGCCAGTCTTATTTTCTACTTTTGATCCGTCCGTATATACTGCATGGAAATGTGAGTAATTCTCGACTATGGATTTGTAGGAATTTCTGTATAGGATTGGGTTGGTATTAGATTTGTTGTTTTTTGTAAGGGATAGGTTGAAAACAGGTTGTTTAAGGAGCCAGGGTGAATATTTTATTATATTGTCTGTCCATATCTTAGTGAATCCAATAGTGAAGCCAAGTTTTGCGGCAAGTGGCGTAGTCATTTGAATCGTTAATTTCCCGTTTTGATTCTTTTCGAGTATGCTTTGAAAGGCTGGTAATTTGGGTTTACTTGCGAGATTTGTAAGGTATGTTTGTGATAGTTGTATTCGTCGGTGTTCAAGTGGCGGCTGGTTAGATTCGCATTGCAGACTGCTAATAGGACTAGTTCTACGAACTTATCTAGCTACAAACTATTTTCATATCTTATTTTGACCTCTAGATACGAACCGTAATGTTTTTCTTTTCAAATGAATTAACTACCTATTATTCGAAATAGGCTACTAACAGGCTACTACAACAGGCTTCTTCTTCTAAAATACAATTGAGGAGCAAACAAAAGACTATCATTATATGTATTTGCAAAAACTTCGGAAAAATTATTTTTGTCATTCCCAAAACTTATATCAATTTCAAAATTTTAAACAGAAGTCTGGGTTTCGTCTGTTAATAATATAGTTTATATTCGCTAAATAACCGCGTCTGATATTCGTGAAAATGATTGTTAATGCTGCTCCGTTCAAGAAACTTGTTGGATCTGATCCAACATTTAGTTTAGTGTGAAAAAGAAATGACACTTGTAAATGTAAGTCACTAACCTAAATGTGCTTGAACGTATCATGATTATACGAATGTTAAAAATTATATTTTAGACTACTGAGAAGTGTCACTGCAAATATTATAGCGCTGGAAATAGAATAGACGATTTATGATCTTTTTATAAGATTAAAAAAATACATTTAATTTTGAATAAAGTGACAGCTTTATATTAAATATTCAAGGAAGATGAATTTAATTAATTGAAAATTATTAACAAAACTAGTTTTATGGTTTAAACTTCTTCTTCTTCCTCTTCTTCTTTAGGAACTGATTAAAAATGCCCCCCGAAGAAATAGTAATCTTTTTATATTTTAAAATATAAATATTTTAAAATGTTATTTAAAGATGTAAAGATTCTCATTTCATATTTAATTTAAATCTTTTAAATCTGTAAATACCAACAGCTTTTTTGTTTTTTGCTCTATTGCAGTGTTTCTCAGCAGGTGGTCCGCGGACCACCAGTGGTCCCCAGAAAAATTTTAGTGGTCCGCGAAAGTTTTTATATGTGTTTTTTGCAGTTTTGTTTTCATTTTTGATGCACATTTTTTATGTAAATAATTTATATTTTATTAATTTTCTTTTTTTACTTATCTGTAATCTTTCTGTGCTTTTCTACAAATGAAATAAATGGATTTAATAGCACATTAAATATATTTGTTTTCTTGCAAAAAATTAACCAACAATTATTATTGGTGGTCCGCGTTAGAAAATTATATATTATACTGGTCCGCGGTGCGTTTTTGATTGAGAAACACTGCTCTATTGTTTATGATCAGCGCAGCTGGATGCTGTAGCGCTCCCACTTTTCGGGCATTAAACTATTATTCCCAGGCCGTCGCACCGTAACGGATAACATAGTTCTATATTCTCCGTAAGAATACATTGGGACATTGTCCAAAGCTGTGAAATTAGCTACACTATGATACAAGTGCTGCATCTTGCCGAATAGGCGCTAATTACTAAAATGTGAATAATTTCACAGTATTAACAATTATGTTTTGTTAATACGGATGCTATTACTGTGATACAATAATAATTGAAAATCTAAATATGGATAAAAGTAAAGATATGGTTGTATATATTTTAGATAATTTAAGTAAAAATAGGAAATTTAAACTTGTATATATATAAAAAAAAAACTTATTTATTCTTAATCCAATTCAAATATTATATTATAAAAGGTATTTCGTTGTTTGTTGCTCTTTGGTGTCATTTGTGTGAAAGCTTATTTAATAAAATATAAAATTCGGCGACAAAAGTCGGCGATTAGCCTCGTTGCAGAAATGGGCCGATGTAAAATAAATAAAAATAAAATAAAATACAAAAGTAAGTTGGATAGGGGTGCATGAAATTTGCCTATAGTAAATCGAATCTTTCTAGTATTGAATCTATTATAAAAAAAATTACAAAATAATTTTTATTATTTTATTTATAATAACTATAAAACTAAATACTAATACTAAAAAACCGGGACATATTTCAAACCGGGACAGGACACCGGGACATATGTTGAAAACCGGGACGTATGATAACCCTAGTGATGAGCAAATAAAAAAAAAGGTCCTCCTCTCCAAACTCTCAAGGACCGGCAAAAAAATCTCAAGGACCGGCGGTTGGGAAACGCTGCTCTAGTGTGATAAGGCCCTAAGGAGCTGATTTTCGGGGACCATTTACTAAACTGGTTCCGCGAACTAAGCCAAATTGTCCATCTCTAGTAAATACCTGTACACTTACATTATGCCGTTGACGTTTTAATACCTATACACATAAGACATATCTTTGGGTGTGTAGACCATTTAAGGCCTCAATTCGTTATAACGTTTCATTTTTATAGACGCATCTCTTGCCATCTGTATTCGTGTCGGTATTCTTTGTCGATATTCCAAACTACATAGTTAATCCATGTTACAAGATATTTGTACTGAAAGACTCCTGCTATGCCGTAATTATTTACCGGAACGTTCCTGAGGTTCCTCGCACCGGGGTAGTAATACATACATGTTGTGTCGCCCTACAAATACATTTTGATATTTTGCCGCCCTTCAGAGGACAACGCTGGAGTTCTAAGAACCCCTGGAACACCCGGGTCGGGACATCGCTGGTTATTTACAATTAGATCATTGGCCGCGAAGTTAGATTTTGTTAGTGCCATTTAGGTATCAATGAGTAAAACGCGAAGAACGAAAACAAGTTTAAAAACAACACAAACTATTCCCTTAATTAAAATATTTAATGTAAATTTTCCTTATTATTAAACATATATAGATACCAAATCAAAGTAAAATCTCGATAATACCTGTTACAAATCCCTCTATTTATTAAACAAAAGTTTTAAAAAGGATTTTCCGATTTATTTTATTATTGGAGATATATATGTAATTCCCAAATGTAGGCGGTGCAAATGTTAAAAGAATGTTTTGGAATTCCGCTGTTTAAGAGATAATTTTTATCAAATTTTGCGCATTTAAAAAGCATGCTAAATAATGTGTTATGATAAGAACATAATCTGAAATAAATATGTCACGAGTGAAAAAATGTCATAAATATTAAAGCATGTAAGTTAACTATGACGTTATAACCATTATTTTGACTTTAAATCAACATTATTGTCGCCACAAGCCGTTGTGGGTCTTGTTCTTTTCAAGGATTTTCATAGGTCTATATTTTGGGCTTTGCTTTTAATTTGGTCAATTTATTATAATGATGTCCCGTGTTTCACCATTTTTAGGGTTTTGTAGGTATGACCAAAAAACCCTTATACCGTCATTTTGTCGTCTGTCTGTCTGTCTGTCTGTCTGTTCGGTAAAAATTGTAGTCAAACAGCTAAACCTAGAAAGTTGAAATTTGACATGCTTATAGGGGAAAAATTTTAAGATCGTAGCGCCACGCGGATTTTTTTGAAACCATTCGAAATCAGATACCACTTGACATTTACTAGTAAATAATAGCGGAAAGTGTATCAAAAAACGACAAAAAATAAATAATTGTTTGGGATTTTCTGATTTTGTGAAGTGACATTACTTGTAAACATCTAAAATACTACATTTTGTGATCTGGTTTTAAGTTATGGCGGTTTTCCATTGTCGATTATTTTAACTATATTGGGGGAAATAATAATTCCGGTGTTGTTTACCAAGGGGTAGAAATCTACAATGCTGGGCATATAATATTGTGTGGAGTCACTGAAAAAAACAGAGAGTTCATAAAGATTTATGCATTATGCCTACAAACTTGTGCATTACAAACCCACACACAATAACAGGAATTTTCAAGATATGCGATAATAAATACAAAATTGAAAATATTTTTTGTAGTCACTATCATTAAAATGTAATGAGCAAACTTTGATATAAGGGCTCACTTTTTTCCAATTTTTAAATTGTTTATCTAAACATCGCGTCGATTCCTAACCTCTTGCTTTCCCAATTTTGTTTCAAACCATACGGTGTCTGATATTAGTGGAAACAAATGAAACGATATTTCCGGGTTTCTTCTTTTCAACGAATTGCACATAGGCACACAACAATATGTATTATACATTTTTCAATGATTATAATAAAACTTTAAAAACAAACTTCATACAAAACCAATACACAAAACGAAATGTTATCTGATGTACACAAGTTCATGAAACGCTCACCAGATGGTAGGGTGCTTAGCTGCAAATCCCTATACACTCTTTGACCCGCACATAGGAAAAATTCTAAAACATCTAAAAAACATATCCCCCTAAAAATATAAACAAATACATATGTGCTCATCGAAACAAAAAAATATTTTTTTTAAATTCTGAGTAGGGTATCAAATGAAAGCCCTTAGTACTTGGATTAACGATCAAAATTTTATTTTTGCAAAATAGATTATTTTTAAGCGATTTTTACCAAAATTGTGCCAAAAAAATTGTCCCACAGCCTGTAGCTCAGATGGTTCAAACTAAAAATCTGAAAAAATTCTAAGTAATGTACATTAGTGTCAATCGGAATAATACAACAGGAATTTTTGATCAGATTATGTTTTCGGAAAATAACGCATTTTTTTGTGTTTTTTTGTTTGACGATGTAAATATTTAATACGTTATGTAACACGGTAAACCAGTACGCGTCCATAGTGTAGTGGTTAGCCTTCTGGCTTTCTAAGTTGCAAACTAGAGTTCGCTTCCGGTCTGTAGACAATTTTATTTATTTTTTTTGCATTTTTATTTTGTTTAAATTATTTTTTCAAAATTCTAGTTATATTTTGGCAAATGTTGCATTTAATTTTTAAAAGCGTAAATTTAATAACCAGTGGCAATTGTTGAAATTATAATTTAATTCTATGTTTCAATGTATACGAAATGAGAGGGGCGGAGGTTATGACTTAAAACAACCAATGGAAGCCATGGCGCAATTTTTAAAATCTTAATGAACCTTGCTATATATAAAAAAAAATACTGCACATATTTAGAAACCTAAATAATGGTATTAGGCACTCGAATTTAAATTAACAAAAAAATATTTTAACATAAAATTGGTTTTGGCATCCCAAATAATCATCATTCGCTTACTAAATACCTGCGAAACCCTGAAATGTGTGAAAATTCACACTTCAAACCTTAGTCTACAACTTGGAAAGCGAGTTGGCTAACCATTATACCATGAAACTATACTGGTTTAGTGTGTTATATAAGATATTAAATATATACATCGTCAACAAAAAACAGGAAAAATGCGTTATTTTCCGAAAACATAATCTGATCAAAATCCTGTACTATTCCGGTTCACACCAATGTACATTACTTAGATTTTTTTCAGATTTTTAGTTTAAATCATCTGGGCTACAGGGTGTGGGACAAAAATTTTTTTGCACAATTTTGGCATAAATCGTATCAAAATAATTTATTTTGCAAAAATAAAATTTTGATCGTTAATCCACGTACTAAGGGCTTTCATTTGATACGCTACTCAGAATTTTAAAAATATATATATTTTTTTTTTCGATGAGCACATATTTGGATATATTTTTAGGGAGATATGTCTTTTAGATGTTTTATTATTTTTCCTATGTGCGGGTCAAAGAGTTGTATAAGCACGCCAAATATCAACTCTCTAGGTTTAGCCGTTTGGCTACAATTTTTACCGAACAGATAGACAGATAGACAGACAGACAGACAGACAGATAGACAGACAGATAGACAGACGACAAAATGACGGTTTTTTGGTCGTACTTATAAAACCCTAATAAATATCCAACATTTGTGGAAATTATCAAACGCCCTGTTTTCTTTAACAAATATCTCAAAATGTATTTAAATTTTATGTTTATAAAAATTTAAACCGAATTCTTGATTATTTGAAATGTGAAATTATCTCAGGGGCCCTATAATTATTGAACGCACTGTATGTGCGTCAGTAAATCAGGTATTTATTGTTGCTAGGCTACACAATTTTATTGTTTAACATTTTAAATTTAACATAAAAAAATCCCAGACTATTTATCCAGAATTATTAGATTTTCCTACACTATTAAATTTAAGTTTTAAGAAATTTACTTGACGTCAAAGTCTAGACATTTTAAAATACAATTCTCCCCAGCAATATTTTTATTCAAGCGACTAATTTCTGGCACTAGACAGATTTTCACACCTTAGAGTTAAGCACATTTAAGCTGTATACAAAAGTTCTATTATATGACTAACTATTTAATTATAATTCTCACAAATTCTGGCGAGGTAAGTCAAAAATGCTTGAGAAGGTAAGGCAGGTAACAGACGTTTGAACTATAAATAATTTTACGCACTTACCACAAGACTGGGAGCCATCTGAGTGCAGCCCTTCATTATGAAGGCTTTATCGTCAGGATCGGGAGACAAATTTTCATTGTCTACTTGATGAGTTCCTCCCAAAATTACGTCTGTCGTGCTGCAATTTTAATATGAGCATTAGACAACAATATTTTCTTAACGATCAATATTCATAATAACAAAGATGACGGAAAAATAAATGTACTGTGTTATTTTAAAGAATTGGGAAAATGCTTGAATTACTTTGAAAATCAGTTTCAACTCTATATTTTCCAAAAGCTGTTATCAAAAGTTTAAGTGTTTTAGTCGCCGTCTTTCTAAGTTTAAAACAAAATTTCACATAGACTGTATGAAATTTTGCGCTGCTTTTCGATCAGGTCCATCCAATGGCGAATTGGCCCACCGGGACAGTGGGCAATTTCCTGATAGGCCGGTCCCAATACGACCGATACTGGGACAGTGGCGGCTGGTGTAGGGAGGGCAACGGGGCAATACCCTCCCAATTATTTACTTTTGCAAAAGAAGAAATTCTTCAATAAAAAATAATAATTTTCGCAAAGCTGTAATAAGCGTGATGTAATGGATACTTTGTGTTGAAATATTGTAGTAAATGTCCAAAATAGATAAAAATGTCATACATGTTCGTACCTCCATACTTAATTCTGTGTAGTACAAATGACCCCCAAATTATGAATGGAAACTACAACGAATGTGTATATACTGTATGAATGATTCTCAATGTAATATCAATATGTGATTGTGTGAACATATTGTAGTACGTTTTGTATGTAAAATTCTTATGCTTGTACACTTTATAAACGTATTTGTACATATGTTAGAGCAGTGGTTCTCAACCTTTTTTAGGTGAAGGCACCCCTATGCAAAATGTGAGATCTTCGCGGCACCCTACTATTAAATATGTCACAATAGAGAGAGTGCGAGCGAGCGAGCCGTCCAAGGTCGAGCGTTTTTGACGTCCAATAAACTCGCAAGGGTTTTATGACGAGTGAGAGAGAACATATTTCCCGCGTATTTTCTGTAAGACACGGGTCTTACCGAGTTTCCGAGAATAGCGGCGAATTTATTTTGAAAAGCTCGCGGCACCCTTTACATGTGCTTGCGGCACCCCAGGGTTCCGCGACACCCTGGTTGAGAACCACTGTGTTAGAGTATTAAGTTATTTTTTATATTATTGTATTTATGTAATTTATATATGTATGGGCACAATTAAGGACGTTGGTCTGTCGTGTCCAATAAATAAATAAATAAATAAATAAATAAATAAATAAATAAATAAATAAATAAATAAATAAATAAATAAATAAATAAATAAATAAATAAATAAATAAATAAATAAATAAATAAATAAATAAATAAATAAATAAATAAATAAATAAATAAATAAATAAATAAATAAATAAATAAATAAATAAATAAATAAATAAATAAATAAATAAATAAATAAATAAATAAATAAATAAATAAATAAATAAATAAATAAATAAATAAATAAATAAATAAATAAATAAATAAATAAATAAATAAATAAATAAATAAATAAATAAATAAATAAATAAATAAATAAATAAATAAATAAATAAATAAATAAATAAATAAATAAATAAATAAATAAATAAATAAATAAATAAATAAATAAATAAATAAATAAATAATAGTAACATGTATTATTTTCATTTTACCCATTTTAAATTAATATTTAGTTATATTGAAATGTTTATAACTTAAATTCACATCTCGCCGCGTTTCGCTTCCTAAAACAAATATTTTTAGAATGCCTGGTGTATGTCACCAGGCAGGGCAAAAGAGCAAATGTCTAAAATCTTTGTACGAGTTTTGATGCGGGGTACAAGCGGGGGTGCAGAACGAGCAATAGTGTGTAACCTCTAGCAGCCATTGCAAGTGGATCAAAACATATTTTGTCCGTAGTTTTAATTATCAGTCGGAGCAGTGGCGCACCCAGGGAGGGGTCCCGGGGGTCCGGGTCCCCTCTAAGAAGCAAGGAAATAAAAATAAAAACACACAAACACACTAGTTTTAAAAATAGAGATGAGGACCTTTTTTTTAGGACATCACTTTATATTTTCATAATTTAAATAATTTTATTTTCCGCCCCCCCCAACAAAAATTCCTGGGTGCGCCACTGAGTCGGATTGTTTTATTTTGACATTTGTTTGTAGTTCTGTGTTATTAGAAGGTTATGTATGTTCGATGTTTTAATAATTACATTATTAAAATAGTGTTTTATTAGTATATTTGATAATAATTTACTCGTTACATTTTCTTAAGTTTATGTGATTCTGTTTTATGTAAGTGGCAAATTCTGGAAAAAAAAATAATAAATAAATAAATAAATTTTAAAAATGAATGAGAATGAAAATAGCGTGAATTTTAAAACTGGTTTCCAAAAATATTTGAACCTATGACATAAAAATTTGACTTAAAACTTTAGGACCACCAAGACCGGACATTTTTTTATTTCAAGTAAATTTCATTCAAAAACCTTTTTGATAAGCTTTAGCAATAGGGTCGAAATAGACTCAGCGGCAGTCAATTTACAAATGATAGCTGCATCATATTGTTGCACCATCAGAATTATTTTGATAATAAAGATATTATTCTTAACAATTCTTAGAGTGTTTATGAAATGCATATTTTTGCCATGTTTTGCACAGTTTTATTATGAAGGTTAGACAGAATATAAATAATAACATTGACAAATTATGTGTGTTAAAAGTAAATAATTTATAACTTTAAATTTCGTTCTTTATTTATAGATTTTTTTATTATAAAATAAATTTGTTATTATAAATTGTTTCTACTTGTTTGACTGCAAAATTCCCATCAACAGCTGATAAAATCAGTTCAAATTATTTTTCTAAATTCGCTAAAGATAATTTTGTCAAGTTAAAATGTTATTTCAGTAGTCCTGCCTCTTACATTTCTGGTGGCAGCGGTGGAATCTTTTAGTAGTTTTTGGGTGCTACTTTTTGGTACCCGCAGTGGGATTTTCAAATTAGAGGTTTGTTCGTTTGTGTGATCTAGATTGCTTAAGTCGAGCAGTTAGATCATGATCATGTGACTGCAAGAGCAAGTTTGAGCTGTGCTGTCCGATCTTCACAAACGAACGGCTATTTGCCAAAGAAAACATATTGTCGTTTATTTTAATTAATGCATTGTTCTCCACCTGAACATTACCTACTGCAGTTTCGTAGGTAATACTATCGAAAAAGAATACCAGTATATTTTTTGTGTTTATTGATCATTTTTTTATTTGTTTTTTATCAGATCCATCTAAAATGTAATAATTATTTAAAATATTGCGTAAAAAACTTTAATGATAAGTAATTTGTTGGGTTATAATATAACACTTGTGAAAAAACTTTTTTATTTAGAGGTTATATTTCCTGCTCTCCTCTACCTGCTCCACCTTTTGAGATCGAGCAAGTTTAGCTGGCACGATATGATCTAGCGTAAGTTGCTCTGGATAGACTCGAAGCAGACAAACGAACAAACCTAGATATTTCAGTAGTCCTCTATATTACAAATTGATACCAGCGATGGGATTTTTAAATAAGTTATTACAATAGTTTTGGCTGTTATAATATCAAGCCACTTACTAGGTATTGCTTTGGTCATATTTATTCCATTTTATCGTATGGTTTATTATGCTGCGGTACAAGTTCAGAGTTCAACAGATTATTTAAAATGCAAAAAAAAAAAAAATCATCGGAAATATGGTTGGGTGCTGCCGTGAACCACTTGTGTTCCTATTTGTAAAAAGCTGAATATCGTACCTTTACCATGTATGTATATCTACCAGACCAGCCTTCATGTACAACAAAACTTACCAGTTTTGGAAAAGCGGTCAGATAAACATACATATAATATACAACGCTAACTTAGAAATACAAACAATAAAATTTGCAAAAACGGCACAAAATCCAAACATACTGATTAAAAATATTTATAATAAACTCTGACAAAAAAGACTACTCCTGATTCACCACTATTAGAAAACAATGTCCTAATTTACAATGATGAATATAAATCAAATATCCTGGCAAACTACTTTGCTAATGTTCATAGTCAAAATGACAACTTAAGTAGTACTTATCACTCATGTAATGTTTCTAAGTAAATTAAAGCTTATTTAAAAAATAATTGCAATGAAAATAATAAATATTCAGATATTCCTCTTACAAATTATAAAGAAATACACACCATAATTAAAAAATTTTAAAATAATAAAGCTCCCGGCATAGACAATATTTCTAATTTGCATATCAAACATCTTCTGAAAAAAGGCATCATTTACATAGTTAAAATAATAAATGTTTTTTATTTAATATTTGTAAATCACTATTTTCCAACAGCTTGGAAATTATCAAAGGTGATCGCCATACCTAAACCCGGAAAAGATAAAAAACTTCCTAATTTGAGCAAAATAGCAGAAAAAGTATTACTTAATAGAATAAACGATTTTCTTTTAGATAACAATATTCTCATTGCAGAACAATTTGGTTTCAGAAACTCACAGTCTACCACTGACCAGTTGGCCCGTCTAATTGATAACGTTACAACAAATTTCTGTCTCAAAATTTACTGGTGTTGTTTTGCTTGACATACAGAAAGCTTTTGACACTGTATGACACAATGGTCTTGTCTACAAACTTATTAAATAAAGGGTGTTTTTTTTAGAGGTATAGAACTTTAAATTGCAATAAAACAACGATGGATTATTCGATTGACATGAATTTTTTTTTATTCGAAAGATAATCTTGTGGCATTACATTAAATCATACCAACAAGGCGGCGCAACATGTCACACAGCTCGTGCCACAATCGATTTATTGAAAGACACGTTTGGTGACCGCCTAATTTCACGTTTTGGACCTGTGAATTGGCCTCCAAGATCTTGTGATTTAACACCGCTGGACTACATTCTGTGGGGCTATGTAAAGTCATTGGTCTATGCGGATAAGCCACAAACGCTTGACCATTTGGAAGACAACATTCGCCGTGTTATTGCCGATATACGGCCACAAATGTTGGAAAAAGTCATCGAAAATTGGACGTCCAGATTGGAATACATCCGAGCCAGCCGTGGCGGTCATATGCCAGAAATCATATTTAAAATGTAATGCCACAAGATTATCTTTCGAATAAAAAAAAATTCATGTCAATCGAATAATCCATCTTTGTTTTATTGCAATTTAAAGTTCTATACCTCTAAAAAAAACACCCATTATAACTTACCACCATATATAATTCATTTATTGAAAACATATTTAGCAAATAGGCAATTTAAAGTACAATTAAATAATAATCTTTCTCTTAATCGAACAATAACTGCAGGTGTACCTCAAGGAAGTGTGTTAGGACCTACCCTTTTCAATATTTATGTCAATGACATACCGAAAACTGAACATGTCAATTTAAGTCTCTATGCTGACGATACAGTTTTGTTCACTTCATCGTTTAGATTGGATACTATTACCAACAGGTTCAATAACAATTTGCATAAAATCAATAAACAATTCAACAAATGGAGAATCAAATTAAACGCAGAAAAAACAGAATTTATAATATTTATAACATCGGTAAAATTGTTTTAAAACCGAAATCTAAAAAACATAAACGTATCAAACTTGATACCTAAATCAAAACATTTTTATACAACTTCATTAATATTCGAAATTTTTCGGAAATTAAAATAATGTAATATTTGTGTTAAGATTTTTTTTTAAATTTTTACCGTTAAGTCATAATTGTCTAACTCTAAATTAAAATTTCTATTTATTAATAGAGTCAAAACCGAATTTTGTGAGATTACACGGAACTCTGTATTGTACTTATGTGTTTTTCTCTTTTATTGTAGACATACAAAGAATATCAATAAAGCTTTATTTTATTTTATTTATAATAAACTACCTGCTCACATAAAAGATAGTATGAGCTTGCCGATCTTTAAGAAAAGGATAGTTAAATTTTTAATTAGTGAGTTTTTATAATCTAAATGAGTATCTTATGCAGCAACAATAAAATAACAAACAGATTTAATATTTATACTGACTTATTTAATTAATTAATTATTTACTTACTTAATTTGTATATTGACGACCATAAATATTGTAATTTGTTACCTGTATATTTATAATTTTATATTTATTATTTATTTATTTTTTGAATTTTGACTGTAAATATGCTATGAATTATTGACAATTTATAAAATGACATCCAATATTACTTGTATGTAATCTACTGGATCAATAAATATTATTATTATTAAACTCGTGCAGTCCGTTTACTTTTTGATCAAAGCTCGTATTTCATTTTCGGACAAGTCGGCGCGCACGCACGCACGCTCGCTTTATTGTATAGAGATAAATACCGATGGTGAATATTTTTTAAACATCGAACTTTCGATGTTTTGGTCCGAAATTTTAATCCGATGCTGAATCGAAAAATTATTAGCTATACTTCAGATATATAATCATAATCTTGGGCACTCTTGTAGCTAATCCTTCCACATATATGTATTGAAAAAAAACAGGTTTATTTTATTCACAAATGACTGGATTTTCCAGTTGATGTTCCAAATGCTATTTGACATTACAAAATCCGTTATATTTATGATCTTTGCAATAATCCTCTAAGAAAAACCTTTAGGGCCGCATGACAACAAAAGTTATATAGACGTTCTTAGTTTTAAAGTAAATGGGTTGCACTAAATCACCCTAATCCTAGAACAATAGAAGTGTAAGTATGTCAATGTATTGTTTAAAACTATAGTTTCAATATTATGGGAGGGTACAAATAAACTCATTAGTTGTCACATACTATTTCGTAAAATATTATAGGTATACTAGATGGGGTGCCCGTACTTCGTACGGTTTTTGTAATATGCGCTTTTGCTGTAACGTAAATAATAAGAGAGATATTTCAGTTTCAACTAGAAAACAAAATAATCGTTTCTTTATCATAAACCACTCTTCTGTATATATTTTTGACGCAAATAATAAGTGAGATACTTCGTTAATAGGCTTTCCCCATAGCTCTCCAAATACAGATAATACAATATCGTTTATAACGACGCTGAAGGGACCAATGAAATTCGGTCGTTATAACCATAGGTCGCTATATCCAAACACTATAAATACAATCAAAGCCGTAGTAATGGCCTGGCATCGGGGCAAGTACCAGGGGCGCGAGGTCTGAAGAGGGGCGCCGTAGGGTTAAGGACTTTTTTTAGGTTACTACTAGTGCTTTAGAGCTGAGGACCTTTTTTTGCTCATCACTTGATTACTTTCGAAGTGAGGACCTTTTTTATTTGCTCATCACTTGTGTTTTAAAAGTGAGGACTTTTTTTAGAACAGTTGTATTTTCACCCATCTATTATAATAAAAATTATGCCTTAAATAAAATGAAACAAGATATAATGGGCGCTATTTTAAGTTAGTTTAATTTATTTGCCAAGGGCGGCAAAATCATTGCTACGGCTCTGAATACAATGTTGAAAAACATGTACATTTTATTTATGTTAGAAAAGAGAATATTTAGATGAGTGCAAGAAGCTTAAGCAACAAAAACAATATTCAAGTATTACAAAACATAAAAAAAACAATCCAAATTATTTTACAAACAACTTAACACTTACATAATTTGATATACGTACATATGTATGTATACATATTTAAATTTTAACAAAAAAATCTCTCATTTTGGTTTGTTTTTGTGATTTTTGGTTTTCTAAAAAGTTTTTTTAAATATTTTTTTCCAAATGAAGCGATGCAAAATCTGTTTTAGCCCCTTTTAAATTTTGGTTAAACGTGAAAAAATGCTGAATTGATTCAACCTGAAAATGCATCCTTTATAGTAAGTGTTTGGAACTGCATTTGTTGTTTCTTCCATTTCCACTTCGTCCTTGTTTATATCTGACTCCAAATTCGGACATGACCCAGCTAAAATTTCATCTTCCGTCATATCGTCCTCCGTTTCGAATACTTTATCAATATTTGAAAAATTTACATTAATGCTTTTCGTTTCGCCATATCGACGTCGATGAAGTACCTTCATGTCGTAGTTAACCACTGAATGAATATGTTTATCTGTCGCGTTTCGCCTTGCCTTTTCATAACTCGGCAATTCTTCTAGCCAATTCGGTACTTTCCCGGCGTTTTCGTGTTAGTCAGTGGTGAACCGTCGTTATAAAAGATAATTGACCCAAATTTCAAGCCGCTATATTTTCGTCGTTATATTAATTTTGTCGTAATATCCGATGTCGTTATAAGCGATAAGTCTCACATGTAAAAAGTTTTGTTTCTGGCCGGGACTTTGAAATTTCGTAGCAATAATCGGTGTGTCGTTATATCAGATGCCGTTATAAACGATATCCACTGTATATATCTGATTAAAAACTACACTGAACAGAGAGGAATAGTTTCTTTTCTCATATTCATTTTTGCTATTAAATATATGATAAATGAGATATTTCAACCTTATAAGTAACATTCCCTTTACCCTCTAAATAATCTTCTTATTAAAAACTACATCGAAGAGGAAAAAAAAGTTTCCACATATACAGTTTTGATGTAAAATAAATAATATGTGGATATTTCAGGATTTTAGTTTAAGGGTGTGCCCCCGTAACTCCCCAAATATCCATTTAATCGAAAAAGTATATCGAACAGTACAGATTTGTTTTCTTATTATATACAATTTTTCTTATTTACGATTTTGCTGTTAAGTCAATAATAAGGGAGATATTTTAAAAGTTTAGCTTTAGGGTGTCCTCCCGTAACTCCCCAAATATTCATCGACAGACAGAAAAAAATAACAATTATAGCCTCATTTTTTTATTTTTTATAAATGATAATAATAAGATTAACGAATTATATGATTATTTTTACGATAAAATTTTAGTACGCTCAAATTTGTCCCAACAAGTTTTCTATGGGCTAAACAGCTTAACTAAATAATATTATCTGTCCCCAAAATATTTATAGCTATTTTGTTATTGCTAGAATACTTGTGTAGTTACCTACACTAGGGTAACTACTGGCTTTGTTATTGAAATTTGAGGGTTAAAAGTGTTAAAATTAGATTTTATGGATGTTAATCTGTTTATAGTGATCTTTTATATCTTGCCACATAATTATTGTTTGGTCTATTGACTATTAAATATAATTACTTTGGTATAACGTAGTTCCCATCCTCACTTTCGTCTTGCAGGACTTCATATTGCCAGGGAGCCTTTACCTGAAAAAAAAAAAAATCAATTTATTATAAAACCGAAAAAGTATTGTTATACTATTCCCAGAGGCGCACAGAGGGGGGTGGTCCAGTAGGTCCTGACGACCCCTAAGATTCATGGCGAATATTATTAATTATACTATAATAAGTAAAAAAGCTCAGAATATAGTGGATATATAAAAATACGAAATTTATTTTCCAGTAGCCCACAGAGTATTCTTTAATATTTTGACTTACTTGTTTTATGGCGTCGTCTACACCTTTTCCAGTTGTATTTCAGAAAAGATCAATTGTATTTCAGATTAGTCAATTTGATTTCAGAAAATGTCAATTGTAATTCAGTTTAGTCAATTTGATTTCAGAAAATATCAAATGTATTTCAGATTAGTCAGTTTAATTTCAGAAAGCGTCAATTGTATTTCAGATTAGTCAATTGTAATTCAGAAAATGTCAATTGAAATTCAGAAAATATCAAATGTATTTCAGAAATCGTCAATTGAAATTCAGAAAATGTCAATTGTAATTCAGAAATGGTTAATTGTATTTCAGAATCTGTTTCTGTGCTATATATTAAGATTGTATTTATTTATTTATTTTTTCAAAATTACAAGAACACATTTAAGAAATTTTATTTTTATGAGTTTATGTAGAAATTTTATAAGAGTATTTGGGTTAAAATTTGGGGTATATTATACCTATTATGCATAGAATTTTGAGATTTCTTAAAACATAAACACGGTTTTATTTAGCTTGATTTCATGTTTGTGTCTGAATCAAATCTTGTAATCAATTTTTTTGAACCGAACAAATTTTTTTGAATTTTTACCGAACAAATTTTCTTGAATTTTTGCACACACGTATATTTCCGGTGACAATAAAATATTTTGTCACTTTTGCCCCTTTATTGT
Source organism: Liopterus haemorrhoidalis (assembly GCA_963971575.1). Taxonomy (NCBI): domain Eukaryota; kingdom Metazoa; phylum Arthropoda; class Insecta; order Coleoptera; family Dytiscidae; genus Liopterus; species Liopterus haemorrhoidalis. Next base: position 31,101,419 of record OZ020621.1, read on the forward strand.
ATTTCTCAAACAGTGGGACGCAACCCACCAGGGCTGTTCGATTATTGCAGTTTTTTGTTATAACAACATATTGTCATAATGTCATAAAAGCTACCTTTGTAACAGACTACTTGATAATAAGAACTGTGTAAATTTATAGCACCAATATCAAGTATCTTTCTGAAAGACAATTGACTATTTCTGAAATACATTTGACAATTTATGAAATACAGTCTGTTTCAAACGGTTAGGCGGAACTAAATGGGAATTTCGTTCTTTTAGGTTGTCACGAAAAGGGACCTTGCTTGGGTTATTTCATTTTTTACGTTGGAATGTCAAAATTTAAAATTCCAACAATGAAACCATGGAAACGAATGACATATGTCAAAATTAAATTATTTTTCTTACATATTTTAATGACAAAAAAATAAATACATGGGATATTTGTATTAAGAATGACACAAAAAATCAAAATATAAAGAAAATGACATTTTAAAATGATATTAACTTTAACCAAAAAATGTTTGTTGCAAGTATGATTTACAAAGCTTAAACAACACGGCTGAAAAGCATGATTTAAACGATGAAAGTAACTAAATTGCAAAATCTAGTTCCGCCTAACCGTTTGGAACAGACTTTACATTTAACATTTTCTGAATTTCAATTGACATTTTCTGAATTACACTTGACTAATCTGAAATACAATTGACGCTTTCTGAAATTAAACTGACTAATCTGAAATACATTTGATATTTTCTGAAATCAAATTGATTAATCTGAATTACAATTGACATTTTCTGAAATCAAATTGAATAATCTGAATTACAATTGATCTTTTCTGAAATAAACTTGTTCTTTTCTGAAATGCAACTGGAAAAGGTGTAGTACCAGTGAGAACAGTAGCGGATTAAGGACGCATCCTTGTCTGAGTCCGTTTACAGTTATAAAAGATCTCAATTCATTTCGAGTTCTGACATTATTCTTGTTATCCTTATACAGACTTTTTTTATATATAAACAATTATATTTTATTTGTCAATATAGTGTGAAGAATTTGAACTCTTTATTTCCATAGTTTGTGCCTAGTTTAAGATCTATTATAGTTTTCATAGTTAGGTACAATTTTTTAGGTTTTATCTTAGAGATAGTTTTTATTATGTAGATACAATACAAATTAGTTAAACTGGTTAATTGTTGTTCATTTGGGTGTACAAATCGTAGCTACACGAAAAGCAAGAATCAGAAGGACGTTTTAAAAGTTTGAAATATGTCAGAAGTTTGAAAGTGCAATGGAAAGTATAATATAAAACTGCCTTACTATTTGTGGATCGACATGCACTTATGTCCTTGAAACAACTAAAGTGTTGGTCACCTAACACGGTCAAATATGTTTTCTTTAAGGCCGGTCTCACACTGGGACCGGTTACTTACGACTGCCGACTATGGACGACTTGAGCTTACACATTAGAGCATACTTGACGGAGTCATTTGTCCTTCACAGGTAGTTGTTATGTTCTGGTTGCCGTGAATTTTGATTAAGTTTTTTCGTATTTGCAGGTTTTATTTGTATTCGAATAATTTGAACACATGAATGGGTTGTTTTACCTGGCTGAAAGTAGTAGTTTGTTGATGAGGCAAAGAAGAAGACGTTCAAGAAGAACGGAATGGGTTAACCAGATATTCCTGAAGAGAGAAGAGCATGACGTGTTTCACCATTTAATGGACGATTTACAGCAAGATCCCGAGAAATTCTTTAACTACTTCCGTATGAGTTTAGACACGTTCAACTATATTATGGAAAATGTCAAATCTGAGCTGACGAAACATATCTCTGGAATGGTAATTTGTAATTTTCTGGTTCCACAAACACTCTCTTTCTTGAATTTAAAGAATTAATTTTTCCGTGTCAATGATTACTTACAAAATATCACAAAAAAAAACTGCATAAAGTCGTTCGTCGTACACACATAAATCCGAGCCTGTTGGTATCGAGTTGTTGGCCTGACATAATCGCATGTAGTTGTACGACTCAGTCGCTTCCAGTGTGAGAGCACTGGTTACATTTCCAAGGTCGGAAAAGTTCGTGCGTAGTCGTGCGACTACATACGACAAGAGTCGCACGTAGTCGGTTCCAGTGTGAGATCAGCCTAATGTAGACACGACATAACGTGTGATTATGCCAACGCGTAGATTTTTTTTTATAAAAGTCGAAGATATCGTTAATAAAACAATTTGATAATCCTCTTGAACAACATCCGGTCATAAACCGAATTATGTCGTAAATAACTTGATTTTCATAAGTTTTATTCAATGAATTATCAACCAATTTACGTAGATAAAATAAATAGTAACGTAATTGGACTAGACGGCGGACGTTATAAATTATATTTATATTGATAATATAATTACGTATTTTGCATAGATTTTTATACGTAGACTATCAATGATGACCCTGTTGAAAAATATTTGTTCTATGTGACATTGAATGAAAAAAATTGCGCGTAAAATTCAGATTAATGAGACAAAAATTATCTGAAGATAAATGGGAATGCAGTTAATTGCTATAACTACAATCTAGATACAAACGAAATTAGGAAAGCAGTATGTTTAAATCAATATATAGGTATGCGAATAGCTTGCGAATTTACTCAGTGGCGTATTCAGTGGAGGGGGGCCCTGGGACACGTGCCCCCCTTTAAGGCTCAATGAAATGAAAATTTAACAAATTTAAAATAATCGCACATAAAAGCAGAATTCGAAGCACCGAAATGAGATTTCTGAGGAAAATTGAAGGCAAAACAAAGAAAGACCACATAAGAAACGAGACATTCCGGGAAAATTTACACACAAAGCCAATAGAAAACACAATCCAAGAAGGACAGCTAAGATGATTTGGACATGTTCAAAGAATGGGAGAAGAAAGAACAGCGAAGAGAGCATTTGAAGCAAGACCTGATGGCAAAAGACCCCGAGGCCGGCCAAGAAAAGCATGGGAGACGGAAGTGTCACTAGCCATAAAGGACAGAGGAGGAACCTGGCAAGACGGAAAAACTTTAGCACGAGATAGAAAGCGATGGCGTAAGTTCTGGAAAATAGTGCCACATAGAGACAAGTGACTCAACTCACACAGCCTTACACCGAAAGGTAGAAAGGCTTAGGATTAAGTAAGTAAGTAAATAATCGCACAGCAAAATAATTTATGCATTTTAAAATATATAAGCTATATTTTATTATGATTAGTATTGAAATTAATAGAACATGAGTTTAAATGCAAAATCCCCGTCCAGACCTTTAAGATTTATACACTTTTGCATGCGTTCAAACCAATTCTCGAAACATTTTTTCCACTCTGAAGTTGGTATCTCAAAAACATGGTTTTCGGAGGCTTCAACAGCTTTTTGAGGTGATGAAAATCGCTGTCCACGCATTTTTTGTTTGACATTGGGGAACAAAAAAATAGTCGTTAGAGGATAAATCAGGTGAATACGGGCAATGAGACATTAATTCGATGTTTTTCTCCTTCAAATATTCAATTGTTTGACGTACTGTATGGAAGCTTGCATTGTCATGTCAGATGCGACGTTTTTGGTTGTTTTTTCTGATTTTGTCGATGACTTGGTGAGCACTTGGTGCTCCGCGGAGCACAGTTTGGGTAACTCTGCTCTAAAGGAATGGTTGCGACATATCCAGTACAACCGAAGAAACAAGCAATAATTTTTTTTGGAAGTGCTTCATGAACGAACAACTTTTGTCGGTTTCGGTTTATCTTGGAAGACCCAAACAGTGGATTGTTGCTTAGTTTCAGGTTCATATAAATAAATCCAAGTTTGGTCATCTGTAACGATGTTGTATACGGATTCTGCATTGCCCAAGTTGCATTTTTTTAGCATTCCCTTACACCACTCAACACGAGCCTTTTTTGTGCTTCGGTCAAATTATGCGGAATCCATCGGGAATTCTTTTTCACAGCTAAATGTTCATACAAAATCGAATGTATTGCATTCTGCGATATGCCAAAGGATGCCTCTATCTCACGGTAAATCACATGCCGATCTTCTTCAATCATTTTGCGCACAGCATCGATGTTTTTTTGGATCACAACCGATTTTGGTCAAACTTCACGAGATTCATCATTGACGGACACACGACCACGACGAAATTCTCTAAACTTATTGTAAACAGTCTTTTCTGATGGTTTTTCATTACCAAAAGTTGAATGAAGCGAATCTATGCATTGTTGTTGAGTTAGGCCTTAACTAAAATCGTAAAAAATCATCCAACGAAAACCTTCACGAGTAATATCCATTTTTTCAGAAACTTTTAACGCTCACTGTCAACAAACTACTAGGTCAATTTAAAGCTGCCACTGATTTCACAATAACAAATGTAAAATTTGACGAATATAGTAATGACATATTTCAATATTGCCATCTAGTGGTCGTTTGTAAAAATATAAAAGGTAACCCTCGCATCTCGAAGGGTTCCTTGTTTTTTTTTATCGGAAAAGGGAAAAGAGGATATATTTAACATTTTTAAATAGATATATTTTTAACTTAAATAAGCTCAAGTTTTTTTTTCATTAACACTTCAGGGGCCACAACAATTAATTTTCGGGACGTTTGATTTTGTAGTAAATCTGCATTAAAAGCTTCAAAATTAATAGATTGTAGGCTGTGAATTATGAATAAATTTAAACAGGGCATTTTAGAATTTTTTATGCTACCGATATATAGCATAAAAACTACACTACTCTCTTTGTTCTGTTTATTACAAACACATGTTCTGAATGATCAAACTCTTTGTTCCATCCTTATGCATTATGTTATGGCTTTATTATAAACGAGGCATTCATGTAAACGAGCCATCATATGGTAGTTATCTTTCGCCACCGCAGATATTGTCAAATATAGGAAATAATTTAAATATTATTATAAATTAATTTAAATACAACTTAAACTAAATACAACTCTGTTAATTTAAAAATTTAGTTAATTTATAAATTATCAGATTGTCACGGATACAGGGCATCTACATCTTAGGAATAGCTTACTATGCACTAAACTGACCCGTGTTTTAACACGTAACTCTTGTCATGAAATTCTTCCAAGGATTGTTTTTATATATTTCATATATAAAGGGCTAAAAGATCTTAAGAGAAAATAAGTAAGAAGTAGTAATTAGTAATCAGTACTCTTGTCACTATTACCAATTGTGCATTGTGCACAGAGCCGTGGTTATGTAAGTACAGTTTAAAATTATATTTTTGTATTTGCTCCAGATGTGTCTCACAACTTTAATGGAATTTATTCCATTTAAGTAAAACTCTTACGATCCGGAATTAATTAGTTAATTCAATTATTGTGTCACTAGGTTGAACCTAAGCCCTACCTAGAGCCCTTATTATAAGTTATTATTGTTTGTCTAATACTAATTTAAAAATTATTATTATTATGCTATGCATTATTCATTATAATTTGTCGGTATACAGAGTGATAAATTCAGTCTCGATACTTTAATTTCCTTGTTGCACGACAAAGATTTATCGATTTGTGTATCGACTTGTATTGTATTAAGGTGTTATTTAATTAGTACACCCTTAACCTGGCGTGGCCAGTATTGTTAGTAATTAGAAATTGTATTATTTTGTCCCTAGTAATAAATTAGTATATAGAATTTATATTCTTTTATTCATACAAACCCCTCAAAACCAACCTAGGCGTGACAATATAAACGGATTCGCTTAGCACAACAGAAAATTCAATGTCACTTTCATTTTCAGTTCAATGTCATCTTTTAACGATGGGGAAATTGGCAAATATTTGATACTGGAGAAATGGACAAAATGCAATTTTATTTATAAATTGTCGAACTTATTTTTAATGTAGGAAATAACCAATTGTTTCGATAACGCACGATAGTGTTATTTATATGTAGCTAAATACCCACTGACAATCGTAACAACAAATGAAAAAACCCATAAAAATATAAACATGTTATAAAAAACATGGGAAGTTATGTCAGCGAAAATAGCTTCTTTGCATACATGTTTACTAATGTTAAAATGTTGCTTGGTTATTTTAAGAAAACAAGAATTTCCAGAAAATAAATATAAATAAATATTTAATTGTGTTTATTGTACGTATTTAGTACGAATAGTGAACAAGTAATTACAATTATTACAAAAAAGTATAGAAAAAAGCTTGTAGCGATAGAAAATAATGGGTTAATCTGAAATGCCTAGCTACAGGTGGTCTAAAAATTAACTTTTACAACTTTTAATTCAAATAATTCCTATAATAAATTCAAAACAATAATAATATAACTTGTTTCTTTGGTTTTGGCGGAACTAGATTTTCAATTTTAGTAACTTTTACCGATTAAGTGAGGCTTTTGATCATTTTGTTTAGTAAAAGCCCACTTCAAACCATAAAAAATGAGACCATGACAACTTACTAAAATGAAAATTCCAGTTTGTTCCGCTTAAATGTTTGGAATAGCCTGTATACGAGGGCTACCTTGTAAGTTTACAAAAACTAAGAAAGAAAAAAATTTATTGCTTTTCAAAATATTTGCCTTTAAGATTTATACATTTTTGCATGTGTTCAAACCAATTCTCGAAACCATGGTTTTCGAAGGCTTCACTGCTTCTTTAGGTGATGAAAATCGCTGCCCACGCATTTTTTGTTTGACATTGGGGAACAAAAGCGTTTGGAGATAAATCAGCCGTATTCACGGGCAATGAAAAAAATGTTGAAAAACAAAATAAATTTGAATTTGAATTTGAATGAGACATTAATTCGATGTTTTTCTCCTTCCAATAATCAATTGTTTGACGTGCTGGTGGGAGCTTGCATTGTCATGATGAAAAATCATGCGACGTTTTTAGTGTTTTTCCTGATTTTGTCGATGACTTCTGGCAAACAAATTGTTGTATACCATTCAGCATTAACTGTTCTCCGATTCTATAAAGGAATGTTTGCGGCATGTCCAGTACAACCGAAGAAGCAAGCGATCGTTTTTTTGGAAGTGCTTCGTGAACGAACAACTTTTGTGGGTTTCGGTTCATCCTGGAGGACCAAACAGTGGACAGTTGTTTAGTTTCCGGTTCATATGAATAAATCCAAGTTACGTCACCTGTAAAGATGTATACGATTTTGCAGTGCCTATGTTGAATTTTTTAGCATTCTCTTACACCAATCAACACGAGCCTTTTTTTGAGCTTTGGTCAAATTATGCGGAATTCATCGGGGACAGATCTTTTTCACAGTTAAATGTTCATGCAAAATCGAATGTATTGCAGTTTGCGATATGCCAAAGGATGCCTCTATCTCACGGTAAATCACATGCCGATCTTCTTCAATTATTTTGTGCACAGAATCGATGTTTTTTTCGAATCACAACCGATGTTGGTCGATCTTTACGAGATCACTGACGGACGCACGACCACAACGAAATTCTGCAAACCAATTGTAAACAGTCTTTTCTGATGGTGCTTTATTATCAAAAGTTGAACGAAGCGAATCTATGCATTGTTGTTGAGTATAAATTGTTTTTATAGAATTAAACTTTATATTAATTAATATCACTCTAACTTTACATAACCTATAAAAGTTATACAAGCAAATAAGTTCACGACATACTGTGTAGTCTGTACGCTGTACACTGGGTAGGCTGTACGCAGTACACTGGGTAGGCTGCAGGCAGTACACTTAATGGGGAATGACGCCACACGTCGTTTTCGCGCGCTACGTACATTTATGATTTTTTAAGCCTTCAAATTAAAAAAAAAATGTAAAACTGTTTTTTATGTTTATATGCAACAAGAGGAATATAATAAAAAAATCATGCCTATCCCCTATTTAATATTTATTTTAAAACACACTTTCGATTATTTGAACAATTTGATTTTATAAACACGTTTTAATAGAGCGTTTACTTGATAAACGTTGCTACTTAATTTTTATTTAAATAATATTGGAATAATTACCCTTGTAACTTGTCCTCTAATAAAATGCATATTGCCATCTTTGACTAATTCTTTAGCTCCAGGTCCTGTACAGTTGACACTGATATCATATGTACTCAGTTCGTCAAAATTGCGAACTTTTTTCATTATTAATGTTCCTTTATTTTCAAAGAATTCCTCCAACAAAAATGGCAACAATTTTGATGGTTCGCATGTGAACGTGACGTAATTGGTAGCACCCCTAAAAAAAAAAAAAATTGAACAAAAAGTAATTGGCCAACGGAGTGGCCGAGTTAGTTAAATATAAATAATAATAATATGCCGAAATGTAATATCCCAACAGAGGGGATAAGTAGGGTTCTATAATTTATCCCGAATCTAGATTCATCCATTTAGGGTTTGCAAAATCCTGAATTATTTTTTATGCACGTGTATGGGTAACCTTTATAAGCAAAAACCAAGTCGATATTTCATCAGGCCAAAAGGATATTGAGGAATCCGTGAAAAAAATGTTTTGTCCCTTTACACTCCTTTAGGGGAAAATCCCTTTTTACTAAGTGCCCAGCAAACATTCAACTAACGGCCGAATGCTAGCAAACTGCTTTTATGCTGGTAAATTACTGGCACCAAAAGTAAGTGCAACGCCAGTATTAATAATGTACTTCACATTTGTATTTCGCATTCCGACTATACGAAGTACTTTACCAGCATTTTATAAGCACTCTTCTTCACTCATACTTTTTACTTAAAACCATCAGAAATAAATCTTGTAACTAATGCGATTATTTTGCACTTTACCGTTGCTGGGCCAGCAACTGATACATCAATGGGCCAGTAACGGCCCCGGGGACACCGGGGTACTGGCCCATTACTTTCAATGCCGGGGAGTATGTGCTTTACCAGTACTGGCCCGTATAAAAATGTTTGCTGGGTGCTTACGTCATGGAAGGAATATACTCCTCGAATTTCATGTTTCTAGGTCCAGGGATTTGGCTGGGCGTTGATGAATCAGATAGTCAGTCAGAACTATTTAAAAATATATATAGTTGTGTACCGGGACTGTAGGGGGAATATAATATAATTATTTATACCGTGCGATCATTTTTCTTGTCGGTTACATAACCAGTGACGGATTATCCCCTTAGATAAAAAAGACATTTGTCTTGGGCCCGTAATTTTCAAGGGCCCGGATTTGGGAGGTGAAGACCTTTTTTTTTGCTCTTCACTTGGATTTGGGAGGTGAGGACCTTTTTTTTTGCTTTTCACTTGGATTTGGTAGGTGAAGACCTTTTTTTTTGCTCTTCACTTGGATTTGGGAGGTGAGGACCTTTTTTTTTGCTCTTCACTTGGTTTTGGGAGGAAAGGACCTTTTTTAAAAAAACATAGGTTGAGGGCCCGTAAATCAAAAATGTCTTGGGCCCGGCGAAGGCTTAGTCCACCACTGTACATAACAGTAAACAATGAGTTTAAATATATCAAAACTGTATTCTAATTCACAGCTGAAAATCCCAATTTAACAATGAACCAATCAGATTACTTCGTTTGCCCGAACTCACACGAGGAACAACGAATATATGTATTGCTAACTTAATATCTGTCACAATTCATTGGCGTGTAGAGAAAAATAGTGTTCAATTAATAATCAATTCGTATAAGGTAATAAAAATAGAATGTACGCATATGTGTACATGTCCTTAGAAATAAGTTTGATAACTAAATGTTTCTGTCAACTATTGCATAACGGTCAAGATTTGATGATCGCTGTGAAAATTAGTGTGTAAAGCAGACCTTCTTAATTGAGTGCGAATTTTCGCACGGGGCGTCAGCCAAGTGCCGAAAATAGTAGCACGAGTATATGCTATTCCGTTACCCTGGGGTTTCTGATGTGTATTACATTAGTTCAATGAGAAATTAATGTCTTATATACTCATACATATTTTGCGAAAATTACAACTCAAATCAAGAATTCTCTTCCATATGAAAAATAATAAAAAGTTACGACAAAATAAGAAAAAAATTAGTTATTCTCTGACGTTAGTTAAAAATTAACATAGACATTTGTAAACAAATTTATGATATTTACGTGAATTTTTTGTTGAATTGTTTATTTATTTTGGCAAGTTGCTCTTTGCTTAAGGTGTATTTTCCAAACGGTATGTTAATCCAGGATGGTTCTTCATATGGTTTATCTTCTGTTACAAATCTTGATGTTGATTGGAGAGCTATTCCAGTCGTGGAAGCAAGTCCAGCTTTCCATAATTGGAAAAATTTGTCGTGAGTTATTTTGGACCATTTTCTGCAACAATAAAATAGCAATATTAAAAAATTGATGTGAAGTGTAAATTTTTACACATTTCTGGGTTTTGCAGGTATTTAGTAACTGAACGATGATTATTTGGGATGCCAAAACAAATTTTATGTCAAAATATTTTTTTATGAATGTTAATTCGAATACCTAATACCATTATTTAAGTTTCTAAATATATGCAGTATTTTTTTTTATACAGCAAAGTTCATTATGATTTTGAAAATTGCACCTATGGCTTCCATTGGTTGCTTACATCATAAGTCCCGCCCTTTGATTTCGTCAAACATAGAATTAAATTATAATTTCAACACTTTCCACTGGTTATTAAATTTACGCTTTTAAAAATTAAATGCAACATTTACCAAATATAACTAGAATTTTAACAAAATAATTTAAACAAAATAAAAATGCAAAAAAAAAAACAAAGAACAAAATCAACAGGATTCGAACCCTAGTTTGCAAGTTAACTTATATTATTAAGCGTACGACAAATCCAACCACGCCACGAGAGCTACTGGTCTGGTATGTTACACAACGTATTAAATAGTTAATATATTTTAGTTAAAAACACAAAAAATGCGTTATTTTCCGAAAACATAATCTGATCAAAAATTCCTGTTGTACTATTCCGGTTCACACCAATGTACATTACTTAGAATTTTTTCAGATTTTTAGTTTAAACCATCTGGGCTACAGGGTGTGGGACAAATTTTTTTTTTTTGCACAATTTGGCAAAAATCGCGTCAAAATAATTTATTTTGCTAAAATAAAATTTTGATTGTTAATCCACGTACTAAGGGCTTTCATTTGATACCCTACTCAGAATTTTAAAAAAATATTTTTTTTTCGATGAGCACATATTTGTTTATATTTTTAGAGGGATATGTTTTTTAGATGTTTTAGTATTTTTCCTATGTGCGGGTCAAAGAGTTGTATAAGCATGCCAAATTTCAACTCTCTAGGTTTAGCCGTTTGGCTACAATTTTTACCGAACAGACAGACAGACAGACAGACAGACAGACAGACGACAAAATGACGGTATAAGGGTTTTTTGGTTATACCTACAAAACCCTAAAAACATGTTAATAGGAGTAAGAAAATGTATAAAACATAAAAACAATGGTAATAAGCAAGTGAGAATTCGCTGATAGGGGCGAAAATGGAGTCATATTTAAGAAGATAAGACTTAACACCTGTTTCACGCCCATCAGCGAATTAGTGAAACTAATTCAAAACTTGTCAGCTGATCTAGTTGTTTTCATTGCTGTCCGAAACCCGTACAACTTCCAACCAGATTCAGAGTAATAAGCAAGATAAAATTGCAGCATAAATTAAAAATAGATGAAACAGTAAAACAAGTATAAGAAATTAAATTCTTAGGCATAATAATTTCAAAAGAATTTCGACAATAAAAAAAAATATTTAAAAAAAATTTACTGGGGGGTATCAAAAGAAAGCTCTTAGGACGTAGATTAAGAAAGAAAGTAGTTTTTCTAAATTACGTTAATTAATTTATTACATTTTTTTAACACGATTTTAGCAAAAAATTTGCTAAAAAGTTCTTGTGCCGCCCCCTTTTATCCAAAGATGTTAAACTAAAAATCTGAAAAAATTATAAGTAATGTACATTGATCTGCGCCGGAAACGTACGAGAGGAATTTTTGATCCGATTGCGTTTTTAAAAATTATTGGAATTATTTTTTTTTTTAATTCATGGCTAAATTAGGCTAATAAGGTTATGTATTTTTTGTATTTATGGCTAAGATAGCGTGTGCTTTTTTTAAATTGAAAATATAATAAAAAAAATAACAGTTGAGGACCGAGTTTTGAACAGCACACTACAGTTTATATTAGAGTGTAGAGTGTAGTATTCAGTTATTTTATTATACTATTATACGTTGTGATTCAACCTATTGTTTGAATTACTTTATATTTTTGTTTTTAAGGTATCAAAGACGAATAATCATTTATAGTAATGAAATAATTATAAATCAAATAACACATTGTTAATAGTGAGAAATACGTTTCTGAAATTGAAAAAAATTAAGCCATTTATCAATATATTTCTTATTAATTAATTAATTTATTTATTTAACCAGTGACTATACAGTTACATACTACTGGGAAAAAAATACAATACAATTATCATAACAATAATATAGAAATACTAATAATGAATAAAATAAGGAATAAAAACAATATAACTAGTCTAATTTATTTTTATATTAACAAACTTTCTGTGGTTGTCGTAAAAGCTACAGCTACTAAAGCCTACAGCTCTATCAGAGACTTGCTAGTTTACTAGACTGAGCATTTTATTCAGAGGTGACATAGATTCTGCAATTTTGAAAAATTGATCATTTTTAATTCTCAGTCTTATGTCAGGGAGTCGAATATTTAAATTTTGAAGAAGTTCTGGGGCATCTAGTTTGTTATTAAATAAACTATTAATAAAATATTATTAATCTAATGAAGACTTAAATACGAAGCAAATGCAGAAAAACACGCCGGGATTTTTGGCAAATTAATAAATTTGTTTAAAGCTCTTAGTATTAAATAACGAATAAAATTGATTAGCAAAATCTGTTAATTTTGATGTGATTATAGAACAAATATTCCTAGACATCCAGTATTATGTTGGCTGCTTACACTTTTTAAATACCTACAAAATCCTGAAATGTGTGAAATTTCACACCTCACATCATTTTTTTTTTTAATTTAAACAATTTTTGTAATGTTTTTTCCCATTTTGGGTACGGCAGGGGTTAAGTAAGTTTTACTACTCTGATGAAAAATAAATAAAAATCAATAACTATTACTCATCAGTCAATGTTTCTTTTTAAATTATTTATCATTATATCGTGCGATATTTTATTAAAATAACAGGTCAATAATCATTTAAAAGGATTGTAAAAGAAAAAGTAAATGTAAGAAAACTACATGAATCATCTAACCCCTGGCATATGACATATAGTCACACCACTCGTCCTACAGGATAATCAAACTGTAGACTGGAATCCCAAAACAATGTGAATCACCAAATGTTTATCCTTGGTGACCCTTGACCTATGAGACAGCGTCACGCCACTCGTCCTTCGTTCCGCAGGGCTACAGTACGCAACAGGTATACGCATCGTGCGGTGGAATTGCCCATGACCGAGATAAGGGTGTCAATGCCGAATCCTTGACAATGGAACATTTGTGATGTTTACGGTTGTTCAAGGTTTTAGGACGAAGGTAGGGTAAAGTTAATATTTTATTACAATGAATCCGTCCTTCAAATTCAAATCTTATCATCAGTATCACGCTATCACTCAGCTCGAGAATCGAATGTTATTATTGGTATCACTCTATTAGTTTTATATAGCGATGTGCCGGATCACATAAAAGCCAGATTCGTGGATACGGATACGGATACGGATTATGTGCATCCTGATCCGCGGATACAGATACAGATCTTCCATTGCAGTAAAAGAACGAGCGCCTTGAAGCGATAGTAAGATGTGTCGTGCTGTTCCTACAAACCAAAGCATGCAAACTGAGGGTACGAACACGTAGAAAGATTGTTAGCGGCGCCTATAAGCGCTTGTTAACTTGCGTCGACCAGAGAGAATAAATATTGATTTACTTTCAATTATACCCGGGCACGTAGAACGCTTGTTGGCGCTTGAAACATACGTCGATGAGTAAAAGCAACTACAGGATCATTTATTATAAACCAGGTCACTTTTTGATGAAGAAATTTTGGTAAACAGGCACTGGTAATAATGTTTCTGTGTCCACTAAACGGTGTCAACAAGCGCCGCCAACAACATACTTAATTAAACACCTGTTTATAAGCACCGGAAACAATCTTACTACACGTTCATACCTAGACACACAATTTAGTTGAGTTCGTGAACCGGGGAACCGCATTAGTACATTAGTCGGAACGAGGAGCTCCTCTTGATTTGTCATACAATATTGGATTATTTTCCACTAATTCAACCAACGTCGCTTCTTTTTCCATTTTTAAAAAGTTGTAAACACAATAATAACAAACAAAAAATCAGCTGTGGCCACCACAGGACCGACCGCCATCACAAAGTACTTGTATAAAATACATTCTAGCAACAGAGTAGAAATAACTTGGCCTAATATTTTCTAATAGAGATATACAGACCAATTCTGTAACTCAGTTACTATGATAATAGTAACTAAATATGTCACTATGAGTAAGGTCAGTTACTATCATGAATGAAAGTCATTATACTTTTTATAATATTTTATCTTGTAGTAACGTTACTACACAATAATTTTTTACAGAATTGATCTGATTATATATCAGGATCATGGAAAAGTTACATTAAGTATGAAAAAATAGATACTTAGGAAAAAAATCAGCTGTGGCCACCACAGAACCGACCGCCATCATAAAGTACTTGTCTAAAATACATTCTAGCAGCACAGTAGAAATAATTTGGCCTTTGAGACATTTTTTTATAAAACGAAAAAAAATTGAAAAAATTTTCGAAATTTTTTCCAAGTCTCAATTTTTTTATACTTATATGGTAATGTTTCCATGGTCATGATAAATAATATCTGTTAGAAAATATTAGGCCAAGTTATTTCTACTCCGCTGCTAGAATGTATTTTATACAAGTACTTTGTGATGGCGGTCGGTCCTGTGGTGGCCACAGCTGATTTTTTTTTGTTTTGTAAAAACAATATCGTAAAATTTGTATCTATACACATATAAATATTTCTATGATCAATTTTTATCGACCGGCTAAAAGTATTTTTATGAAACTGCATATTTAAGCTTTTGACATCAATAGCACAAGTTGATCAACTTTTGGTAAAAATCGGTTGACTAGAAATGGGAGTTTACTCGTGTCGATTTTAAGATTTTTGCGAATATTTAGCAACAGAAAAATATTTCGAAAAAATTTACTTAACAAAAGTTGCTATAAATACAATAACTAATAACTTTTATTTGAGACATTTTTTGATAAAACGAAAAAATTTTGAAATTTTTTTCTATGTATCTATTTTTTCAAGCATGGAAACGTTACATTTCCATGCTCATGATAAATAATATTTTTGTTAGAAAATATTAGGCCATTATTTCTACTCTGCTACTAGAATGTATTTTATACAAGTACTTTGTGATGGCGGTCGGTCCTGATGGCGGTCGGTCCTGATGGCGGTCGGTCCTGTGGTGGCCACAGCTGATTTTTCTTAAAAATATTTCTAAGTTTATCACTTTTAATGCTCAGAATGCTCATAGCAGATAACCTGTTTTGAGACATTGTGCTCCTTAATTCATTTTTAATTCTTGTAAGTTTAAAAAAGACCTCTCTTCAAAGCAGTTAGTGACAATTTAACTAAGAAGTAATCGTAGGATTGCTTCTATGTTAGGTAAAGCCAGCTGTATTTTTTCTTTATGCATTATTTGGTAGAGGTCTTCATGAGACTGAGGGAATTCTTCTAAAGGGGTGAAATGTTTTTTTTTTACGGAATCCTCAA
The DNA here is from genome assembly GCA_963971575.1 of Liopterus haemorrhoidalis. NCBI lineage: Eukaryota > Metazoa > Arthropoda > Insecta > Coleoptera > Dytiscidae > Liopterus > Liopterus haemorrhoidalis. The sequence continues at coordinate 31,117,179 of OZ020621.1, forward strand.
TATCTCTTAGGCCCAATGAGATATCGACTTTTTGCTACCCATAAACATGTTCAAAAACGTATTTGCCCCATTTAACCTATAAAGGGAAAAACTTGATCGTATGGTCTGTGTTTCTTGAGTTATAGCATATTTTTTTTTATTGTTTTAGTACATATGCATATTTTTGAATATTGAGGCCCTCTGAACTTAGGAGGCCCTAGGCTTAAGCCTACTTAGTCTATAGGAAAATCCGGCCCTGCATGTATACTACTTTAATGCCCATACTACTTTAATCTATTTGTTATTGTAAAACATTTAGATTGTTATTATAAGAATAAAATGCTTTTTTCGTTTTATAGAAAATATATTCATTTTTCCTTTCAATACTTGAAAATATCGATATTATTTTTCTCGATACGATACCGGTATTGATAATTTTTATTCGATATTATCGATACCCAAATATCGATACATTCTCAGTATCGCATACCTATCCCTAATCAAGATGTGTGAGCATGTTGGGAAAAAAAGTTTGATGACCAAAGTTACCCAAAAAATCGAATGGTAGTACTGAAATTTTCCGGAACAAACCGGAAGTACAGGATCACTTTGTCAAGATCAAGTTAAGGATAACTTTGATTTTTTTTTAATGGGAACGTATGTCGTGTTGGATATCTTTGGAAAGAGCTTTTGAAAAGAAATACTCCTAACTTTTACTTAAATATTTATTTTAATATCTTTTGTTGTTTACGAAATGCCGTTTTCCAAGATCGGCACAAAGCTACTGGAGAATCCGATATATTTCAAAGATTTTCCTATATCTATATAACATTTAATATACCTTTGAATAATTTTAAAATTATCAATAAAACAAGTGGGTTTTCCAAACAGGTGTAATCCGTAATTTCCAGATGTTATTCACCGGTATCATTGAACTCAAATTAATTCATTATTTAAACGGTATCATTCAAAATATTAGTCATTGAAAGCTTTTGTCCGTGACCTCTGACCTATGAAACACACTCCTGCGGGAAGGAAGAACAGCAGTGTGATCCCGGGAATGTCCATGAAGGATGTGAACAAGGGGAAATACGCGGAATGTTTTTACAGGACGTGCTCAGAGATTAAGGCACGTACACTGAAGAGCTTGTTGCGATACTGACGTCTTTCATTAATACATTTAAATTTATTCAAACTTATTCTATAAATTTATTTCATTTTCCTTAGTGATAGATATTCTGGAACGGGATTTTTTTTATATTTAACAGTAATGTGTCACTGTTCGGATACTTTTGATTTGGACGTTTGCAATTCCTGATAATATTAGGCTAGAATAGTACAATTTAATAAGTACTGGCTTCTAAAAGATTGTGATCTTATATACAGGGTGTTTACGGTCTTCTTATTTCTTTTTTAATGAGTGATACTACAAGTCAAAAGAAGGCGAAAAACACCTTAAAACACCTTAGTAAAAGAGATATTAATTTTTTTAAGTTTTTAATTTTTGGGTTTTTTTCGCCATAACTCTCCAAATATTCATCCAATCAAAAAAATGCATTTGGATAAAAGATTTGTCTTCTTATTCTTAACAATATTTGTAATATAAGTTTTTGCTGTTAATTCAATAATAAGGGAGTAATTTAAATTTTTAATTTTTGGGGTTAAAAATTGTAAATTTAAATTACTCCTTAAAAGATTACAAACATGGTTTTCGAAGCTTCAACGGTTTATTGAGGTGATGAAAATCAAAGTCCACGCATTTTTTGTTTGACATTAGAGTAAAAAAAAGTCGTTAGGGGATGAATTAGGTGAATACGGGCAATGAGACATTAATTCGATGTTTTTCTCCTTCAAATAGTCAATTGTTTAACGTGCTGTGTGGGAGCTTGCATTGTCATAATGAAGAATGATGCGACGGTTTTGGTTGTTTTTGCCTGATATTGTCGATGACTTCTGGCAAACAAATTGTTGTATACCATTCAGCATTAACTGTTCTCCGATCCTCTAAAGCGGTGCTTCATAAAGCGGTGGACCGCGGCCCCCTAGGGGGCCGTGGTGTTCCCATAAGGGGGCCGCGAAGAGCCGCAAATATAACACTTAATTATTTTATTATTTAAAAAGGATAAGTAGCTTTAACTTTAATGCTACATAAATATTATTCTTCATTATAGATAGATTATTGAATGATCTGAGCGTACAAAACTATAAGTATGTATACATTTTAACTAATCTTGGTTCCAAAAACAAAAATTAGGGGGGCCGTGGGTTATTGATTTGAGTTGCAGGGGAGCCGCGACATCAAAAAGTTTAAGAAGCACTGCTCTAAAGCAGCGGTTTCCAAACTTTGTTCAGTAACGACGCCCTTAGAAAAAATCCCATCTCTGGCGCCCCCCCTATTTAGGAAATTTATAAACAATTTAAACACGTGCGTAGAAATATATGCAATTGCATTGAGTTTTATTGTTTTATTAGTTGCTACATTATAACGATCCGAATAAAAATGACATTTGCAATGAACCCGCGACCCCCTGGTGAAACTTGTACGACCCCCCAGGGGGTCGCGTCCCCCACTTTGGAAACCGCTGCTCTAAAGGAATTGCGACATGTCCAGTACAACCGAAGAAACAAGCTATTCTTTTCTTGGAAGCGCTTCGCTTCTGCAAACCAATTGTAAACAGTGTTTTATGATGGTGCTTCATTACCAAAAGTTGAACGAAGCGAATCTATGCATTGTTGTTGAGTTAGGCCTTTACTAAAATCGTAAAAAAAACATCTAAGGAAAATCTTTACGAGTAATATCCATTTTTTCACAAACTTGTTTTTTAACGCTCACTTTCAACAAACTACTCGGTCAATTTATAAGCTGCCCCTGATTTCACAATAACAAATGTCAAATTTTAGGAATGTATTAATGACACATTTCAATATTGCCATCTAGTGGTCGTTAGTAAAAACATAAAACGTAACCCTCGATACTGCTGGTTTATTAACAAATAAACAAAATAGTTATTAATTTCCTCCTTGTAAGGAAATATAATCTTAAGTTCTAGTATTTTGTTACAGACAAATAAAATAGTTTATTCCAAGGTTAAAAGTAATCTACAATCGTCCTTTTTATAATCGATTTCTGAATCGTAATCTTCATAGTGGAGAAAGTTAAGAATTTGGTTTGTTCCAGACCGTCACGTAATCAAAGTCCGTAAGTGACAAAACTCACGAACGACAATACGAGACCGAGTTACATGACTTTAATATAGCCTTGAACTCAATATCATAGCGATCAAATAATTGATTTCATGCATACCTTAGATGGAATGTCTTATGAACTGACCTAGACTATATAACAAACGGTCGATACGAACGGTACTGCTTACTTATTATGCGCAAATGCCATTATAGCAAATGCATATACACATGCAGTCAGTGGCGGATTAAGCCTTCGCCGAGCCCAAGACATTTTTGATTTACGGGCCCTCAACCTAGAGGCGTTCAAAGGGGAAGGGGAAAGGGGAAGGGTTCGTTGGGCCCTTGAAAATTACGGGCCCAAGACAATTGTCTTTTTTGTCTTTGCGAAAGTCCGCCACTGCATGCAGTATGCAGTAAATAAAAAGATCAGTTTATTTTTAAATATTTCAGAATTAATAGTTATTTATGTATCTAGGGAGTCAAGGGTATTTTCATTTGAGGGATTAATGCACTTTAATCCAAAGTAGGAATGACGAGAACTAGAAATTTATGGAACCGGGTACGCGTAACAATTACCCGGCTATTACCCATTACCCGTTAATTAACCACTACCCGTTAATTATCCGCTACCAGATAATTACCCGCTATCGGATAATTACCCGTTACCCGTTAATTACCCGCTACCCGTTAATATATAAAAATGAAAAGTATAGTAAAATTGATGTAAAGTGGGAATTTTCACACGTTTCAAGGTTATGTAGGTATTTAATTGTAAGAAGCCAACAGAATTTTGGATGTCTAAAAATAATTTTTTTATAAACAATTTTTGAACATTTTTTTCGAGCTTCCATTTAATTTTTTAAAACTATATTTACTTAATAAGCCATCATTTAGCCATTAATTAAAAAAAAATAATAATTTCTCTTGTACGTTTCCGGCTCAGATCAATGTTTCCTATATTTTTTTCAGATTTTTGGCCAAAATTGTATTAAAAGGAACAAATTTTAAAAATCAATTTTTCGTTCCTTAATCTACGTCTTAAGAGCTTATTTTTGACACCACACAATAAATTTTTTAAAGATAATAATTTTTTTCAACGACATAAACCCTTCTGGGAGATAGGGTGGAGAACAAAAGTTTTTTGGCATATATTTAGCGAAAATCTCAAATTATTTTTTCATTAAATACATATTTGTTTATATGTATTTATTTCGTGATGTGGTTTTTGAACTCTTAGTATTTTTCCTATATGTGGGTCAAAGAGTTATATAAGCATGCCAAATTTTAACTTTCTATCTGAAGCCGTTTGGCTACAATTTCTACTGTACAGATAGATAGACACATGAGAGACTTTATAAGTGTTTTTTTGTTAGTCATACCTACAAAACCCTAAAAATAAGCACAGTTGCATTATGGAATACGCATACTTATTTCCTACCACTGTAACCGAGAACAAAATTCTCACAGATAAATAAATACTCAAAATACCTCACATAACTACCCGTTAACCCTTTGAGTACCGATTTATTTGATCCAACTCAACAATAAGAAATGTGAAGAGGGGAGTGGAGGGGAGTAGTGAGGAGCGACACTATGCGAGCAGTTTCAAGGATTCCACACACCAAAGCGGCCGCGGTGGCGTCCGCGGTGTTGGCCACGGTGGCGGCCACGGTAGCGATTAGGTCTCCTCACACTAACGCGTTGGGAGTGGCGGTAGCGATCAGTTAGTGAATCACGGTATATAGTTGTATGATAATATTGGACCTTGCTTGGTTTATTTCATTTTTCCCCTTTGGAATGTTAAAATTTAAAATTCCAACAATGAAACCATGGAAACGAATGACATATGTCAAACTTAAATTAATTTTCTTACATATTTTAATGACAAAAAATAAATAAATGGGATATTTGTATTAAGAATGACACAAAAAATCAAAATATAAAGAAAATGACATTTTAAAATGATATTAACCTTAACCAAAAAATGTTTGTTGCAAGTATGATTTACAAAGCTTAAACAAAACGGCTGAAAAGCATTATTTAAACGATGAAAGTAACTAGATTGCAAAATCTAGTTCCGCCTAATCGTTTGGAACAGACTTTACTATCAATTTCCAAAACTTTTCCTATTTCGTCTCACACTTTATTTATTTTCCTAATATTCTTGTAATCAGGATGTGCTAAGTCATACAAAATTAAATGATCCTTTACTGATCTATGATTTTTTCTGTTAAATTATCTATTTTCGACATTAATTTCTTAAATATATTCACTCTGTGGTATATAAACAATGAATATCGCGCGGCCTAACGCAACTTGTCGAGTTTGGCCGCCAGTGTTTGGTGATCGCTAGACTTGAACGCTGCAGTCGGTGGCGTTCTCAGATAGCGGAACGCTTGTATGTGCGTGGTCTCATTGTATTGTATAGGTTGCGTTAGGCCGCTGCATTATCGCCACCGTGGCCGCCACCGCGGCCGCTTTGGTGTGTGGAATCCTTCATGCGACACAGTGCGAGCGACTACTGTACATGATAATAATCTCGTATAAATTGTTAAGTTCGAATGACGAGTCAGACTCGTCAACTGTAACTTTGGCTATACATACGGATGACGAGTCTCAGTCGTCAAATGTACCCAAAGGGTTAATTATCCGCTAACTGTTAATTACCCGCTACCCGCTAATTATCCGCTACCCGTTTGTAATCTGATACCCGTTAATTACCCGCTAAATACCCGATACCCGTTATTTACCCGTTAGTTAACGGGTAATGGGTAGATAACGGGTAGCGGGTATTCAAATTCGGAACCGGGTACAACCTTAACGGGTCGGGTAGCGGGTATCCGGGTACCCTTCGTCATTCCTACTCCCAAGATGCATACAAAACTTTTATAACGATGATCAGTTACAATTTATTTAATCAATTTGAAATGTGATTTCTTATAATTTTCAAACAGAAATCAATAGACCTAGTTTATTGTTATGTTGCTACGGAGACTTGTTGAGCTTGTTTATATTATGAAAAATCAGCTGTGGACCGACCGCCCTCACAAAATACTTGTTTAATTTATGCTGCTTTATCAAAAAATGTCTTAAATAAAAGTTGTTAGTTATTACTTTTATAGCAACTTTTGTTAAATAAATTTTTTCGAATTATTTCTCTATTGTGAAATATTCGCAAAAAACTTAAAATCGACGAGTAAACTCCCATTTCTAGTAAACCGATTTTTACCAAAAGTTGATCAACTTGTGCCATTGATGTCAAAAGTTTAAATATGAAGTTTCATAAAAATCCTTTTAGCCGAATTTGCTCTCACCTGTACACGGACCGATAGACACACAGACAGACAGACCGTCAAACATCATGCTAAAAATAGTCAAAACGTTATGTAGGGACCTCAATTCGTGAAGATCCATCGAAATCTCGAAATGTCAAAATCGGTATGATCACAATACTTCCCTTATATATGTTGGCGGTCGGTAAAAATAGAATTTGTTTATATCACGTTGAATGTGCCAATATTAAATAAGTGTTAAATTAAATATTTAATTGGAATATTTGCTATAATCAGAAAGTTGAATCGGAACCGAACCGAAAACCGAAACTAACCGGAATTTTTAACTGAACCGGAAAGTAAAATTGCTCAGTTTAAAATCCGAAACCGAAACCGGAACGAAATGTTAATAACGGTTAATTTCGGTTAATTTTTATTCAGTTAATTTCAGCACCTCGAATAACTCTTTTATTTTAAAAGATACAAAAAATTATTCTCAAAAAAAGTTAAACTAGACAAAAGGGCCCACTTAAGGACTATAATAAGAATTCTGCATCACTTCCGGTTTCAACGGAAATTGGTTCAACTTTTTATCTAGCATAGGGAATTGGTACTTTAATTTTTTTTCTTGAAAGTACGGTAAATCAGCTTTACAAGCATATCAAAATATCATTCTTTAATTTTAACTATTTCAAAATGGCGACCATTTATTTACAAAATAATAAATAACATAAATCGGACAAAGTTAAACATAGCAAGCTTTTTTATTTTAATGGCCTTTGCTGCTTTGGCAATTAGCAAGGACAATTTTAATTGGCATAGGAAGCTTTGAAAATGATTTTGTTACATAAAAAAACCAAATAAAACCTGCAAATTTTCTTGCCTGTTAGTACGATTTTGATATTAAAGGTGATAACATCAAATCGTTTGTAATTTTGGCTTACGTACGTTATTCAAATGAAGAAATGACTGATATGGTTCTGACATTCGGGGAATGTCAAATAAAATCTGTTAGGGTCCAGCAACTCTACCAAGAAAGGCATCCTGAAGGTAAAGGTTAGAAGACTTAGAACATAGGGGTAAGAACAGCCATCAGGGAAATTCAAGAGTAGGTATATCGTTCTAAATGTAATGGAAGAATTTTTATTACGAATGAGAAAATGTGTGGATAACAACGGCGGTCATATTGAACATTTGTAAATTTTCCTTAGTTTATTACTAACTTTAGACATTCAAGACTAATGGGCAATAAAATAATAAATTTAAAAAAAAAGCTTTAGACGTATTTTGTTTTATTGTTTTTCTTAGTTACATAATGTTATATCTTTTAATAATTTAGTTTCTACGATTTTTATGTTATTTATTATTTTGTAAATAAATGGTCACCATTTTGAAATGGTTAAAATTAAAGTATGATATTTTGATATCCAAGTAAAGCTGATTTAATGTAATTTCAAGAAAAAAAAAAAAAAAATCAAGTACCGATTCCCTACGCTAGATAAAAAGTTGAAACAATTTCTGCTGAAACCGGAAGTAATACAGAATTCTTATTACAGTCCTTAAGTGGGCTCTTTTGTCTAGTTTAACTTTTCTTCTGAAGAATTATTTGTATCTCTAAAATAAAGGAGTTATTCGAGGTGCGGCGTTTTAAACAAACATTCTAACGTCAAAACGTCAAAAATGTACGAAGTACGGGAACATCAGCTAATATTCTATAAAATGTGCATTTATACAATTAGCAAAATTTTTATATTAATGACGTTAAAAAATCGTAAAGATCAAATTCCAGTATTTGTATTTTTATAAGGAAGTAATTAGAATAATAATGCATCTCTGAACTTGAACTAAACAATTATTTACTAAGATCAAACTCCATTTCATAATATAATAATTTGTATATATTTTTTTCGTTGCAATAAAAACTTAATGTTTGTTGAACTTTGTACTTTTCACTCGAATTGTAATGTAATTTAATTCTCTGAACAATTTAAGATGTAACAAAACATTATATAGGTAAATGTAAACCGCATTTATTCACTTGTAGATTAATGATTGTCATGGCCAGAGCCGCAGTAAGGGGGGGATGGAGGGGGCGACGGCCCCTAGCGCACTAAGGAAAAGGGCGCCACATTGCGAAGGTGAGGACCTTTTTTTTTTTAGCTCATCACTTGGATTTTGGGAAGTGAGGACCTTTTTTTTGCTCATCACTTGGAATTTAGGAGGTGAGGACCTTATCACTTACATTTATTTACCCAAGGGCGCCAAAACACAGTTTTGCCCCTAGCGCAAGTTTTCCTTACTGCGGCTCTGGTCATGGCAATTATAACCATGGTTAAAATAAAACGAATATACTAGGTTTGATATAAAAATAGCGAAATGCTTACGTTGGGTAATACCAGTAAGTGGAGAGGGGGAATAGTGACTTAATGTAATGCATTTGAATTTATTTCTCTAAAGATGCTATTTCGTTGGAACTGCCCACCGTGGCGGTTGGACATAATGAACAGCAGTCTCCAACTGTTTTTGAGACTTTAAACGGAAACTATTTCGCTGTAACTGCTCAGCAGTCAATGTCCGTGACGTCATACCGGTCCGATGCAAACTGTCGTGTCTTAACCGCTCTAGAAGTAGTCCAGCGGCCGGAGGTATTTGTAAAATATTTTCTAATACAGTAATACCCCGAAGTTACGCGATAGATGGGTCCGACGAAAATCGCTTAAGTCCAATTCGCGTAAATCGGGGTTCAGCTTTGCATATAAATACATATTATCGTGTTTAATTGGAACCAAGGACTAACAAAAACACTAGTTTAAAAGAAAAATATTTAATAAAATTGCAGTTATTTATACATATTACCACAAAATAAAAAAATAAATAAATGAGTTACGTAAAAAAGTTATTAACAAATTTGTCTGACGACGGAAAGCCAAATTTATCAAGCAAAATTTCTTCGTAGCAAGCTAATAATGTTTCTATTCCTTGCTTTGTAGACAAAACGCGTCCTTCGTTGTGTTTCTAAAAATTTTAAGACCATTTCAATTAAGCTGAGACCTTCTTTCATTCTGCTATCAAAATCCTTGATAATGTTAAGTTTACATTTCAAAGATATCGTTTTCATTTCTTACTTGGTGCAGGAGAATCAGATATACTTTGTTTGGACGACATGTTTTTTTAAGGGTTTAGAAAACGTATAACAAAACCATATTAACTTTCGTCGATCGTAGAATCGTAATCGTGCACGTAGATTTCGCGCCAAATGCGTCCAATGCGTAGCACAGCAAGAGATAGCGGGTGGCAGTGTTGTCAAAAAAATCAAAAAATCAAAAACCGCGTAACTCCGAGTTCGCCTAAGTCGGGGTATTACTGTATTTCATATTTCAAATATTTTCTAATATTTCAAATACAGTGGATACCGTTTATAACGACATCTGATATAACGACGAAATTAATATAACGACGAAAAATGGCTTGAAATTTGGATTAAATTATTTTTTATAACGATGAATCACCACTGCCTAACGCGAAAACGCCGGGGAAGTATCGAATTGGCTAGGGGATTTAGCTAGTTATGAAAAGGCAAGGCGAAACGTGACAGATAAACATTCAGTGGTTAATTATGAGTAGGTACGTCCTCGACGTCGCTGTGGTGAAACGAAAAATATTAAAGTAAATTTTGCAAATATTGAAGAAGAATTCAAAACGGAGGAAGATATTATTATGGAAGATGAAATTTTAGCTGGATCGGATCCGAATTTGGAGTCAGAAATAAATAACGACGAAGTGGAAATGGAAGAAACAACCGAGTTCCAAACACCTACTATAAAGGATTCATTAAGGCCCGGTTTTTCCACCTTCAGATAAAGTTCCAGGTAACTATCTGACAGACAAGGTTATTTGTAACTTCATCTGCTGAGTAAATGTCATCCCTTCTTTCTATACAAATGTATCTATCGGATAGTTATCTAACGGATAATGAGACTGACGTATTGAATTCACTGATTGGTATTGACATTTATTCAGCAGATGAAGTTACAAATAACCTTATCTGTCAGATAGTTACCTGGAACTTTAACTGAAGGTGGAAAGACCGGGCCTTAATATATTAATATATTTTAATGTAAACTTCTCATACGAAATATGGTAGGTATATTCATCATTTTTTCACGTTTTATCAAAATTTAAAAGAAAACAAATTTTTCATTGCTATATTTGGAAAAAATATTGAAAAAAACTTTATAGAAAACCAAAAATCACAAAATCAAACCAAAATGACAGTTTTTTTTGTTAAAATATAAATATGTATACATACAAACATAATAATAATAATAATAATAATATTAGCCTTTATTAAATTACCTAATTTACAATATAATTTTAGTTATAACTTATATAATTAATACATTTTAATTTAATTTTATTTTAGATTTATTTATTTCTTTTTTCAGGTAAGTTGAGTCCATTTTTTGAGCATAGGCCTACCCTGCTTTTTTCCATTCTAGTTTGTCCGTTGCTTTCTTTTGCTAGAAATTTCCTGCTTCCGCTACTACACTATCCACCCATCTTTTTCTAGGTCTTCCTTTCTTTCTTTTTCCATCAGATGGAAACCAATTTGTGGTTTTTAGTGTTCATCTATCATCCCTCATTCTTGCCACATGACCTGCCCACTTCCATTTTTGCATATTTGTGGTTATAAGCACGTCTTTAGCTTTTGTTTTTTGGCTTATTATGTCGTGCCATTTTCTATCTTTTAGTTTCACACCCACTATACTTCTTTCCATCGCCCTTTGACAAACTTTTATTTTGTTGGCTTGTCTTTTTGTTAGTGACCACGTTTGGCTATCGTAGGTTAGGATAGGCATAATACAAGTATTCAGTACTTTTAAATTTACTGGTATATTACCTTTCATAATCTTTTTCAGGGACCAAAATCCTTTCCAGGCTTTTCCTTTCCAGTGACATACAAACATACGTATGTAAAATTATGTAAGTATTAAGTTGTTTGTAAAATAAATTGGATTGTTTTTTTATGTTTTGTAACACTTGAATATTGTTTTTGTTGCTTAAGCTTCTTGCACTCTTGTAAATGTACTCTTTTCTAACATAAATAAAATGTACATACAAGGTGTCTCAAAAGAAATTTTATATTTATTTAGCTTACTGCGTGAACGCAACGTATCCGAGGGGCGCGGGGGTCATGTCAATCGGTAGCCTGGCTCTTGGGAATTCAGTCGCTATGGAGCGTTTCTCGGGAGCAGACCGCGCGTTATGCGTGCGAGAGTTTTACAAAAACGGTGATTCGGCGACTGTAGCGCGTAGAAAATTCTGCAGTATTCGAGGTTTTCGCCACTTAAATGATGCGCCAAGCATTCCTCTCATTCGACATTGGGTTAAAAAGTTTGAAGAGACTGGTACAACGCTGGATAAATCAAAATCCGGGCGACCTAGGTCATCAAGAACGGTAGAAAACGTGGAGAATGTTAATCAGTCTGTTCGTGACGACCCGAACCTTTCAATTCGGAAGCGCGCAAGTGCTTTAAATGTGCATAGATCATCATTACATCGCATTATGCACAAAGACTTAAAGCTGCACCCCTACAAAATTCAATTGGTGCAAGAATTAAAGCCCCAAGATGCCAGTCAGAGCCTTAATTTCGTAAATCAGGTGATTGAGCGATTTTCAACGTTTGCCAACATTTTGTTTTGGGATGAAGCTCATTTTCATCTTAATGGCCACGTAAATAAGCAGAACTGCCGCTACTGGAGTGCAACGAATCCGAAACGCAAACATGAGAAACCCCTACATTCGCCTAAAGTGACCGTATGGGCTGCGAAGTCGGCGCGAGGAATTATCGGCCCTTACTTTTTTTAAGACGAAAGGGGGCGTGCAGTTACAGTGAATTCAGAGCGTTATGTGGAGATGTTAGACAACTTCTTGGTACCTGAACTGCAAAACTTTCCTGGCTATAACCAAAGAACATGGTTCCAACAGGACGGAGCAACTTCACACACGTCCAATATGTCTCTGCCACGTGTTCGTGAAATTTTCTCAGGCAAATTGATCTTCCGGAGAGGTGACATAAATTGGCCTCCACGCAGTCCAGATTTAACCCCTATGGACTTTTTCCTATGGGGTTATCTTAAATCTAAAGTTTACGCCAATAAACCGACTTCACTGGCGCATTTGAAAGAAAATATCCGTCACGAAATGGCAGCCATCCCTGAGTCCACCTGCCGAGACGTCATAAGTAATTTTTACTGTTCGATTAAATGAGTGCCGAGAACGCGAGGGTCTACATTTAGACGATATTATTTTTAAGAAATAAATCCCCAAAAATTGTATTTTAATAATTAATAAACATTTTTTCTATATACGGCTTACTTTTTTTTAATCGATCCACTAAATATAAAATTTCTTTTGAGACACCTTGTATTTTTCAACATTGTATTTATAGTGTTTGGATATAGCGACCTACGGTTATAACGATCGAATTTTATTGGTCTCTTCAACGTCATTTTAAACGATATCCATTGTATAACCTAAAATTTCAAGTATTTCTTAATATTTCAAATATTTCCTAGTATTTGAAGTATATCCCTATTGTTTCAAATATTTCCCTAGAACATATTTCAAGTATTTCCTAGTATTTCAAATATGCTTAATTCCCCAACTCTCCAAACCCTAAGACTTAAGTCTTGAGATATTTTACTTATTATTTACTTTAAAAATTATTTTTTATTTTATATTTTACTTTAAAAATGTAAATGACAATATGTGTTTAAAATGAGGAAACATTTCTTTTATGTTCTGCAATTTATAATAAGAAAATTATTTAGGAGGTCAAGAGGAGTGTTACTTACAACAGGGTCGCCCCTAGGCGTGGGCAAGTGGGGCACCTGCCCCAGGCCCCGCGCTTTGACCTTCAAGTAATAAAATAATAAAATACATTAAAAATATTATTCCAAGTTTTGTAAATAGTTGGAAAAAATCTATATTTTTATTGAATATAAGTATGTGTACTTTGTCAATAGTTAATAATATTAAAGAAAATATCGTTCTTCAATGTATATGTATAGATGGGGCCCCGCAACTCCAGTTTTGCCCCAGGCCCCGCAAATGCTCAGGGCGGCCCTGACTTACAATGTTGAAATATCTCATTTATCACTTACTTAACAACAAAAAGATATGTAAGAAAATTTGTTAAGAACGAAGAAACATTTTTTTTTCTGTTCAATGCAGTTTTTAATAAGATGCGTATTTGGGGAGCTATATGGAGCGCTACCTATAAACCAAGTATTTCATTAGTTACTTAACATCAAAAATAAATATAAAAAAGTGGTGTAGAATTAGGAATAGATTATTTTGAGTTCGGCTTGTAATTAAAATATCTCACTTATCATTTAAGTTACAGTAAAAATGTGTAAAACAAAAACCGTACGAAGTATGGGCACGCCAGCTAGTAGACTGTAAATTTAGCAGTGCTGTGTAGTTTTGCAAAGATGATAATTAAAATTCGAAATAATTTCTTATCAACAAAATTATGACGCTACTCCGCGAACTTTTTGATCAAACTTCGTAGTTCATTATCAGAGTGGCAGCGCGTGGGTGTACAAGGTATGCCCCACGCACGGGCGGCTCATTAGAGGACCGAAATTTGGAGTCAATTTTAGTAGATATGATTGTTTACACCCGGGCGGCTGAAACACACACGACGGCCCTGTACATTATATTCAGTTTTCTTAACAAAAACATTTTTTATAGATTAGGATTGTGAAATTTTGGCAGATGAACAATGCACTTCTTTAAAAAGTCACCAGATGGCATTTGAATGTATATTTTTGGTTAAATTGTGCTATTTTTTATTTCTTTGAAATTTTTTGATCTTGGCAACTGGATATTCATGTTTAATATTCTAAGAAATTATTTTCTAAAGTCGTTCAACTTAAAAAGTACGTAGATAAATTCACGGTAACTAATACATATATAATTACCTTTTAATTTTATGAATTCTTAAGAGTAAATGTGTTTAAAATGTCAAACAATTAGGTAATGAAAATTGTTTTCTAATATTTTTGTAGTTAAATCTTATTTAATTTTAATATTTTTTTGATGGAGAAAAATGTTTTTGCACTTATTTAATGGCTAAATTCTTATCAGATACAGGGTGTTAGTATATTACTAGTTCTTTTTTTTCTATTAATGTGATTTATTAGTTTCTTGTATTTGGTTTTGTTTTAATAGATTGAAATTAGTTTTTAATTATGATTTTCGGGTATCTTAATTTCAGATTACATTTACACTAATTTTACAGGAAATCGGATATACCTGAACGCTGCTATGTTTTAATTATTTTAGGCAGCCCAAAAGATGTAAACCACCTGATACATGAATGTTCAAAATACCAAAATAATTGCATTGCACTTATGACACAATTAATAGCCGAAGTACCAAAATTACCAACAGACGTCAACAATTATACCGGAAGCTCATGACTGTTTATGGTCTCCGATTTCATATAGCATGCTTTATAGAGGAGAGAATATTTACCCTGTGACAACAAAGAAAGGAGAGTACTAAACCCCTGCACGCTTTCCGGTTATATGAAAAATTGCATTTCTACTTGCACAACAATTTTGTGTTTATCTCTGATTTAATAATGCTTGCCCTTTTATCAAAAGAAAGTTAAAAGAAATTTAAAGTCTTAAGAATTATTCGCAGGGTCCCAAAGGGCTCAAACGGTCACGTGATCTTGTAATAAAAAACATGATTTTCCGCATTTTCATGCAGCATGCCGATGAAAATAATTAAAGTTTATGTCATAAAGCCCCCATAAAAAAATTGGCATGCGGCCCAAAGGGTCTATACTCTATTTTTTTAAAGAACAAAGTAGAGGGCGCTGCGAACGCGGCCGGTTTCGCACTGTATTAAATTAATGTTTATAATTTAAAATTAAATACATTTTGCGGTAAATTCAAATTTGACGTTTCAAAATTAATGTTTTTAAAAAAGTTATAATTTAATTACATAAAATTGCTATTATTCTTATTTTCTAAATAAATTGTAAAATATAGATAAATGAACAGTTCAATAATTAAAATTAATTAAAAATAAGTTCGATAATTCTATTTTCTCATTTTCAAATAACTTAAAATTTAATTAAAATATTTTTTGTATATTATTTATACAAACCTGTCACATATAAAAAATAATATAACAATTGAAAATGTAATTCAAATTTATTATTTATACAAAACTTATAAAAAATAATTAAGAAAAATATATAAAATAATATTGGAAATCAGTCCGAATCATCAATGGATTCTTCTTTACTTCAAGTTTATATTTAATCGACACTGTAACGCAACACAAATTATTAATATGGCGCTCGTTGACAGCAAAGAATATGACAGTTGCCAGCAAAACAACTGTTGTGTTTGGTACCAGAGGCCTACGTATATTAATTCATTTTCAGACAACTTCATTTTAAAATATTTCTCTTAATACCTATATACATATATTCTAAATTAATTTAAAATCTATTTATTCACTGGCTTTTTATATTCTAATATTATTTAAACATATACCTCCGTTTTACTTATAAGAAATAATAGGTAGTAATATATTCACTGTAAACTAGTTTGTACGCCTATGTTTATAAATTTGGGTTAAAATAAATAGAGACAAATAGAATAAGTTGAGACAGAAATCAATTTTTCTACAGTGTAAACTTTTCCACGTTCTTACCCAATTAAAAACAAGATCGAAATAGTTCCTATCTTGCCCACACTCCATTCTTTAAAAAAATGAAGTATAGACGTCTAGCACTCTGATGGCTTCTTATATTTATTCACACTTCACATTAGGGTTGCAGGGGCGCACACAAGGGGGGGGTCCAAGGGGTCCGGACCCCCCCCGTACTGTGAGAAGTGAGGACTTTTTTTTTGCTCTTCACCTAAAACTTAGAAGTGAGGACCTTTTTTTTTTTTGCTTTTCACTTAAAATTTAGAAAGGAGGACCTTTTTTTGCTCTTCACTTGAAATTGAAATTTTGCCCTGTGTTGATAAAAATTATGTATAATTGGACCCCCCCCAAGCCAAAAATCTGTGTGCGCCCCTGTAGGGTTGTACATCGAAGGCAAAACATCGATGTTTAACATCGATGTTAAAATTGGCGCTTACTATCGATGTTGGAAAAACATCGAAGGAAAAACATCGATGTATCGGAAACATCGATGTTTAATTAATATTAAAAAAAGCTATTTATTTATATTATATAGGTTTTATTTAATAATGTAAAGATAAAATACGAAATAAGTAACACATAATACACAAAAAGCATTTATTAGATTTTGAAATAGAAATATTCCTTTTTAATAGTAATTAATTTCACATTAATATTATTATACCCAATATAATAATCCTAATTTGTACCTACAGTCTATTCCAAACGATTAGGCGGAACTAACAGCAATTTTCATTTTTGTAATTTGTCATTAGATATTTTTTTATATATTGAAGTTGACTTTTCCTGAACAAAATGATCAAAAGCTTCAATCAATCGGTAAAAGTAACTAGAATTGAAAATCTAGTTCCGCCTAAAGCAAAGGAACAGACCTTACTATTTTTACGTTTCTAAAATGAAATATTGGATTTTATTACAATACTAATATAGTAATCTTAATGTTAATTTTATATTATTTAACATAAAAATAACACTATCATACACAATTATTTTTATACTTTTTTAAGTTGAAATAAAGTCTGTTCCTTTGGTTTAGGCGGAACTAGATTTTCAATTCTAGTTACTTTTACCGATTAATTGAAGCTTTAGATCATTTTGTTCAGGAAAAGCCAACTTCAATATATAAAAAAATAGCTAATGACAACTTACAAAAATCCAGGGATTGGAGGAATAACAACTGGGAAAGTGTCAACAAGACTCAAAAAGAAAAAGTGTGTTGGCGTCTTTGGTCGTTCGCATTGTTTGCAAAAATTAGAAGTTTCTTCTTATTTTTTCATATTCTGCTAACTGCTAAGAAGAATAAGAACTAATAATATTAGTATTGTTATATCACAATAGATGGCGCTTATATTTTGTGTACTAATTTTAATGTAAATTAAATTTTTAAGATTGCAGCGCCTCTAGAGGTAGTTTCTGAATTTCAAAGTTTAAACATCGATATCGGTAGTAGACATCGATGTTTTATCGATACTATCGCCAGCTGACCATCGATGGTAAAAGCATCGATGTTTTTAAAACAAACATCGATGTTTTCGATACATCGATGTTTTTTTTCCATCCCTACTTCACATGAATTTCTGTCTGTCTGTCTGTCCGTATGTGCGTTTTTCACTCGAGAACTGTTGATCCGATTTTCATTCGATTTATTTCTATCTGTAGCTACTGGCTGTTTTTTTAAAATCGGTTCAGTTTCAAAGTTATAATGATAAATGTGCGCGCGAGTTTAACGATATCCATATTGTCCGTTCATATTTAACACATATTCTTGAAATTGTCAGCGACAATATAGATTTCGTCAGCGGCAAAGTTAATACACGATTTATAGAAGTATATTAGATTTATATTTGTGCCGCACTATTATTGGGCAGTTGCCTGTTGTGTGGCCCTATTGTAATAAATAAATAAATAAATAAATAAGATTTCAATAACCAGAATTGAAAAAAAATAAAATAAAAATCTAAATTATTTTAAATTGTCTAAATTATTATTGGAGAATAAGTGAATTCTGGTGAAAGTATCCTATTTCGAAGATGTTTACATAAAAATTATCTATTTGACAATGTTTGTTTTATATATTAAAAGATCTAGTGACCTAGAAGTCAGTAGTTCAAGGTTACATTGTTAAGGAATATACTCTTTCAATAACCTTGTCCTTCGTTGCAAATACCGAAGTTTATTGCAACAATAAGCGTTAATGGATTTCTTCATTCTACTTAGCATATAAATGAAAGATAAAAAATACGTGCATTTGGTCACTAACTCACACTATTTGATGATAGTTACAATATTGACTGTTGTACGAAATTGATATTACAATAGATGTATCCACATGTAGTCACAAGTTTCTCTTTCATTTTCTTCTTAAGTACAGGACAAACACAATAATTCTCACTAGTATCTCATACAAAACTAACAATCTAAAATACAATTAGTAATAATCAGGGTTGGCAGTGGTTTAACTTCATATTTTGCCCCCCCCCCGCAAAATATAATTCCCCCAAAATTTTTTTTTATATACAGGGTGTTTACGGTCTTCTTATTTCTTTTTTAATGGGTGATACTACAGGTCAAAAGAAGACGAAAAACCTTAAAACACCTTAGTAAAAGTTTTATAATAAAAGATATATTAATTTTTTAAGTTTGTATTTTTATGGGATCAAAAGAAAACGATAAGCACCTTTACAGCAGATTTGAAGTTATCACCCTGCTGTTGTATGGAAAGTCTTGCTCGACGTATCCATGAATCAGCTTATGCTGCAAGGCCTATATGTTCTACCAGATAAGGCTTTTGTTTGTCTGTCTGTCTGTCGGTAAAAATTGTAGCTAAACGGCTAAACTTAGAGAGTTAAAATTTGGAATGCTTATACAACTCTTTGACCCGCACATAGGAAAAATACTAAAACATTTGAAAAACATATCCCCCTAAAAATATAAACAAATATGTGCTAATCGAAAAAAAAAAAATATTTTTTTTTAAAATTTTGAGTAGGGTATCAAATGTAGGGATTAACGATCAAAATTTTATTTTTGCAAAATAAATTATTTTTATGCAATTTATGCCAAAATTGTGCACAAAAAAATTTCAGGTATTTTTGATTAGATTATGTTTTCGGAAAATAACGCATTTTCTGTGTTTTTTTGGTTGACGATTTACAAAAGCTATTGGGCTCAACAGCGCTATGAAGTGACGCCAAGCGGGCAAAAACTGAACTAGGCGAACGAGTAATGTTTTATTGTTTACATCTGGTGTACATGTGTTTTCTCGTGTAGTTTGTATCGCTTTTAAACATTAGTGTTGCAGTTTGTTTGTTATATTAACTTTTGATAGCAATTATTATTCTTTTTTATATAACTTTATGTTATAATGAGTTATCATAACATAAATTGCTGTGTGTTTGGCTGTCACTCTAGAAAAGGAAGTAACAAAAACATTCACTTCCACTATTTTCCAAATGAGAAACAATTTGTGAAAATAATAAATAAGTTTGGTGTTGTGGAAGAGATAAATAGAGGTGGTGGTAATAAGAGGTGGTGATCTCAAACTGCTTGTTTGTAAACATAACCCACATATGTCGACATGCTCATCATTTTTGTCCAAAATTCCGCACAACATAAGATGTCCGGCGTTTAACAACACTTCGCCTTCAACTACACACCTAGAAGAAGGTGTTGCACTTAAAAAATTAAAATAATTTAATAAGGGTAGCTGTTTATTATCCATTGCAAATTGATGATTTAACATGTAAACAAATATGGATAACTTTCACATTACTCGTTTCAATCAGCTGTTCACAGCGCTCGTAGCGCCGCCATCGGGCATTGCTGTACTCAATAGTTATGTAACACACTAGACTAGAAGACGTATCATGGTTTAATGGTTAGATGTTCGCTAGCTACCCAGAATTCTAGGGTTCGCTCCCGGGCAGAGGAGACAAGTTTATTTTTTCCATTTTTATTTTCTTTAAATTATTTTGTCAAAATTCTAGTTATATTTTGGCAAATGTTGCATTTAATTTTTATGAGCGTAAATTTAATAACCAGTTGGAATGTTGGAATTATATTTTCATTCTATGTGTCATGTATAATGTATACGACACCAAAGGGGCGGAGCATATGACAACCAATGGAAGCCATACGCGCAATTTTTAAAATCTTAATGAACCTTGTATATAAAAAAATACTGCACATATTTAGAAACCTAAATAATGGAATTAGGTATTCGAATTAAATTAACAAAAAAATATTTTAACATAAAATTTGTTTTAAAGCTCTTAGATTAACAGACGATAAATTATTTTAAAAATATCATTCATTTTGCCGTGATTACTATAAACCAAAATTTGTCCTACACACTCAGCATGCCTTCACTTATTATATACCTGCGAAACCCTGAAATGTGGGAAAATTTACACTTCACAATTTTATTCTTGTTTAATATGAAAAAAAAAAGTTTTTGCCAACCCTGTGCGAGAGACTAAATGCTGCATGTACAAACGTGTACGCAATATACGTAAGCACATGTATTGCCTAGCGTAACTGCATAAAACTGCGTCTACACTATGCTAGTTGGCAAAGCCAATTAGCAAAACCGCATAAGTGTGGTTGTGTCGTTGGTTTATGCCAAAAGGCCGCTTCGCATTCCAGTTGCAAACCGAATGATGCCGGCCTTCATCAAAAAAGCCGCGCCTACGCTCATAGTATAGACGTGCCAACTGTACCAAGCGGCTTACAAATACAACTTGGGCTTACAAAACGTATTTCACTAGCTATGCTGAATAGGCTTGATAACAGACTGTCGAACTCTACCCTGAGCTGATAGTGTGGACGACTCTATCAATTGGCAACGCCACTTAGCTTTGCCAGTTCTACTATTCCTATTTTATTGGTACTTACATAATATCATTCGGATTGGTGTTTCCAAGTAAATACGGTCCCCACAATCCTGCAGACACATCTCCAGTGGTGTGCGGACTTAATTTCTCCGTAATAACCGTCACATTACAACCCTTTATGTCTCTCTGTAGCTGAAGAGCTGTTGTAAGCCCTATCACACCACTTCCAATAACAGCTATGTTTGTCATTTCAGCTGCAATCTATTACTAACATTTTAGAATATATGTGCAGTATCTTAGTTTCAAAGTCATAAGTTATCAAGCAATTTAAATATTTTTATATCATAGTTCATACTGTTATCGTTCACATCTGTGATAAATTGATGGTTTCATAGTTACATTGACGTATTTATATTTATTTTTATTTGTATTTCTGATAGCATTGTTATTATAATTATTGTAAATATTGGGAAGTATTTTCATGTAAATATATGTTAATGGTTTTCAATTAACGATTAATAATATGATACGGGAAATGCAAGATAATCGAGCAAAGAATACAGTTATGTCCAACATGTACTAGATATACTTCATCAGTATCATCATCAGCTAGCAGCCGAATTCGTCCATTGCTGTACACCATAGTTTCCCAAACTTTTTTTCCTCGTATTCTACTTGCCGATTTTTAGGGTTTTGTAGGTATGACCAAAAAACCCTTATACCGTCATTTTGTCGTCTGTCTGTCTGTGTGTCTGTTCGGTAAAAATTGTATCCAAACGGCTAAACCTAGAGAGTTGAAATTTGGCATGCTTATACAACTCTTTGACCCGCACATAGGAAAAATACTAAAACATCTAAAAAACATATCCCCCTAAAAATATAAACAAATATGTGCTCATCGAAAAAAAAAATATTTTTTTATAATTCTGAGTAGGGTATCAAATGAAAGCCCTTGGTACGTGGATTAACGATCAAATTTTTATTTTTGCAAAATAAATTATTTTGTAGCGATTTTTGCCAAAATTGTGCAAAAAAAATTTTGTCCCACACCCTGTAGCACAGATGGTTTAAACTAAAAATCTGAAAAAATTCTAAGTAATGTACATTGGTGTGAACCGAAATAGTACGACAGGAATTTTTGATCAGATTACGTTTTTGAAAAAAAACGCATTTTTTGTGATTTTTAGCTAATAATGTACACAAGTTATAGCTTTGTAACACGCTGCAGTGGAACGTGTATGCTGGTGTAGTGGTTTTGCGCTGGCTTTTCACCCAAGTAACTCGATCAGAAAGGGATCAAACCCTGCGAGAAGAGACAATATTATTTTTGTTTTTTTTTTAAATTTTTATATTGTTTGAATTATTTTTTCAAAATTCTAGTTATATTTTGGCAAATGTTGCATTTAATTTTTAAAGCGTAAATTTAATAACCAGTGGAAATTGTTTAAATTATAATTTAATTCTGTTTCAATGTACACGAAATCAGAGGGGCGGAACTTATAACAACGAATGGAAGCCATAGGCGCAATTTTAAAAATTCTTAATGAACCTTGCTATATAAAAAAAAAAAAATGCTGCACATATTTAGAAACCTAAATAATGGTATTAGGCGTTCGAATTAAAATTAACAAAAAAAAAATATTTTAATATAAAATTTGTTTTGGCATCCCAAATAATCATCATTCACTTACTAAATACCTGCAAAACCCTGAAGTGTGTGGAAATTCACACTTCACATCAATTTTTTTTTTGTTTTCCGTAGACTCCCTGCATAATATTGAAATTTCCTAACCTTATTACCTTTAAATGTGTTTTTGGCAGCTAACACAGTGCTGCTCACTTTGATAGTTTTATTTTTTTGTAGAGTGGACAATTGAAAAAAAAATTGATGTGAAGTGTGAATATTCACACATTTCAGGGTTTCGCAGGTATATAATAAGTGAAGGCGGTATGCTGAGTGTGTAGGACAAATTTTACTTTGTAGTAATCACGGCAAAATGAACGATATTTTTAAAATAATTTATCGTCTGTTGTGATTGTGAACCAAAAACCACAAAAAAATGCGTTATTTTCCGAAAACATAATCTGATCAAAAATTCCTGTTGTACTATTTCGGTTCACACCAATATACATTACTTAGAATTTTTTTTAGATTTTTAGTTTAAACCATCTGGGCTACAGGGTGTGGGACAAAAAATTTTGTGCATAATTTTGGCAAAAATCGCATCAAAATAATTTATTTTGCAAAAATAAAAATTTGATCGTTAATCCACGTACTAAGGGCTTTCATTTGATACCCTACTCAAAATTTTAAAAAAATATTTTTGTTTTCGATGAGCACATATTTGTTTATATTTTTAGGGGGGTATGTTTTTTAGATGTTTTAGTATTTTTCCTATGTGCGGGTCAAAGAGTTGTATAAGCATGCCAAATTTCAACTCTCTAGGTTTAGCCGTTTGGCTACAATTTTTACCGAACAGACAGACAGACAGAGAGACATACAGACAGACAGACGACAAAATGACGGTATAAGGGTTTTTTGTTCATCCCTACAAAACCCTAAAAAAGAATCATGTACAATTTTTATTCATACCTTTATTGAAAAGACACAAAATGCAAGTAAATATTTGAATTTGGAACGAAACAAATCAGATCCTAGTAAAATTCTTAAAATAATGCTGTTAATGAGAAGGATGAACCTGATGTTCTCATAGCAATTGTTCAATATTTGGCTTCAAATTAGTGCGGTATAGTCTAAAATCTCCACGTCCAGTGATGGTATGAAAACTTGCACATGAACGTAGCACACCACGAAACAGATAGGTACTTAAACAATTTTATGAAATACTAGCAGTATACCCGCTGCTTCGCTACCGAAAAAAATAGTCGTAGCCCGCTTAGATCGGGCCCATTTCGAAATCTTCCGATACTTTACTTATATCAGTTCATTTGACCCAGTATCGTATCGAATCGTTTTTGTTTTTACTTATTCGCGCAGGGCTTTAGCTATAAACACTGCTAACTTCTTCTAACATATTAAAAAAATATGTACCAAAGAGGTCTTGTAATGGTTTCTATACTTAGTTCTAAAACGCTACATTAATTGCTTTTAGATAGAAATTTAAAAACGAGAACTTGTCTGTTGAGATAAAATATTCAACTTGCGTCATAAGGTGAAATAACACAGGTAATTCAATATTGCATCTCTTACGTCATCAACTTTTTCCCAGCTTAAGTAGACCTATTTTACAAAATCATTTTTTAACATAATCACCGTCTTATTTTGGAATGTTCCCTTTAGGCATTATCATTATCAGTTTCCAGAATAACAATTTCAGGATATCCTCGTCTGGCATACCATTTACCACCGTGCTTCAATAGTGACTCATTACATTCTTTGCATTCCGTTACGAAATGCCTAAAGACGACGTTACTTTTGTCGGTTATTGTACTCGGTGCAACATAACCTGAAAAAATACTATCTAGCCCATGAGTCATCTTTTTCTCGCGCAACTTCCCATTGATAAAACCCATTCCAAGGCCTTCTAGGACGGAATTAATTAGCGAACGGGTTTTTATAACTAAAATAGCATGGATTTTACAAACGTGCGTCTGTTTTGTAATAGCCTTGTTATTTGTTGTGTAAGGTTACGAGTTAAGAATAAAAAAACGTAGACTTGTAGACAGGTTTTTTGAGTATATTTACATTTATGTGAGATTTCATTTTAAAACCCTACCCCAAGAATTCAAAAACTCGTGTTTTTAAGGAACACACTTGAGTTTTTTTTTTTGTCATTACTTGCATTGTGGAAGTGAGGACTTTTTTTTTGTTTTGGATATCATATGAATTTTGAAGGCCTTTTTGGTCAGCACCAGTGGTGTAACTAGAACTCATGGGCCCCTATGCAAAATATTTTTGGACACCCATTGATTTATAAAGCTTAAAAAAAAGATGAAATTTAAAAGTAAAAAGTCTCAATAGCCAATTGTTTGAATAATAATTTTATATAATAACAACTATTAATCAATAGAAGTACGTGTTTAGGACACCAAGGAAGAAATAATAAAAATACATACATACGAGTTCTCTTTATTACATAAATAATATATTTTCGTACTTTAAAGCAGTGCTACTCAATGTGGTGGTCCGCGGACCGGTGCCGGTCCGCGGTGTGTATCAAAAAAAGAAATAAACAGTGGTATATATAATAAATATCACAAGTATGGTACCGGTCCATGGCGTATTCGAAATATAACTTGCCGGTCCGCCATATCAGATAGTTTAAAGAGCACTGCCTTAAAACCTTGGTTCTCAAAGCGTGTTCCGCGGAACACTGGTGTTCCGCGAAAAAGTCAAATGTACAATTCAATTAAAAATTTATTGCAAATAAAAATCAATTCAATGTAAAATTTACACGTACCATTCGGCTTTGTATGAATAAAAATATTTTTCGGGTTAAAATTACTTCTTGGTAACATAAAATATTATTGCAGTTATCAAAATTCTGCTTAAGCCGATTCTACAATTAAAGTCTGACGCTGTTACGGATGATGGGCGCATGCGGGTTCCTCTACTCTTTCGCTAGGGAGAGTCCCCTGCGGCGAATGAGTTGAGAAACGCGCCCGACATTCGTAACTACGTAAGTGTGCAGTTACATTGGATGCGGATACGTGCGATTTTTTGAACGTACGAGAACTGACAACAATACAAACACACGAAGTTAAATGGGCATGGTTACAGTACATGCATACTTGCGTACGGTAACTTGCGTCGACGCACAAACATGTTTGTTTTTTGATGCGTCCAGCAGGCCAAAAATATGAGTTTTGATCCAAAGACTTTCTTTTACAAAATTAGAAGAAGAATAGAATTATTAATATGCTGCTGCATAACAATGGGGATATTTTATTTCGTTATTTATCTGTTTATTTATTTATTTTGTTTTTCTCATTTCTTTGGAGTTACAGCAGAAACAAATATGTTTATTTCCGTCAAAACAATCAACAACAAATTAATTTCTGTCTTTCTCTTTTTCCGAGACTCAAGTAAAAATTATTATTCATCCAGAGGAAAAAGTACTTCGGACAACATTATTTGTTTTTTTATTCTAAACAATTTTTGTCATACACATTTTTGCTGTTAATAATAAGGAAGATATTTCAAGATAACTCCGTAAATCCCCAAACATTCATCTGAAAATGCTGTTTTTTCCGAGACCCACGTAAAAATTATTATTCATCCAGATGAAAATGTACTTCGGACAATAATATTTGTTTTTTTATTCTAAACAATTTTTGTCATACGCGTTTTTGCTGTTAATAATAAGGGAGACATTTCAAGATAACTCCGTAACTCCCCAAATATTCATCTAAAAATGCATAGAACAAAAATAATTTGTTTTATTACTATAAATAATGTTGTTTTATATGTTTGTGCTGTTCAGTAACAGATATTTAAAATAAAATAGTTTAATTTGAATGAAACCACGCGCAAGTCGCACGTATGTACTGAAACCACCCATCCGCGGGTCAAGACAAGAACGTTCAGTATAAACGCCCGTTACCGCACGCACGGATACAGTGTAACCCTAACCTAAGACTTTAATTGTAGAATCGGCTTTAGACGAAGATCTCTCTACATATAATTTAATCTTTTACAATATATTCAATCCTTTGACATGTTCAAATACGTATTTGCCCTAGTTAACCTATAAAGGGAAAAACTAGATTTAGGGTGAATTATAAAACCATTTGTATGGTCTGTGTTAGTTGAGTTATAGCTTATTTTTTTAATTTTTTTAGTACATATGCATCTTTTTGAATATTGAGGCCCTCTGAACTTAGGAGGCCCTAGGCTTAAGCCTACTTAGCCTGTAGGAAAATCCGGCCCTGCCAAGAGCACTACAATATATTCTGCTTTTACAGTTTTTCACAACTTCTGTTGATATTCTAACAAAAAATCAACACTAAAACATACGTAAAGTTCAAACAGTACTAGAGTGCCTAGTACAATATTTGACCACCAGACAGCGTATTCGAGCGTGTCAGTTCTCAATTGCCAATATATCGTTAACCATTGATTTGAGCTAACCAACAGTTAGCCATGAATTAAAAAAACCGGTCCCTAGATTATTAGAAGTGTACATTTATTAAAAATAAACAGTATCTTCGTTTTTGTCTAGTTATGAGGAAAAACAGTTTATCGCAAAACAACCTACGTGCAAGTTAGAAAAAATTTTTTTAGAGCCCGAAAATCTTAATAGCCTTGAACCAAAACGGTGTTTTAAAAGTGATTTAAATTAATGATTTAAACAAGCGTAAGCTTCTTACGCCTGTATTATGGGCTTCCACCATTGCACATAAGAGGAGATTTTCTTCAGATACATACTAACAGTGATTATAGTAATAGTTAATAAAATGTTGAGAACGAAGTTATGTCATCAGTGTGGTAATACTATAACGAAACGACAAAATATGGAAATTGAACGACACATATTGCATGACTTACCTAATATGTAGTCTTTACGTTAAATTACGTTATTATAGCGACAAATGGCTCATGGCAAATTAGGTTCTTTGCACTACAGATGATGACATTTGAACTACAAATATTCCGTTTATGTAAGGGGAAACATTTATTTTTTTCTCTTCAATGCAGTTTTTAATAAGATTATTTAGGGGGCAAGTGGAGTGTTACCCATAAGGTTGAAATATCTCATTTATCATTTACTTAACGTTCAATAAAATTAATATTTACTATTCAATGCAGTTTTTAATAAGATACATATTTGGGGAACATTGGTGAGACCTACCAAAAAAGTATCTTACTTATTAATATGTTACTTATTATTTACTTAACATCAAAAATATATACAAAAAAGTGGTTTAGAATAAAGAGACAATTATTTTCTGTTCTACTTGAATTTGTAATATCTCATTTACAATTTGCGTTACAAGAAAACTGTATATTACAAGAGTAATAAATCTTCATTAGGCAGACGTCGAAACATATATTTTATAACTTATATACACTATATTTATAACTAGACAACTATCCAATCAGGTGCGAAACAGAAAATTGTACCTATATTAAAATAACTGATACGCTACGATGCGTACCGGAACATATGAACACTCCAGATATATTCGTGCAAGAAACGATTGATGCATGATGATGTGAACATACCTTTAAGTCCGTTCTACATTACACTTTTTTCAATACTATCCAACTCTGACGTCATTTCAACTTTTGATGCTATAGAATATAGCGGGGGAAAAAAATAAGAGACAGCAATACCTTCCATCTTTCGTTACTTTGTGATGCTCTTCACTGCCAACTTAAAAATTTCTAGGTTCAGGTGACAGACAACAGTTTGGTTATAGAACCAGTGGCGTACGCAGAAAAATATTTCGGGGGGGGGGGTATTTCACAACATCGGAATTTATACGTATTGAAAAGGGCGCAGTTTTGAAATGTGGTAATTATAATTTTAATACTTTTCAAATTTTCGGGGGAGATTTATCCCCGTAATCCCCCCACCTGCGTACGCCACTGTATAGAACCAATTCTATAGTCGGTTCAAAGGTGAGAATGCAGTATTGCTCTAATGGCAAATGGGTGTTGCCAAATATTGTAAAAGTGTCAAATGTGTTAATTGTAATAATATGAAAATCTTGTATGATTTACAAAAATCAACGCTTATGAAATTCAAAATAACACTCAACAAAAACAAATGACCATTTATTTGTAGAATACTGCGTATTCACAGATCAGCGCATTATAGAGCTGGCAACGTCGACAAGCAAGAAAAGGATAGCGCCATTGTGTAAACCAGCGGTTTCCAAAGTGGGGGGCGCGATCCCCTGTGGGGTCGTACAAGATTCACCAGGGGGTCGCGGGTTAATTGCAAATGTCATTTTTATTCCGATCGTTATAATGTAGCAACGAATAAAACAATAAAACTCAATGCAATTGCATATATTTCTACGCACCTGAATAATTTGTTTATAAATTTCCTAAATAGGGGGGGGGGGGCGCCAGAGATGGGATTTTTTCTAAGGGGGTCGTTACTGAACAAAGTTTGGAAACCGCTGGTGTAAACCCATTAGAGAGTATGAAAAAGTACTACTCCATATGTCCTAAACTGCATACTCACCTTTGAACGCACTATAGTAACCAATTTATAAATATTGTTTAATTGTGCTAAGTTTATATTTAATTATATGTTCTAAATAAACATCTTATCAACTTAATAAACTTCTAAAAGTTAAGTTGTAAACAAAAACTAAAAACTTGGTAGTTGGTACGACTGTGAAGTATACAACTGTCATCCAAAAATTTGACCAGAGGTAGTTTTGAAAATAGTGTAGTTTGTAGGGTACCATCGAAAGTTGAAAGGAAGTATTGTGTTTCACATTATACTTTTTACGTCAGTACTACGCAAAAAATCTGTAGTGCTACGCAAAAAAGTATAATGTAGAACGGACTTTAAAGACAATGGCCGTGTACACGTATGACCAGTTTTTATCTATGCGTATGACTTCGCATGCACATAATCATTGGCGTAAGCAGAAAAATATTTCAGTGGGGGGATTTTTCACAACATTGGAATTTTTACCTAGTCCCGCTATAAATACTGTTACACAAATTCGGTGAATCATAAAATCTAAACAATTCGTGGATATACGTCGAACTTTTTATTGGGTAATCTTCACTTCTATGTGGCATCGTTATAATCAATTAGTCACTGAATGGTGAGCAGTAAACATAGATTGGGGTGATACGAGGGCTACCTTTTAAGTTTTTACGAAAACTAAGAAAGATTTTTTTTAACTGTTTTATTGCTTTACAAAATATTCTCCTTTAGGATTTATACACTTTTGCATGCGTTCAAATCAATTCTCGAAACATTTTTTCCACTCTGAAGTTGGTATCTCAAAAACATGGTTTTCGAAGGCTTCAACAGCTTCTTGAGGTGATGAAAATCGCTGTCCACGCATTTTTTGTTTGACATTGGGGAACAAAAAAATCCTTAGGAGATAAATCAGGTGAATACGGGCAATGAGAAATTAATTCGATGTTTTTCACCTTCAAATAATCAATTGTTTGGCGTCCTGTGTGGGAGCTTGCATTGTCATGATGGAGAATGATGCATCTTTTTTGTTGTTTTACCTGATGTTGTCGATAACTTCTGGCAAACAAATTGTTGTATACCATTCAGCATTAACTGTTTTCCAATCCTCTAAAGGAATGGTTGCGACATGTCCAGTACAACCGAAGAAACAAGGGATAATTTTTTTGGATATGCTTCGTGAACGAACAACTTTTGTGCATTGCGGTTCATCTTGGAAGACCCCAAATTGTGAATTGTTGCTTAGTTTCCGGTTCATATGAATAAATCCAAGTTTCGTCACCTGTAATGATGTATACGAATTTTGCAGTGCCTAGGTTGATTTTTTTTAGCATTCCTTTACACCAATCAATACGACTCTTTTTTTGAGCTTCGGTCAAATTATGCGGAATCCATCGGGAACAGATCTTTTTGCTAAATGTACTTTGGCTGAAATAATTCATGAGCATTATGAATTGGTTCTTATTGATAGAAAAATTAATTAAAAAATATATTTCAATTACAGTATTTTTCGGACTATAAGATGCACCCGTCCGGTGCATCTTATAGTCCGATATAAGACGCACCTCAAATTTATAAGATGATTTTTAGAAAAATATATTTTAATGTTACCTTCGGACCATAAGACGCACCCATTTGAGTCCATTTTCCTATGTAAAAAGGTGCGTCTTATAGTCCGAAAAATACGGTATTATTTTTATGAAAATAGGCTTTGTGCCATACATGGAACACTACGATTCTACATTATGTTACAAAAGAAAATTATTTCGTATTATTTGCTCGTCAGTTGCTAGGTGTTCTTCATTGGGGATTAAAAGCAGTCGCTTTCGAATTTTTGAAAGAAAAGGTCGTATTGTTTATTTGTCCTTTCTCAATAAATTCGGTATCGTTGAAGTGCAAATTCCGCTTAATATCCTCAAATCTATTGCAGCCCATTACTTGAGATACTGCAGGATCCATTGCTGTGTATGTGGCATATATGAACATTCATGAAGTAACGTTCTGATTCAGTTTTAAAAGTAAAATAAAAAATAAAAATCGGAATGTGCCGTATATGGCAAAGGGTTAAGACAACTGCAATATTAATATTCGGCCCTACTATAGTGCGTTCGAAGGTGAGTTTGCAGTATAGCTCTTATGGAAAATGGGAGCGGTGTTGCCAAATGTTGTAAAAGTGTCAAATGTGTCAATTATAATAATATGAAAAACTCGTATGATTTACAAAAATCAACTCTTATAAAACTCAAAATAACACTCAACAAAAACAAATGGCCATTTGTAGAATACTGCGTCTTCACAGATCAGCGCGTTTTAGAGCTGGCAACGTCGACAAGCAAGAAAAGGATAGTGTCATTGTGTAAACCCATTAGAGAGTATGAAAAAGAACTACTCCATATGCCCTGTACTGCAAACTCACCTTTGAACGCACTATAAATATGAGTCATAGATAATAAGACCTCAATTTTTAAAATGTGGTAAAAAAAATAATTGATACGTGATGAAAAAAATATGATTTTCTAGTATTATCACTACTTATCTATTAAAAATACCATGTATTATTAAAAGCGGCTAAAATTCGCAGCCCTGTGTAATCTGTTAGAGAGCATTTTGTTTAACCTTTATCTTACGTAATTTAGTTCGCATAGTATTACCTCCCGACCGGAATTAATTTTGCAAGCGTTACATAAAAATAACAAGCCTCGCACACTAAACTGTACGTTCGGCTAACAATGAATACTATTAGCGTACTGTATACTGTACGCTCGGTAGATAAAAGTTAAATACTTTGTGGTGAATTTTTTTAAATAAAATTGAAAACTGTAAAACGAAGATATGGCAAATAATAAGTTCAATTTATTATATAAAAAAATTAATTTTATTAAATAATTCTTACAAATATATAAAAGCTAAAATTGTACAGCATTGCCAAATTTTATAAAAAAGGATATTCCATAAAAACTTCGAATACATATCGAAATTAAAAGCGAAAAAACTACATAAATTTTTAAGTAAAAAACATGAAATAAAATGAATATAATTTAATAATCCTTTAAATATAAATTTTATAATAAATGCATTTTTATTATACTTTGATTACTTATAAAAAATACAATACTAATATAATTCTTCATTGAATTATATCTAGCGTGCAACTTGGTTGGCAAAGAGAAAAATCAGACCCTACTTCAAGTTGTTAATAATACGAATACTAAATTATAATTTGGGTAGTGTGGAATATCTGGGTGGTGTTCTCCAAACTGCACTTGAATTTCTCTTCAAGTAAGTCCTTGGGATATTTTCAAAAATGTCTTCTAAATCTGGAGTTGTTGGCTTAACACTGAAGTGGCTATATATTATGGCTTTAGGGACGAGTAGCATATCATGGAGAATTGGGAACAGTTTAGATTCTGAAATAAATAAATCGATTAATAGTAGGTAAGTTGTTAAAATGTTTAAAATTAACTTGTATTCACAGGTTCAAATTTAATGCATTGTATTTTGGGAGTTGTGGTTAAAGTTATTATAAAAATAAAAAAAAATATATATACAGGATGTTCAATCTAAGTGTGCCACCATTGCTACCTCGATAACTATAAGAGCTACGAGGTTGGTTAAATTAGCAGGTAAGAAATACCATTCAAGTCATTACAAAACTATTAAAAAAATAAATATATAATCAGTGGTTCTCTGAATATGGGACCCAACTTTCTTATTTTAAATGAGAACATATTTTTTTTATATTTTGTTCGGAAATTGTTCGTGAATTCCACGAATACACAGTTTAGTACAGAGCTTCGAACCGTTATTTTTTTCGTTTCGGTTTTCGTTCCGGTTCAATTAAAAAAATATATATCGGTTCGGTTCCGGCAAAAATAACGGTTTTTTTCGGTTTTCGGTTCAGTTCCGAGTGATAAACTTTTATACTCTATCTCCGAAAGACTGATAGTAATAAAATTTATTATTTGTAAAAAGTTATTGTATTATCACACAGAAGCGGTAAAACAAAAGCGACAAAATATGAATAGTTCGAAACGAAATATTGTTAAAAACAACCGAGTGTGCCGCACATATTATATGGGAATACGAACTAGGGTTAAACACAATAGGCCATAAAAATTTGACCCTAAAATTTTGAGGAAAAATATGGTCACGGGGTGTGTTTACTGATATGATACATATGGTCACAGGCGAGCGTATAATAAAATGATAAATAGTAATATAGAAATACACAAAACCAATTTAAATGTGTTTAAAATGTCCACGCCACTGGTAACTGCCTGACAAAATGATTTAGTACTATCAATCTTTCAGAGATAGAGTATAAATGCGTTTA
Source organism: Liopterus haemorrhoidalis (assembly GCA_963971575.1). Taxonomy (NCBI): domain Eukaryota; kingdom Metazoa; phylum Arthropoda; class Insecta; order Coleoptera; family Dytiscidae; genus Liopterus; species Liopterus haemorrhoidalis. The sequence continues at coordinate 31,150,652 of OZ020621.1, forward strand.
GAGGTGCAGGTTATCTTGCAGTTTTAATTTTCCAGTGAATTTGTGAGGTGGTGATTTTAGACTGCTTGTTTGTAAACATAACCCACATAGGTCAACAAGCTCATATTTTTTTCTCCGAAATTCGGTATAACACGACCTGCGTTTAACAACTCCTCTCCTTCAACTATATACTTAAAAGAAGGACACATATGAACAGTTTCACTCGTTTTGCTTATTTGACTGAAAGTTGCAAAAATTTCAAAGGAATACTGTATATGATCGCAGTATGGTATCAAACAAAAACCTCTTCCTCCCGAAGTATTCCACTGGCAAATCTTAAACTTTACCAAAGTTAGTCTGAGCCACGTAAGATTCAATATACAAAGTTTCATCAAAATCCGTAATGGTCAGGTGTGGAACTTTTTAAAAATTAGACCACTTGACAAGGAATGATTCTATTGGCTATAGAAACGAGTAGATACGCGCCCTATGCTCCACTCGGGAGCTAAAAGGACAGAGAGAGATAGTTTTAACGTAAATAGACTGTAATTAAGTTTAGTTAATTGGTTATATAAAAATACTTACTATGGCACCAATCAGGAACAACTACTTTTGGTCTGCGTACATCTTCGTCATCAGAATCAGTATCATAGCAATCAGCTGTTGGCAATGGTGGGGGCTTCTTTTTAGCTTTAGCTTCTTGTTGTTTGATATAAAGCATTTCCTTCTGTCGTTGTATTCTGTTTTGTTCAACAATTCTTCTTTGTTCTTCTTGTTCAATTGCTTTTTGAATTAACCAAGCTTTCTTCCTTTCTAATTCTTCTTTCTGTTTCTCTTCTTTTTCAGCTAAAACTTGACGAAGTTTTTCCTCTTTTATCCTTTCTTTTTCTTCACGAGCTTTTTGTGCGCGTTGCATTTTTTCTTCACGAAGACGCTTAGATTCCTCTGCTTTTGCTTGCATTAAAGCTTCTTTTTTACGTTTTGCTTCATCTTCTTTTTCTAAAAGAAGTTTTTGTTTTTCTTGATTCTTTTCTATTAACTGGGCACGGGTTGGTTTATTCACACTTTGACTTTTTTGTAACTCAGAATTATTTGAGAGTGTTGACATGTTTTGTTTAGTACTATTTAAGGCTGGTCTTCCATCAGTGTGAGGTATTAAAGACTTAAGTTTGTTCTGGTGGACTGGTGTTATATATTTAGTAGCAAATTTTCCAGTTGCTGGTTTAGGTATAGCTTCTGATTTTTTAGAGTTTTCTTTTTCAGCAAGTTTCTTTGTTTTTGTACGTGTAACTCTTGTAGTTGTTGCAGCACTTACAGTATCGGTACCCATTTTCTCAAAAGCAGCAACACGTTTTTTAACTGGACTGTTAGCATATGGACTAAACATTGGTTTAGTTTTTAATCCTTTCTTCGGTTTTGGACGTTCTTGAGAAGACTCTTGTTCCGATGATTCGTCATAAATTTTATTTTTTGGTGTTTTTAATTGTTTGGTTATTTTAATTGGACTTAAATCTGAGTCATCATCTGTTAAATCGGGACTTTCATTCGGTATTTCTTGTGGTTTCTCCCATACATTTTTAGGGGATAGTATTTTAGCTTCATTCGCAATTTTAGTTTCTTGAATCTCTTTTACTTTTTCTTCGACAACTGGATCTTTTTCAAGTGAAACAACTGGATCTTTTTGAAGTGGAACATCTAGTGTTTTTTCATTAACCTTTTCTTCAACTTGAGCGTTGTTTTCTATTGCTACAACACAGTTACTTAATTTGTTTTTTACTATCAATTCATCGTCCTTGGTTTTATCTACAGAGAATGTACCATTAGTGGCTTCTTTTGAAATTGTAACGGTATGATTTAAAGTTGATTGGGAAACCGTAACAGTCTGGTTGAGAGGTTCAGGTTCTTTTAATAATGGTAGTGAGACTGTAACGGTTTGATTTAAAATTGGTTGGGCAACTGGTGAAGTTGTTACTTGGTAAGTGGCATCACAAGGTTTTGGTGTACCGGGATTGGTTTCTTTGACTTGCGATACAGCATCTTCATATATTGAAGTTTCTTGTTTGATATTTTCTAAAACGATAACAGGAATTTTTTCTTGTTCTTTCTTATTGGTTTTAGTTCTAGTGCCTTTTTTAGTACGTTTTTTAGCTTGTTTATTGTCCTCTTCTTCACTAGTTTCATACTTCTGCCTTTTTCTTTCATCTGTTTTATCACTTGAATTGGACATTTTTCGTTCAGTTGTTTTTTCTTTTTCTTGTTTTTCAGTTTTCATTGCTTCTTTCTTTTTACTTATTAATGGTCTATCGTCTTCGGAATCAGTATCTGTTAGAATCACGCAAGGTACAGGTTCGTTAGGTATTACGACAATGTCGGAATCAGCCTTCTTTTTTCTACGTGATGCCCGTGCCGGTTTTTCTTCAGTCTCCGGAGCTTTTTTAACAGCTTTTGATCTAGTTGAACGGATAGGTCGTGATGAATCGGTGTCAGTTGTGTCCGAATCAGATTCAACTTTGATTTTCTTTTGGCGGGTTTTCTTAGTTTTGGTTATGGCCGGTGGGGGCATCATTTCTACACTGTTTTCGATTATTAATTCAGCATCCTTTTCTACTTTGACTGATATCTATAATATAGAATTTTTGTTAGTGTGCCAAGAACATTTAAAATAGTGGAGCAGTTTAAGAAGTTGACGTGATTGAATTTTAAGGCCTTTCAGGGTTTCGTAAGTATCTAGTTCAACGATGTCCAACAGGCAATAAAAAAAAAAAAAAAAATTTTCAAAAATAAACATGTATTTGTTGATCCACGTGTTAAGGGGGGGGAGGTTCTGATGACCACATTTTAAGCATATTTTTGTGATTTTTTTTCAAATCCATAGTTAAATTTATTCATTTTCAAACTAAGTACATATATAAAGTATGTTTTGAAGAAGATACAAAAAAATTTTGAAGGCAAAATATGGCGAAATGAGCCAGCTGTGGCAAATCTTCTCAGACTCCGGGAAAAAAATTAGATTTTGCGGTGACCAGCATAACTCGTCACTGGATCATCTGAAATCAAAAATCCAAAAAGATTTTGTTAGTTTATGAGTTTGCCGAGGTATTGACGTTGAGATTTTATTTTTAAAATGATTTTTCAGTTTTTAGCGTTACTTAGAAGACAAAAAAAATTAATTCCCCCTAAAAAAAAAAAACCTAAAAATGTGTATATTTGTGATTGTTAAATAACAAAAAAACATGAAAAAAAATCTCAACTTCGTTACCTCGGCAAACTCATAAACTAACAAAATCTTTTTGGATTTTTGATTTCAGATGATCCAGTGACGAGTTATGCTGGTCACCGCAAAATCTAATTTTTTTCCCGGAGTCTGAGAAGATTTACCACTCATTTCGCCATATTTTGCCTTTAAAATTTTTTTATATCTTCTTCAAAACATACTTTATATACAGCTATGCCAGAAAGTATTAGACCCCCACGAAATTTTCCATATATAAATTTCTAAGAAAAGTATTGGTATTAATTACTTCCTAGAATCAAAACAACCACAATAACAACATTTAGGAATATATCCGACGATCCTGGAACTACAGAATCATTAGTGGGGGTACAAAGTATAAAAACTCGGTAATGCTTCTATATGACAACATTTGCCGTTGAGCTTTGTATGAACGTTTTGCGCTGTGCTTTTGAAGTTAAACATTTTTTTTTCATCATTATTATTTAAGTGTGCTAATTAATAATACCAAAAACACGTGAATTGAGTGAAGTGGAGAGAAGCCAAATTGTGATTTTGCAGAAGCAAGGACTTTCAATTCATGAAATTGCCAGACAATTACAATTTTCTCGTTGTGCTGTGCGAACTACCATTCGACGATTGGAGGAGACTAGATGCTACAAAAGTAAGCCCAGAAGCGGGAGAAAAAAAATTACAACAGTCAAACAGGATAGAATTTTGCAACGCATGTCCTTCCGTAATCGCCGGTTATCATCGAAAGATCTGTCCAGTCAACTGAATGAACATTATAACTTAAAAATTTCTCCTAGTACGGTGAGACAACACCTCTCTGATGTAGGACTAAGAGGATGGAAGGCAAGACACAAACCATATCTGACCCCAGCCCATAAAAAGCGACGGCTATTGTGGGCCAGAAAATACCAGGATTGGAAAAGTGAAGATTGGGCCAAAGTAATGTGGACAGACGAATCAAACATAGAGGTGAGTATTGAAACACATGTAAATTACTTGCTCAAAGTTTCTTATTTTGAAAAATCACAGAATATTAAATTCATTTTATTTATTTTTTCTATTGCAGCTTTTTGGTTAACCTGGTGCACAGTTTGTTCATCGCCGGCCTGGGGAGGCTTATAAGACGGAATGTATAATACCTACGGTGAAGTTCGGAGGGGGCAGCATAATGGTTTGGGGCAGTATGGCTGCAACTGGAGTCGGAGAAATCTCCATATGTGAAAGAAGAATGAACAGCGAACGCTACATCGAAATGCTGGAAGAGACTCTGGAGCCTTCATATTTAAAACTATTCGGCGAAATGACACCTAATTACTATTTCCAACAAGATAACGCGCCCTGCTATAAATCCCGACGTGTTTTACAGTGGTTTAGTGATAGTGAGATTAAAGTTATGGATTGGCCCGCTCAATCCTCTGATTTATCCCCGATTGAGCACTTACGGACCGTTTTAAAAAGAAAGGTTTCCCAAAATAAGTGTTCCTCGAAAGAGACATTAAAGGAAAGGATTATAGCTGAGTGGAATCAATTATCTATAGAAATATACCAGAAATTAGTGGCGAGTATGCCCGGACGAATCAAAAGTGTTATTCAAGCTAAAGGGGGATTTACGAAATATTGATGTATATTTTTATAAATATATATATTTTTTTAATAACAATGTTCTGTTTTTATACTTTGAACCTTATACTATAACTAACAACTAGATAATTAAAATTGCCTGTAATATAGACCTGATAATAAATGAAAACTAAATTTTCCTTAGGGGGTCTAATACTTTCTGGCAAGGCTGTATGTACTTAGTTTGAAAATGAATAAATTTAACCATAGATTTGAAAGAAAAGTCACAAAAATATGCTTAAAATGTGGTTATCAGACCCCCCCCCCCTTAAGAGGTTTCATTCAAAATTTAAAAAAATATATATTTTTTTATAAAATACATATTTGTTTATATTTATCCCGCGCTGTATTTTTTTGAACTCTCTATAACAGGGGAGGGCAAATCTTTTGGCTGTCGGGCCACATTGCCGATGAAAATTTGACCGCGGGCCACATTGCAGATGAAAATTTGACCGAGGGCAAAAAAAAAAATCTAATTTTAAATATTGTTTTTGTTATTTTATAAATTTTAAAAGCAATATTTTTAAACCAAAACATGTATTTATTATGCAATTTAAAGTAACAAATTGGAAAGAAGGAATATTTGAAAGAATATTCGACAGACAGTAATATTTTTGCAGGACACAATAATTTATAAAATGCTTCGCGGGCCGGATAGAATTTAAACGCGGGCCGGACTCGGCCTAAAATAGGCCTAAAAAAAGCCGGAAATTGCCCAGACCTGCTCTATAGTTTTTCTATATGTGGATCAAAAAGTTGTAAAAGTATGCCAAATTTCAAATTTCTTTGTTCAGCCGTTTGGCTACAATTTCTACCATACAGACAGAAAGACAGACACTTGAGTGACGTTATAAGGGTTTTTTGGTGGTCATACCTACAAAATCCTAAAAATGAAATCTTCAAAAATCTAAATTTCATACCCCACTGAAAATATAAAAAATATAATATTTATTGTTTTCATTGAATTGATATCTATATTAATAAAATTGGAGGCTATTATCTCACCAATTATTTATTTTACAAAAATGTGTATGAAGAAACATTTTTTTTTCTTCTGTTCATAGTAGTTTTTAATAATTGATACAGGCTATTCCAGACGTTTAGGCGGAACTAAATGGGAATTGCCTTGCTTGGGTTATTTCATATTTCACGTTTGATATGTGAAAATTTAAATTCCAACAGTGAAACCATAGAGACGAATGACATTTATTAAAAACTAGCCGACCCGACAGACTTTGTCCTGTCCAAATTTCAATAAATTTGTTTGTGATCGTTTTGTGATTTTGTGAAAAGCTATTGGAAATGTGTAAACAAAGTAAAAATGAGAAAAAAACTTATTTCTGAGTGATCATTTTATCTATTAACGGTTGCGATGAGCGTGCAAACAACATTTGCACACGTAGTAGCAAAAATTCCATAGAAAAAAGCACTTTCAGTTTTGCCAGAATTTTCCAATTTTCCGGGCAACTTTTCCAATTTTTCTTTATCTAATAACATTATTCGGACTATTACGAACATTTAAAAAAAAAAAATAGTCAATCGGTCCAGCCGTATTTAATTTTTATTTATATAGGTAGATTTTAATACATTTTTACATATTTAGAAAGCAAAAAAAAAAAAAATGGGAATTTTTTATTAAGAAGGGCAAAAAATTAAAATGCAATGAAAAGGACATTTTATAATGACCATAATTTAATCTAGAATTTGCAATGATTTACAAAGTTTAAACAAAATGACCAAAAGTCCGAATTAATAGATAAAAATTACTAGATTTCAAAATCTAGTTCCGCCTAAACATTTGGAATGGTTTATATATTTGGAAATCTATGGGGAAACCTATCAATAAACGAAGTATCTCACTTATTATTTACTTAACATTGAAAATATATACAAAAGAGTGGTAATCGGTTATTAAATGAAATCTACAATCAAAGCTACAAAGCTACAATCATTGTAGCTTTGAAAATGGTAAATATTACCGAAACTGCACTTAGCATGTTCAATAAAACAGTTTGTGAAACTTTACCAAGCATTTCATTTAATAACCGATTACCTATATTCGAGTTTCACCAAGTAAAACTTTAGAATAAAGAAATGATTATTTACTGTTCTACTTGAAACTGAAATATCTCACTTATCATTTACGTTACAGCAAAAATGTATATTACAAAAACTTAGTATCCCAGCTAGTTTGTTTATATATTCCCTGTGATGTGTCCTTTGAACTCTTAATAGTTTTCCTATATGTGGGTAAAAAAGTTGCACAAGAATGACAAATTTCAACTTTCTAGGTCCGGCCAATTGGTGACAATTTTTTTCGACAGATATACAATATTACATGAGTAATGTTGTGGAATTATTTAAATAAATAAATAATAATTTTAGTTAAAGAATAACTTAAAAAACGATTCCAATCGGTTTTAAATACCCAATCTTAGAACTAGGTATCTAGAACAAAGTTATTTGAAAATACAATACACATGAAAAAACATATATTAATTTTGTAATAAATAAATATGGTTGTACCCAGAATCTTAAAAACGTCGCTCTTGGCCTTATCGGATTAATTAAAATTAATATACATTTACAAATTTTATGATAACATGCTAAATATATAACTTATTAACATACCTCTTGTGCAATTACTGCTTTATGAGAAGCAATCAAATCAACAGAATCTGAAGGTCTGCGTAATTTTATATTTTTCTTCTCGTGAGCTTGTTTATTGATCATTAATGAAGCTACCTGGGAGGCCATTCGTCTAGGTTTCTCCAAACTATTAGTAACATTAGGAAGCTCTGAAAGTACCTGCTCCTTTTTAGCTTTTGTACGTTTTGGTTTTCTACCATTTTTCTGTTCATCTTTTTCTTTTGCTAAAATCTTCAATCTCTCAAGCAATGAGTCAGCGTAATCAACAAACTCTTTTTCTTTTTGCTGTAATGAAAATATATCTTAACAAACATATTTCAAATAATTTAAAAACCGTTAACGTACCTCTCTTTTCTGTTGAAATTCATCGCAAGCTTTTATGGTGTCTAATATAAGTTTATTAAATCCTTGTTGCACATTGTCAAAAGACATTTTAATTATTAATTAAACACACGAATTAAAATAATGCACTTATTTCTCGTTAAATCTCGTATTTCTGAAGCTTCAAACAAGTTTTTAACTGTCGTTAAGCGCCATTCAAAATAATTTATTCGAACAACTACCAACATAACTTTTGGTACCAGTACCAACATAAAACTACAATTATCAACTTTTCCACTACTTAGCTAAATAGACCAGTGTGATATATAATATTAGTAATAAGTGCAAATTTTACAATATTTATTTGGATATCTATTATTTTCTATGCTTTTTGTTAGCTGCTGAGAAAAAGCATAAACATTCAAATAACCAATAAAAATAGTTGTCAACGTTCATTATTTGTCAAATTTGAAAGTTTTCCGTTTTGAAAATACAAATGAAAATATGGAAAACTTATGTGGTAAAGATTTGATAAAATTGTTAAAACTTATTGATGTTGAAACGGGCAATGTGACTAGTGAATCGGTAGATTGGATTTTTTACAATGATAAAACTAAAGATATGTTATATTGGTTATGTACTTATGTAAATGAAAATAATGTTGAAAATGCTCATGAATTATATGAGTAAGTAAATATTTATAATATTTTAGTGTAGGAAATTAAGTTTTTATTTTATAGAAAACGGTTACTGGAAAAGAAGGGTGCAATTTTGACAGGAGACAGGTTTGAAGAGAAAGTAAACGAATTAAACATAACGCATCCAGGTATATTTGATATCAGTTCTGTCGATATTAACCAGTTGTTAAGAGAAGTAGAAAGAGAAGAAACTAGAGCGAAGTATTTAGAAAAAACAAGCACTAAATACTTGTAAGTTTTAATATATGTGTTACAATTTTACAATAGTTTTATTATAATAATTTTATGCTTCTAGAACTTTAGACTATAAAATACAACAACAAATAGCAAAACTGGAGAATGAAAATTTAACTGAAGAATCGCAGCGAGACTATGTTTTAAATAATTGTTTTAAAGTTAGTAAAGAAATAGATACATCAAATGGAGAAATACAGGATAATATGAGAAAATATTCAGATATTTTGTCAAACTATAATAAATTTGTAAGTTTAATTGGCCATCTTCATTTACTAGATACCTTTGAAACTCTGTTCACATCAAGTTTTATTATATTTTGAGTAATTTAAGAACAAATATTAATATTTTAGGTTGATGAAATATATTTTTTGTCACAAAGACCGTTAGATCCATATAAACAAGAAGATGAAAATTATGATATGTATTTAAATATGTGGATCGAAAAAGAATTTGATGTAGATGAAGCAATACGGAGCGTGAAATCAAATCAGAGATTGGCTAATAAATCTTTCACGGATTCAAATTTGATTGGAAGAGAATTTGAAAGAATAAATATTGCGTAAGTAAAAAGATATTTTTTTTTGACAAATTCCTATTTTATCATTTTGTGTATTACAATTGAATATTAAAACATTTCCTTGCGCCTATGTAAAAACATTGATTTTTACATAAAAACATACCGATAATATAATGGCCATCTTAGAGATCTTAATCCAGTAGAACACCATTGGAAGCATTTAGATAGGCAAATTCGCAAAAATACAGCTAGAAAAAATGACCAACTTTTTAAAATTATAGAACAAGAGTAGGAAAACATCCCTCAATAAATATGTGGTAATTTAGTGGCGATGCGAAGATGTTTTTCTGTGATTATGCAAAGGGCTGCGCCACCAAATATTAAAGAATTATTTTGATTTTTAGTTAAAATTTATTTTTGTATAAGTTTCCATACTTTTTGACCAAATAAATATCATTTATGCTGAACTGTATCTTTAATTTCAAATATATTATCAGTGTACAATGAATATATATTAAAGACCCACTTCCTTAATTAATTTTTATAACGGGTGGTCCGTAGCTTCTCAAGCGTAGGTATGGCTAGAACCTCAACTCAGCCAGAAATAAGCAGTTGACTTCGGTCAGATATCAATACAGTGAATTAAACAGTGATATCAATACAGCAAGTTAAAAATTAATTTTTATATCAGGTTGTCAAGGATGAAATTTGTAGTTAATAGTATTGCCAACTTTAACAGCTTATTATTTGACATCGGCTTAATATTATACCGTTCTGTTTTTTCTTTTTGTTGGAAAGTTACATATCTCGCCTGTTTAAAGAAATCATTGTGTAACCTAAAAAATATCAAAAACTTTTTTAAACATAATTTTGTTGAAAATGGAACGGTCAGAAATTCACACTATTATGAAGTATGAGTTCTTACGTGGAACTACGGCATCGCAGACCGCGCGAAATATTAATAGTGTATTTGGCTCTAGTGTTACTACGCAACAGACAATATTAAATTGGTTCGCCAAATTTCGTACAAGTAACTTTCTTTTTTCTTTTAATGGCCTTTGCTGCTTCGGCAATTAGCCAGGGCAATTTTTATTTTTGAAAAATTCCATGCCTGTACAGGATTCGAACTCGAGACCTTAGCAACGCAGGGCAAGTGTGTTACCACTACGTTACGCCGGTCGACGTACAGGTAACTTAAAAACAAAACAAAAAACCTGTCTCATTGATCATAGCAGAAATATACTGCAATCAACTGGACGAAATGATGCAAAAACTTAAAGAAAAACAGCCTAGCTTGGTCAACAGATCATGAGAACGTTAGACCACACACTGCACAAATGACTGTGGCAAAACTACAGGAATTGGAGTTGAAACTTCATCATCCTCCATACTCACCAGACCTAGCCCCCACTGATTACCACTTCTTCCGCAATTTAGACAACTTTTTAATAGGAAAACAGTTTAATTCCGGCAATGCTGTAAAACTGGCCTTCCAGGAATTCATTGACTCTCGTCCGTCAGGGTTTTATACCACCGGCCTGAACAAACTGCTGCTTAAATGGCAAAAGTGTATAGACAATATGGGTGCATACTTTGATGAATAAAATTATTCCTTGCACTTGTAAGTTATCAACCAACGTTGCCTTTTTTTCTACAAATTTCATCCTTGACCACCTAATATATTAAATTTATTTGCTCTATTAAATTAATGTTGAATTTTTATGAATATAGAAAAGTTTCCATACTTATGGCCACCACTGTGTATCAGGGCTTCAAACCGTTATTTTTTTCGTTTCGGTTTTCGTTCCGGTTCAATTAAAAAAATATATATCAGTTCGGTTCTCTATTTTATATTCACTCACATAAACATTATCTGAACCGAAATAAACCGATATTTTTTTTCGGTTCATTTCCGGTTTTCGTTCCGGCAAAAATAACGGTTTTTTTCGGTTTTCGGTTCAGTTTCGGTTCGAAGTCCTGCTGTGTATGTACAAGTCCGAAAGACGATTCGACGGGCACTTTGGGGGCCCTATACCGTTTAGGGGCCCAACGCTGGTAGTGTCATGACCAATCCGTCCCTGTGTATATGTGCATCTATTGGATACAACAATGCCCGATGGCGGCGCTACGAGCGCTGTGAACAGCTGATTGAAACGAGTAATGTGAAAGTTGTCCATATTTGTTTACATGTTAAATCATCGATTTGCAATGGATAATAAACAGCTATCCTTATTAAATTATTTAATTTTTTTAAGTGCAACACCTTCTTCTAGGTGTGTAGTTGAAGGAGAAGAGTTGTTAAACGCCGGAAATCTTATGTTGTGCGGAATTTTGGACAAAAATGATGAGCATGTCGACATATGTGGGTTATGTTTACAAACAAGCAGTTTGAGAACACCACCTCACGAAGTCACTGGGAAATTAAAATTTAGTAATGATGTTGAAGTTTTAAATATGTCCTGCACATGTAAAGCAGGAACTACATGCAAACACATTTCAGCTATCCTATTATTTTGTGCCAGGTGGTTAACAAACCAAAATGAAAGAAGCCAAGATCAGGGCATTGATTGATTGTGAAATATTTGATTTATCTTTTTTTTGTGTGGTTTCTGTTGGTTTTACTTTTTGTTCCAGAAACAATATATTGAGTATGGAAATATTAACCAGCACAGATTTAAAATGCCTGTGGTCTACTTTTAAGAAACCTGTCTTACAACAGTATGAACCGAAACCTCTGTTAGAAACTCCTTGCCTAAATAAATTGATTAAAAACAAAAGCAGGCACTGAAAGTTCAGTGAAAATGTATTAGAAAAGCTGCGTACAGAATTTGAGACCGCTTGCCCTAATTCTGCATTAAAATTACCCGGGTAGATATTTAATTATGTTCGAGAAGGATTTTTATAATTTAGTGTTTGTTTTTTATTTAATTTGTTTAATAAATACTAGTTTGTTATTATCACTTCCACAGCACCAAATTTATTAACAGTTCACAAATTGTTTCTCATTTGGAAAATAGTGGAAGTAAATATTTTTGTTACTTCCTTTTCTAGAGTGACAGCCAAACACACACCAATTTGTGTTATAATAACTCATTATAACATAAAGTAATATAAAAAAGAATAATAATTGCTATCAAAAGTTAATATAACAAACAAACTGCAACACTAACTTTTAAAAGCAATACAAACTACACGAGAAAACACATGTAAACCAGATGTAAACAATAAACTATTACTCGTTTCGCTTAGTTCAATTATAGTCCGCTTGGCGTCACTTCATAGCGCTGTTGAGCCCAATTGTATTCGTAAATTGAGGAATAAATTTAAATTTGAATATCATATTTGCAATTTTTTTGATTCAAGTTATATTTTTTCAGTATACAGGAAAGTATTATTAAACGAGTAAGAGCAGAATGTTATATGGTAGAACTAGAGTCAAGGATAGAATATACAGATAAAAATTATAGTGTTCGTTGTTATGAGCCTGAGCAACGGATAAAGTTAAACAGCAGTATAAATTCTTTAACGGAAGAATTTAATGGAATATGTGAAACAGAATTACTACAAGTTGTAGAAAAATATACACGAAATTTAATAGATAATATATTGTTGAGTCAAGCTGAATCGAAGATGAAAAAATGCAGGTATGTACATATTTATTTAAATTAATTATAAGTTTTTTTGGTAGTACTTAAAATGACAACATGTTTATACAGGGATAATAGACCCGTCGAAACGTCACACTAATTACGCGATTTTCATATCTATGACCGGAGGTCTAGAAACGGGGAACTACTTTCTCTGCCCTTAAACATTTCTTTTTTACTCTATTACTATGTCACACAGTAGTCTCATCAAGTCTTAGTTTACACCGAACCGTACTACTACTTAATATTGGGCATGGAGCTTTCACTTCGAAGAGTGAAGTTTCAGGTCTACAACTCCTACGGTGACCCAGTCCGGATTAGGTGCAGTGATAAATTTATGATGTGATGCTTTTTTTTTATATTATTTTTATTTAATGAGAATGAGGTGATAAGTACAAATACAAAGATCCATGCCCTAACCGGAATTCAAACAAAAAAAATGTACATTTTTTTCAAAAATAATATGTTAGAGTACGTTCAGGATAACTTCATGCCAGGGCATCATAAAATACGTCATCAATGCTGCGCGAGAAAACAGCTGATTACATAGACGTACATAAGGGTTTCTGCCTTGTCAATTGTTGTGAATACGAAACAAACAAAATCATGTATTTGAAATTAATTTTTGTTCTCGTTTTAGTACATGGCATACCTGAAAACGTACGAGAAATAAAAAATTATATATTTTTGTGTATAAATGTATCAATTTCACCCTGTAAATGCAAATTATATATAAAGTCCGTATGTAACAGTTTTTAATTATTGTAATTGAAGTAAAAGTGAAAAAAAGGAAATGGATGTGGATATATAGGTCATATTATACTAATTTTTAAAAATTAAGTATAGTGTAACAAATTAAGCGAACAAAGAAGTGAAATCTTGGAATAAAGTTAAAACACTTCCCCAGAATAGGGTTGATTGGAGCCCTCTGTACCCGTGCAATAGAACGAACATTGTTTATGATTTCTCTCGCTTGGCTCCGAATTGGCATACCTTGGAAGCCCAATTTTTTTTTTTGCGTGATTTTTACAAATAACAATAATAATAACACACAAATATAACAAAAAAAAAAACAAACAACAAAATTTAACAAAGAAATCAAACAACAAAATTTAACAAAGAAAACAAACAACAAAATTTAACAAAGAAAATAAACAACAAAATTTAACAAAGAAAATAAACAATAAAATTTAAAAAAGAAAACAACAACGGAATTAAGCAATCAAAATCGAAATATACACGTAGTCAAGAACAGATCAAAGTAAGTGACGCCACTGAAATGTATAAAACCAATTGTCGGTAATGACATGGACGAAATTTGGTTTCTGCGCAACCCAGTCGGTAATATAGACCTGGCATGAAGTTATCCTTAACGTACTCTAATCCATGTGTTGTGATTTTTTATTTGTTACAAAAGTCCGTTCGTTTTTTTTTTTTCGCCTTTTATTCAATAAAATATACATTCTAAAAAAACTTTTATTATCAAATGCACTGTCTATTATTTTCTATCACTTTAGACCAGCGGTCGGGGAACCGGGGTAAATTACCCCAAATGGGTAAAAATGAAATTTTTGGGGGTAATAAGGAAATTTTTCCAATAAGCTATTTTGTAAACGTGTTAGTAGCGTACTAAGGAAAAGGGCGCTGAGGGGCTTGACTAAGAGGCGCCATTGCGAAGGTGAGGACCTTTGTTTTTATTTGTTCATCATTTAGATTTTGGGAGTTGAGGACCTTTTTTTTGCCCATCATTTAGATTTTGGTAGGTGAGGACCTTTTTCTTTTTTGCCCATCATTTAAATTTTGGGACGTGAGGACCTTTTTTACAAGCCAATGGTGTAACGTCAGTGTTAAGAAATATATCTTTGGGTAATGGGTAAAAATGTTCCCCGACCTCTGCTTTAGACAAACGCTCAGGCAATTTCATAGTGCCATCTCTCCAGAAGATTCCGTCTTTGCTCTCGAAAAATCTGTCCAGGTGAATTTTAATATCTTCCACAGATGCGACCGAAGGGAATTTTGTAGAAAGCAGAACAAATGGTAGTTGGATGGTGCGATGTCTGGACCATATGCTCCGACTATCATTTGTTCCGCTTTCTACAAAATTCCCTTACGAGAAAAAATTTCGCATCTTTGGACGATATCAATATTCACCTCTACAGATTTTTCGAGAGCAAAGACGGAACTTTCTGATGAGATGGCATTATGAAATTGCCTGAGCGTTTGTCCAAAGTGATAGAAAATAATGGACAGTATATTTGATAATAAAAGTTTTTTTTTAGTATATTTTATTGAATAAAAGGTAAAAAAAGAAACAAAAACGGCCGGACTTCTGTAACAACCCAATAATTATTCACGGAGACCCGGGAACGTAAGCCCTCGCGAATGTCAAAGGTCGACTGTATATGCATGTTCTTATTTGATTTTTAAGCGTGCCAAGCCGAAACACCAAAAAAGCGAAATATGGTATATGCTGTTCACTTTTGTAAGAACAAACTAAGAGGGAATTTTGTTTTCAATAGTTTGCACCTTTGAAGCTGTATGTCATGTTCGTATTAAAAAATGTCACTTTTTTAAAATGTCGATCCATTTGACATATGTCATAATGAAAAATGATATCTTAATTATAATGATCATAACCTTATCAACCTAAAGTCGGTTTTACAGCGTAAGGAATATTTTTAATTGACATTTAAAGTCAGTAAGACACCATAAAAGTAACCAAAATAACCAGATCTAGTGTGTTCTTACAAAAGTGAACAGCTTATACATAACGTTCTAAAGTCAAACGAATGCGACAAATCGTCGGTGAAAGGCGGCAACGTTGCAAAAAGATACCACTCTAGAAAAATTATAAATGACAAATGTAACAACTGAGTATAATCTGTCTCAATTTGTAATACGAAACTAGATCTTGTTACTTTGGTGACAGTTGTGGTGTAAACAGATTTTGGCGTATCCGTGTGAACCAATACTATGATAATATTATAAATGTATTGTCAATATACAACATAAAAAATGAACTTTTCCTGTTAGTTCCGTATTACAAAATGAGACAGATAATAGTGCTAAAAATTGGGGTATTATCTGTCTCATTTTGTAATACGGAACTAACAGGAAAAGTTCATTTTTTATGTTGTATATTGACAATACATTTATAATATTATCATAGTATTGGTTCACACGGATACGTCAAAGTCTGTTTACACCACAACAGTCACCAAAGTAACCAGATCTAGTTTCGTATTACAAATTGAGACAGATTATACATTTGATTTTGAAATTGGTAATTAAATTAACTAAGTGTGACGTCATCTCATTGTTATGGTAAATGGACTCTACATAGTTAATAATATTTTACTTATTTTTTAGGACGATGATGAATAAATTAAATAATTTAAATTCCGAAGTAAAACGAGCGTTCGCTCAAAATGTATTACTGGCTTTATTATTTAAGAGTGAAAAACGAAAAATTGAATCTACTATTAAATTTTTATCTAGTTCAAACGCCAGTTTAACAAATCAACAGAAAGAAGTATTAGAAAAAAATGTAAGTCCTCTCTTTGTATCTCTCATTTGCTCTATCTTATAGGCATTATGGCCCGAATTTGCGGTTTCTCCTTCTTTAGTTTTCAGACACTTTTCATTTACTTTTTATTACCTATCATACCATATTTATTATACCTTATTATTGTTTATACCATATTTATTTATTTTTTAATTTAGAAAACTTACATTCTTTTCAATATCTAATTATATTTTTAGGAAATTATGAATATGTTGGAAAGTAACTATTTATCTTACAAAGAAAAACCTATTGAGCAAAGAGAGAAATGTATTAGTGACTTTTTGGCGTTAGTAACAGGAGACTATAGGAATAAAAATCTGACGATTAAAGATACCTTGAGCATAGTCCAAAAACAGAAGAACTCAGTGGACAATTTACGACAAGAACTTATTGTTTCACATCAAAAACATTTAAGTACTGTTAAAAAAATGTAAGTATTGTTCAGGAGAATCCTGATGTCAATCGATTGACAGAACCGGTAAACACATTTGCGTATCTAGTTCAAACAGTTCTATGTAAGCTATCAATAACGGGTTTGAACTACTAGTGCCATCGTACGTTTGTAGTTTCTATCTTCGTTTGTTATATTTGAAGATATTCAGATAAACGTGTGTGTTTTAGTACATTTAGCGCTCCGTAGGCAGCAATGACACGAGCGACTTTTTATGATCGCAGCGCCATATGCGGCAAAAACTGGTACACTCGAGAGTGATATTTAAATTTTCACTTGTGTATTTGTTTACATGGTAAAAATGAACACGAGTTGTATTTTCCTATTTTCCGAGCTTTTTTGTGCTTTTTTTATTTAAAGGTAATTCACGATTTACAAGATACAGTATTGAGCAAAACAAAGGAAACTTCTTGAAAATTCATAAATTTCAATTTATTCATTTAATAATTTAACTTAGAAAAAAAATATTCCAAAAATATTTCCACTATTTCAAAGTATGTACATAGTTTTATTTGGTTTATAAAATACTTACAAAGAAAATTCATAAAAAATTAGTGTAAAAGTAACAAAACATTATGATTCTAATAATTTTTGTTTACGAGCAAAACAAAAGAAACTTATTTATTTATAACAATAAATATAAAATTAATATTTGGTCAAGTAACCTTTGTTTTTATAACTTCTTGGCATCTATTAGGCATAGACTTTATTAAATTAATAACAACATCTGAGGGTATTGATTCCCAAGCACATTATATAGCTTAAAGCGTGTTCTAAATTATACTTTATTCGTCAATTTTCTAAACTTTTTTCTTTGAACTAGAAGTTGTCAAAGTTTTAATACAATTTATTTTTCAATTTTTTGGTAGAGAATGAAATTCTTACACGTGTTTCAGTTCATTTAAAGTACCAACATAAATATATAATTCTTATCTTGTTAAGTGTTTATAACCTAGCTATTAGATTTGTAAAATTACTGATTTACGTACAAAACACAATTTATATATTCACCTATTCAAACCAATGATCAACAACACACTATTAAACACGTGGTAATACAAAATATTTACAAGCGTAATTTTAATGTTGGTACTGCTGTTAAAAGTGTCTACTGCGCATGCACCGAGTTCTAACTTGAAAATATTTTCAAGAAAAGTTTGTCCAAATCTAGTTTTTAATAAAGTTGACCTTGACTATATAAAGTGTTCTACACTATACGATTTCACTGATTTATTTCTAGTACAAGTTCTAGTCAAAGAAATAAGTATGAAAATTTGACGAGAATTGTATAATGTAGAACACGCTTTATACATGGCCGCTTTGTTGGTGTATCTTACGCTGCCAATCTTCCGATCTACTATTGCCAATAGATTCTCAATTGGATTGAGATCGGGTGACTAGGTTGGCCAATCTAATACTCGAATCCTATTTAGTTGCAACCACTCAGTTACAAGTTTAGATTTATGCTTAGGATCGTTATCGTGTTGGAACCACTACTATAACGGCATATTTTCTTCTGCGTAAAGATACATAACTCGCTCCAAAATATTTCTATAGTCCACAGCAGAAATAAAATTAAATTAATTTTTTAAATCGAAACAGCACATGTTTTTATCTTCATAAAATAAAGTATTTTTTCTGTGTATCAATGTTGTATTTCCTATATTTATTTTTTACTATAAGTCCTTGTTTAAAGAAAAAATTCTGATATTATTAACCCAATCTGCATGCGGTTCATTGCATCATTGGTTCTTTGTTAACCCTTTCGTCCCGAGTGGTACATATAAGCAGTGTTGTATCTATATACAGATACAGAATTATAAAAAATATTAAAATACAGATACATGCCAAAATTGTTTGTATCTAGATACAGCTAGATACTTTTGAAAAAAAAAAAAACGCTGAATAATAAAAATACCATATTTTTTACCAAACAAACAGTGCATGTTAATCAGTATTATACAGGCTGTTTAAAAATGACCGTGACTTCACAAAAAGCCTACTAAATTCAAGATAAAACACTATTCTACAGGGTAAATTTATACTAAATAACGTATGTATTATGTTAGCAATGGTGCTGACGTATGAGCTGCGTATATAAGACTAACATTAGTCTGCAGTAGTTTCTTAGGTGCAGTAAATGTTTTGTAAACATTTTATGCCTTTTATAGAGATACGAAGTTACGAGAAGTGAAGAACTTTATATACAGTGGCCCGACTAATCAACCTGTGATAATTCCATATTCATTTTATGAAACCATGTTTGAACTCCAATCAAATTTAGCCAGAGGTATAGACAAGCAGAACAATTGTAAGCAGACTTATAAGAACATAATAGAAGTAAGTATATATTCTTTAATTCCCCTAGGTCTTGCGGCGTTTTAGGTATTAATAATTATAAACAATTACAAAGAAATGAAAAATAAAATAACGTACAAAACAATGAATATTTTACAATATTTTTTATTTAATTTCTTTGTTCTTTTTTCAATGTCCGTCTCTTTCTTCCTATTATCCTTCCGATTTCCCTATTCTGTCTTCTTCCTCCTTGCTTCCAGTTCTCTCGCCCATCTTTCTCCCTTGCCTTTCTCACTCATCAGTTCCTTTTTCCCTTCCACCCAGACTGTCATCTCTCTTCATCTCTTCGCTAAATGCTCCTCCAAAAGGTTTCCTCTTCCTCCTTGCCCACTCTACAGAACCTACCCTCTGACTTTGCCAGTACCTATTGTTCCTCTCTTTGTTGCCGCATCTTAATTTCGCTCTCCTCCTGACTCTACCCCCTAATCTTCTTCTTTTCTCCTTCAAGTATCTCGGTACTCCGATCACTCTTATCTCTTTGTATCTTTTCACACTCCGCGATTTGTCTATTATATCTGTTCTTTCTTGCTCCTGTGCCTCCTTCTCAATTCTTCTACTATATTTACCCCTTCGTTTCTCTTTCTCTCTACTTCTTTTATGTCCAATCCACACCTCCAAAAGTACTCTTTTCTTGTCTCTCCACATACCGACATTTTGCCTTTTTATTCTTCCTTCATTCTTTCTTTCCGGTATTCCCTTATTATTGTTATATTCTCTTCCCTTCTGACTTTCTCCTCATATTTCACTGCCCTTCTACTATATGGATCTACTATATAGAGTGGGTGCCGGAGCGATCCGGCACCCACTCTCAGCTTTTCCCTTTTCATTTCCTCTCTCAAAATATATCCTGGTGTCGTTTGGTATATTCCCAAATACAGTAATACCCCGACATACAACACTGCCACCCGCTATCTTCAGTGCATCTCTTGCAGTGCTACGCATTGGACGCGTTTAGCGCGAAATCTACGTGCACCATTACGATTCTACGATCGACGAAAGTTAATATGGTTTTGGTATACGTTTTCTAAACCCTTAAAAAAAAAATGTCCAAACGAAGTAAATCTGATTCTCCTGCACCTAGTAAGAAAGGAAAACGATATCTTTGGAATGTAAATTTAAGATTATCAAGGATTTTGATAGCAGAATGAAAGAAGGTCTCAGCTTAATTGAAAAGGGCTTAAAAATTTTAGGAACACAACGAAGGACGCGTTGTAGCTACAAAGCAGGAATACAAACATTATTAGCTTGCTACGAAGAAATTTTGCTTGAAAAATTTGGCTTTCTGTCGTCAGACAAATTTGTTAATAACTTTTTTACGTAACTCATTTATTTATTTTTTTATTTTGTGGTAATATGTATAAATAACTGCAATTTTATTAAATATTTTTCTTTTAAACTAGTGTTTTTGTTAGTCCTTGGTTCCAATTAAACACGATTGATATGTATTTATATGCAAAGTTGAACCCCGACTTACGCGAATTCGACTTCAGCGATTTTCGTCGGACCCACCCATCGCGTATCTTCGGGATATTACTGTATAACTAACATTTTTCTCGCCATTTGTTAATATATATATATTTTTTAGGATACGTTTAGTAATAAATGGATGAAAAACAAAAAAATGCTTTATGTGTGGTTTTTAACGGAGCCTAAGAAAGTGATATATGCTATACAACAATTAGAAGAGCATTTACTTGGAAAAATTAAGAAAGAAGACCTAAATCAAACAGTGGTGGAAAATAAAAATACAAAAGACAAAAAACAAACAGTACGAACAGGAATTTTGCTAGATTTATGATGAAGAAAACAATGAGCACAAGCAGAAGATAATTACAATCCTGATATTTGGTAAAAAAAAATGTAGAAAAGAATTGGACTTCAAGGATTTTGTTATTGTTTGATTTGTCTCAGTGAAAATGTTGAACAGATTAAATGCTAAAGACTATGTTCGGTGCAGTCACCGGGCTGGGTCAGGCGAGGGCCGTTTTGGCCCTTCAAGGAAATATTTTCACTGAATCAAAAGGGGTGGGTGGGGCAGATGGTGCACACTTTTAATAAACTAATTCTGGAATTTCCGGTCTTTCACTGCCAAATCTAGTGTTAATACGTACTCTTACCTTACACCCCCTCCTGACCTCGAACGTTAAGCAGACGACGGTTCAGGGCTTTTATTCCAATGTTAAATGCCTATGGCCCACATTCCATATTACACCTTGTATATACCTCATAGCACTACTGGATAGATAAGCGTAGGCCACATATGTACCGCACAGCACTCAACCTGTCAATAGACCATATTAGTAACTACGTCACAAAATGGGATTCAGTGCTGCCGCCTCGCAGTTGGTTTCTTTTATTTGAATTTAGCATGTTGTTGTTTTTTTTTTTTTAATTGTATTTTGGAAGTATAAATTAAGTTTTCAAAGTAAGAAAATGCTTCACATCAAAACTACAAGCCAATATTTATTTTCTAAAATTCTTATTTTATACATTATAGTTTAATATGTCATTATTTTTGTAAAAAAATATTATTTTGCAGGTTAACTTTTAAAAATTTACGTTAAAAATAGTTATTATGGCAAGTAACATAGCAATAAGTGTGTGTGCCATACCTAAATGGTGTGAAGGAACAATATGTTGTACTTATTTTATCTATTACTGTTTTTCAATCTCTCAAAAAACGAAAAAAATTGCAATTAAGAATGTGGATGTAATGGTTACAATTTGGAGCAAAACAATACACCATTATGCATTCTAAAACAAAATATTAATGAATATTTAGTTTTAATTAAATAAATACTGAAGATATTTCGATTTTCATATTATTTAAAACTAACCTATAAATATATCTTCGTATCCTTATTTATATGTTTATAAAAATATTAATAGAAATGGCAAACAGACTTATTGCTGTGTTACTTGCCATAATAAGAATTATTAACGTAATTTTTTCAAAATTAACCTGCAAAATAATATTGTTCTACAAAAATAATGACATATCAAATTATAATGTATAAAATAAGAGTTTTAATTAATAAATATTGACTCGTAGTTTTGATGTGAAGCATTTTCTTACTTTGAAAACTTAATTTATACTTCCAAAATACAATTTAAAAAAAAAACAGCATGCTTAATTCAAATAAAAGAAAACTAACCGCTAGGCGGCAGCACTGAATCCCATTTTGTGACGTAGTTACTAATATGGTCTATTGGAACTCAAGCAACGGCATTCTTTGAGTTTCGTATTAGACAAGAGCGACGTTGTGTCATTTAATTGCACGAGTCTGAAGGACTGTTTTAAACTTTTGTATATAATATTAATTTAACAGAGGCTTTATTTTTACTCACTTCTATTTTATAAGTCTATTAAAATGTATCAGAATGAAGTTATACTGCGTATAGGTGGTATGTAAAATTATTATACAATATAGCTATTTAATAATTTGTATTAAATTTTTGTATGATTTTTTAATACTTAGTAAAATATAAATTTTAAAATAACAGTTTTTGTGTATTTAATAACAATCCTTTTAAACATTAATACATCAAATTAAAAAATACCCTATAGTTAAGGTGACCAGACGTCCCGGTTTGGCCGGGACAGTCCCGGTTTTGCATAATTTGTCCCGGCGTCCCGAAAGGCACCCTTTGTGTCCCGGTTTAGAATTCCAAAAAAATAAACTTCACGAACCAAATTTTTTCTATTATCCCGCAAGCCCTTAAAATATTACTTTTTTTACAAATATGTCTATCAAATATTTTACAAGCTAGATAAACGAATTTTCAAATAAAAACAAAGATATTTAAATATCAAGAAGTGAAATTTATCGGTTTTAAATTATCGGATATGATCGATCATCTTGTTGAGAAGGGTTTACTAGATTCAAACACATTCTATCAGACAGCTGACGAATTCTTTGGCACATCTTTAAATTATTTAGAAGAATGGACAAACTGTTTCCAATTTGGATCCATATTTCAATGGGTTTTACTGAAAGCAATACCAACATGGAATGATGTTACAAAATCAAGAGGCTTGATGAATAAATATCTGGATATTTTGGCGCATAAATTCTCCGCAATTGATGAAGAATTGCTATTTACGGAAATATCGAGGATAAAGAAATTTTTGGAAGAAAAATCAAATGAGGAAGAATTTAAAACTGACAGCGCAACTAATAAGTGAAAAAAAGTTTTCAGTCATTTTGTTGAGAATTCTATCCCTTGTCAGTATACAAAGCTAATCATCGAATTTACTTTCAGTGTTCCAGCAACCAATAGTCCAATTGAAAGAGTCTTGTAAATTCTTTTTAGACAGAAGAAAAAAGTAGGATGCATGTCAATACATTAAAAGCAGTCATCTCAATAAAAGTAAATTCGAAAGTTGTTTGGATTTCTACGATAAAATATCCAAGAATAATGTTTTACTGGAAAAAAAATCACAAATCTAAAAAGTATTCGTATAAGTAAAATTTCTTTCTTGTAATATTGTTTGTAATTATTAATTTTTTTATCTGTGGCTTATGAATAAATAATTTGATAAAACGGTTTTTTTTTTATTTGTCCCGGTTTATGATTTTCAAAATCTGGTCACCTTACCTATAGTAACGTATTGTTTGGTATTTGGTATAACAATTAAATTAGACGAGCGTATCCGCGGATGATCCGCATAAAATAAAAATCCGTATCCATTTTTCCAAGGCATATCTTAAACGGATATCATATAGATAAATTTTTCATATAAGCTTGTGTTTAAAAATGCTCAATGTAGAGTAAATTTTATTCTAATGTTGAAGTTAATGTTCAGACGAGCATCACATTACTTGCTGGTGGTTTTGAAAGGTCCAGAACAGTGGTTCCCAACCCTTTTGACTCACAAATCCCCCTCAACATAATATTTGTTATCGAGATTCCCCTCTCTGAAATCGTACAGGGTTCATCGTAGAGACTTTTATGTAAAATATTATATGATAGAATACCATATATGATATTATCAAAACTTTAAAAGTAAATAAAAAAAAAATCAATTCTGTTCATCAACCTTAGGCCTTATATATTATCTACTTACCCCCTTTTGTACTATCAATTTGTCACACTTTGTTTAATAGCTATGGAATTTTGTTATTTCCAGTCTACAATAATAAGTCTTACTTTGACGATGGATTTTGAGAATAAAAAATAGCATCATAAATGCCAAATAGCATGAAGTGACGCCATTACAGAACTTATAAAGAAAATTGTGAACTCCATTCGAGGAAAAGGGTTCCATAGAAGAATGTTTCGGGCTCAACCGAATATAAGAGATATTAAGGGAATTTTAAATTTAAATCGAGTAGATATAACACTAGTTCAACTGAAGTTTCTTAAAAACCATTAAGGGTATTTTCCGAATTTATAATCCTATTGTTTTTCCTAAATTTTAGGGTTGTTATACTTGTTTGTTAGTTAATTTTCAACGTTCATAGCGTGCATACATTAACAACATGGCTCTATGGCGACCAGTTAATTTTGAATAAATTCCTAATTTCTGTAGTGAATCTGTGCAAGGTGATATGGAGCGCGAAAATGTGCGTGGGTACTAAAGAAAAATGTCATTAGTCAAAAGATTGCAAAGTTCCGATACTGAAGGTTTATAAAAAAATAGTTTCGGAAGGTAATGACAAACCTATACTTAGAACTGCGGAATTAACTAGTGTTCCATACAGCAGTGCTTCTCAACCTTTTATGGCCTGGGACCCCCCAAATTATATAAATATTGTCTGCGGCCCCCCTATGTATGTGTATATGTATATATATATATATATAGTTAGGATGTTGTTCTTTACAACAAGAATTGTTGTACAAGAATTTTTATTTTCCTTCTTATATATATATATATACATACATATATATATATGGTGTATCAAGATACAAACATGGATGGGAACACGAGTTTTTTCGAAAAGGCGACGTTGCTCACACGTTACTCACAAGTCAAAAATTTTGAACTAAAATTTATCCACAAAATTGAATGGTAGTATTGAAATTTTCCGGAAACAACCAGAATTACAGTACATCAAGGACAATTTCGAATTTTTAAATAGGAACGTATGTCATATTGGATATCTTTGGATAGAGCTTTTCAACAACTTTTCCTTAAACATTATTTGAATATCTTTTACGGTTGACAAAAAACTGTGATATTTTTAAATGACGATTATAGTCCCTATAACGACTTGAAAGTAAAGTATTTTTATTTACAAATGTTCAAAGTGCCTTCCATTTTAATTTAAACACATTCGCATCCTTACTCTTGAGTTACCTGTAGCTCGGAGAGCAATTAAAAAAATATATAATAACAAATATTGCACTTTCAAATCGTACCTACTTCAAAGCACAACTTAAAAATACTTGAAGTGCCTCCAACGCGAACCCATTAACCGACACATACAATTTATTTGACCTTTATATAGTCTACTTATAGTCTGTTTCTTTTGTTAAAGCGGAACTAGATTTTCAAATCTAGAAATTTTTATCGATTAAATGAAGCTTTTGATCATATTGTTTAGTAAAAGCCCATTTACTCATTATAAGTTAGCTAGTGACAACTTAAACATTTGAAATTGCCTATAGTTTAAATTAGTTGTCAAAATAAGTATATCTATATATATAAAAGGCAGTGTCCTGACTGACTGACTGACTGACTGACTCACTCATCACCGCCCAGCCTGTACCCCTGGGCCTAGAAACTTGAAATTTGGAGAGCATATTCCCTCCATGACGTAAGCACCCACTAAGAAGGGATTTTTCGAAATTCAACCCCTAAGGGGCGAAAAAGGGGTGAAATGTGATTTCACAGATTCTTTAATATCTCTTCGGGTCGATGGGATATCGACTTAGTTTTTGCTTACAAAGATTACCCATACAAATGCCGAAAAACTTATTTCAGGATTTTGTACTAATCAACCCCTAAAGGGGTGAATCTACAATCGGGGTGAATTTTACATCCCGTTGTATTTCCTGTGTTTGTTGAGTTATAAGGTTTCTTTTTGGCACATAGGTGTCTTTTTATAATACCTCGAAATGGTTTTGACAGTTTTTTAAAATTTCAACCCTAAAGGGTGAAAAGGGATGATATGTGATTTCAAGGATTCTTTAATATCTCTTAGGACCAATAAGATAGCTTTTTTCTTACAAAAATTACCTATACAAATTCCAAAAAACTAATTTCAGGATTTTGTCCTAATCAACCCCTAAATGGTGAATCTACAATCGGGGTGAATTATATATCCCGACGTATTTTCTGTGTTTGTTGAGTTACAAAATTTATTTTTGGCACATAAATGTCTTTTTAAAATAACTGGAAATGGTGTTGACAGTTTTTTAAAATTACGTCCCTAAAGGGTGAAAAGGGGTGAAATGTTAATTCAAGGATTCCTTAATATCTCTTAGGACCAATAAGATAACGACTTGGTTTTTACTTACAAAGATTACCCATACAAATGCCGAAAAACTTATTTCACGATTTTGTTCTAATCAACCCTTAAAGGGATGAATCTACAAACAGGGTGAATTATACATCCCATCGTATTTCATGTGTTTGTTGAGTTATAAAATTTATTTTTTGCACATAGGTGTCTTTTTAAAATATCTCGAAATGGTATTGACAGTTTTTTAAAATTACATCCCTAAAGGGTGAAACGGGCTGATATGTTAATTCAAGGATTCCCTAATATCTCTTAGGACCAATAAGATACCGACTTGGTTGTTACTTACAATGATTACCCTTACAAATGCAGAAAAACTTATTTCAGGATTTTGTCCTAATCAACCCTTAAAGGGATGAATCTACAAACGGGGTGAATTATACGTCCCGTCGTATTTCATGTGTTTGTTGACTTATAAAATTTATTTTTTGCACATAGGTGTCTTTTTAAAATATCTCTAAATGGTATTGACAGTATTTTAAAATTACATCCCTAAAAGGTGAAACGGGCTGAAATGTTAATTCAAGGATTCCCTAATATCTCTTAGGACCAATAAGATACCGACTTGGTTGTTACTTACAATGATTACCCTTACAAATGCTGAAAAACCTATTTCAGGATTTTGTCCTAATCAACCCTTAAAGGGATGAATCTACAAACGGGGTGAATTATACGTCCCGTCGTATTTCATGTGTTTGTTGAGTTATAAAATTTATTTTTTGCACATAGGTGTCTTTTTAAAATATCTCTAAATGGTATTGACAGTATTTTAAAATTACATCCCTAAAAGGTGAAACGGGCTGAAATGTTAATTCAAGGATTCCCTAATATCTCTTAGGACCAATAAGATACCGACTAGGTTTTTACTTACAAAGATTACCCATACAAATGCCGAAAAACTTATTTCACGATTTTGTCCTAATCAACCCTTAAAGGGATGAATCTAGAAACGGGGTGAATTATACATCCCATCGTATTTCATGTGTTTGTTGAGTTATAAAATTTATTTTTTGCACATAGTTGTCATTTTAAAATATCTCGAAATGGTATTGACAGTTTTTTAAAATTACATCCCTAAAGGGTGAAACGGGCTGAAATGTTAATTCAAGGATTCCCTAATATCTCTTAGGACCAATAAGATACCGACTTGGTTGTTACTTACAATGATTACCCTTACAAATGCTGAAAAACTTATTTCAGGATTTTGTCCTAATCAACCCTTAAAGGGATGAGTCTACAAACGGGGTGAATTATACGTCCCGTCGTATTTCATGTGTTTGTTGACTTATAAAATTTATTTTTTACACGTAGGTGTCTTTTTAAAATATCTCGAAACAGTATTGACAGTTTTTTAAAATTACATCCCTAAAGGGTGAAAAGGGGTGAAATGTTAATTCAAGGATTTCTTAATATCTCTTAGGACCAATAAGATACCGACTTGGTTTTTGCTTACAAAGATTACCCATACAAATGCCGAAAAACTTATTTCAGGATTTTGTCCTAATCAACCCCTAAAGGGGTGTATCTACAAACGGGGTGAATTATACATCCCGTTGTATTTCATGTGTTTGTTGAGTTATAAAATTTCTCTTTGGCACATAAGTGTCTTTTTAAAATATCCCTAAATAATATTGACAGTGTTTTAAAATTGCACCCCTTAAGGGTGAAAATGGGTGAAATGTGAACTCAATGATTTCTTAATATCTCTTAGGACCAATAAAATATCGACTTGGTTTTTGCTAACAAAGATTACTCATTCAAATGCCGAAAAACCTATTTTAGGATTTTGCCCTAATCAACCCCGAAAGGAGTGAATCTCCAATTGGGGTGAATTATACATGCAGTCATTTTTTCTGTGTTGGTTGACTTATAACATACCTTTTTGGCACATAGGTGTCTTTTTTAAATATCTCGAAATAGTTTTCACGGTTATTTTAATTTCCGTCTAAAGGGTTAAAAGGGGTGAAATGAGATTTCAATGATTTTCTAATATCTCTGAGGACCAATAAAATATCGATTTGGTTTTTGCTTATAAAGATTACTAATACAAAGGCCGAAAAACCTATTCAGGATTTTGTCCTAATCAACACCTAAAACGGTGAATCTACATTTGGACTTAATTATACTTCCCGTCGTATTTTCTGTATTTGTTGAGTCCTAACAATTATTTTTGGCTGATGGTTGTTTTTTTTTTTTAATATCTCGAAATGGTTTTGAATTTTTTTTAAAATTGCATCCCTGAAGGGGGAAATGTGATTTCAAGGATTCCTTAATATTTCTTAGGACCAATAAGTTATGAGCGATTTGATTTTTGCTTATAAAGATTACTTATACAAATGCCAAAAACTTATTTCAGTATTTTATCCTAATCGACTCCTAAAGGGGTGAATCTACATTCGGGGTGAATTATACATCCTGTCGTATTTCCTGTGTTTGTTTAGTCATAACATTCCTTTTTGGTACATAGATGTCTTTTTAAAATACCTCGAAATAATTTTGACAGTTTTTTAAAATTTCACCCTTAAAGGGGTAAATGGGTATTTTTTATTCGATAGAACGTTTTTTGGACATAAATACATGAAATTCACAAAATATATTCCACTAAGAAGTGATTTTTCGAAAGTAGACCTCTAAGGGGGTAAAAAGGGGGTAAAATATGATTTCAGGAATTCCTCAATAACTCTTAGATCCAATCAGATATCGACTAGGTTTTTGCATTCAAAGGTTACTCATAGAAATGTTAGCAAAAAAATTCAGGATTTTGCCCTAATCAACCCCTAAAGGCATGAATCTATATTCGGGGTGAATTATAGAAACCTTACATAGGTTTCTATTAAATAGAAACCTACTTATCTTTCTTTTTAAAATATTTAGTAAGCGTGTTGACATTTTTTTTAAATTTATCCCTAACGGGGTTCATTGGTATTTTTTATTCGATAGATCGTCTCTTGACATAGGGACATGAAATTCGGGAAATATATTCCTTCCATGACGTAAGCACCCACTAATATTAAACTTTTCAAAATTCTAAGGAGGTGAAAAGGGCTGAAATTTGATTTCACGGATTCCTCAATATCTCTTAGGACTATTGAGATATTGACTTGGTTTTTGCTTACAAAAGTTACCCATACTTAGTTAAACTTAAACTTATTTTAAAATTTTACCATAACCAACCCCAAAAAGGGTGACTCAGCCTTCAGGGTATAAAACCCTTCGTATTTCCTTCATTTGTTCGTAAGAACCCACTACGAAGGGATTTCTTGAAGTTCGACCTCTATGTGGTGAAAAAGAGTAAAAAGTTTTTTCACGGATTCCTCAATATCTCTTAGGACAAATGAGATATCGACTAGGTTTTTGCTTATAAATGTTACCCATACACATGTTTAAAAACAAACTGAGTATTTTACACTAATGACACTAACGAGATCGTCAATATACCGTAGCGAAGCACGGGTGCTCAGCTAGTTAAGTATAAAAATAAATAGAATATTTATTTTATTTCTGTTGTGAAAGGTATATTTTTATGAATATCAATATAAGATACGCGTATTTATAAATATGAATCAAATTTATATCTTGCAAGATTGAGTGCATTTTTATTATAATTTCATGTTTCGATCTTGTATGACTTCGCGGCCCCCCGACCAAGCCTTCACGGCCCCCCGGTTGCGAAACGCTGCCATACAGAACAATTCAATGTATCATAGTTCGTGGCAAAAATCAGCAGCGAAAACGACCCGATTTACAAGTTTTCAAGAAAATAGATAGTTTTATGTCTAAAACAATAATAAATAAAATATACGAGTTTTATTCGAAATATATCATGCCGACTGTGCATCTTTTAATAAAAAAGTTGAAAGAAGACGGGGTAGAATTTCCATACAAAGTTAGCCATATGTATAATTATTTGTTGCTAGGATTTATTTTTATTGCAAAAAAAGAACGATTTTTGTTTGTGCAAATTTTAAGTATTTAATAGAGATT
The DNA here is from genome assembly GCA_963971575.1 of Liopterus haemorrhoidalis. Lineage (NCBI taxonomy): Eukaryota > Metazoa > Arthropoda > Insecta > Coleoptera > Dytiscidae > Liopterus > Liopterus haemorrhoidalis. The sequence continues at coordinate 31,181,388 of OZ020621.1, forward strand.
ATTTATCTTAGTAGCACATATGAAATACAGTGTAAAAAGTGGGAAATTAAATACACATAATAATTTTATTAATAATGTTTATTCATATTAAAATATATTGTAATACAAAATAAAATTTTTGGATATGCATTTGTGCTAATTTCCATGTCTTAACTTTTTTTTTTTAATTTCTACTTTTGAGTTCTAAACATTTCATATAATAAAATAAATAATTTTAAATAAATATCCATGGAAATACATTATTACTAAATATTAACTATTAACCTAAAGTTTTAAATGTCTATTTACAATTTTCAATAGATATATCTATTTGGCAGTAATCGTACCATTTATTTCGTTCATTTGACGATATATTTTCTTAGATGAAGTAGCTACTGGTACGTAAACTGGATTTGTAAGATCTATGTCATATGATTCGGCAGTTGATTCTTTGTTATCAGCATTTATTTTGCCTAAAACAACAAAATTAGTTAGATTTATGTGTTAGGAGTATAAGTACTAGCGCGAATGACCGGTTCTATCTGCCAAGCCAAATAATGACAAAAAAATATGTAGGGGAAACTTCCTAAGAGCCCTGACATCTGATGGCGATTTTCGGAAGGCACGAAAGTGACATTGTTTTGTTTTGTTCAATGGAGAAATACGTATTATTTAGTTGTTTGTGTTTTATTTTTGCAGAGTACTCATTGACAGGCTGATATTCTTCCTGAGAGTATTGAACTTACTGTTTTATCTGTGAAGTCTTACACCTTATTTTAATGTGTTCTATTTGTATACTGTGATATTCGATGGTAGTTGGACCCTTTACTTACCATCACCTGGAGTCTGTTCATATTTTCAGACTTTTTATCTTATTTATTTGTTTGTCTGTGCAAGAATCTCTATTGAGTATGCGTATGTATGTTTATTGATTTTAATTTATTTATTGTTTTTAATATGTATGTGTAGTCATTCAAATGGGCTGCTTTAGGCACAAATAGCCTTTGTTGCTGTGCGCCAAAAAATTAACTAACTAACTAATTGTTTTATAGATAAATATATAGGTATTTTCTTGGGTTTCGGTCGATATATCGACCGAAACCCAAGAAAATACCTATATATTTATCTATAAAATACGGTCAAGAATTCTTTTATTTAACTGTTTTATTTTGTGGATCATGGCACAAAAACAATTTATTTTGTTTTGTGGCGCAATGTAAATCGTGGATAACGAAGAATCCCACTTTAACATTCCATAATTTTCCTAAATCGAAAACAATATCAATTGAAACGACATTTGGAGGTAGAGAGAAAGTAGATCATAGGTCTCTATGGACCCAAAAACTAAAAATGAGCAAAAATCCAAGCCCATGCATAGACCAATAAATTATTATATTAAAATAATGCGCGTTTGCACGTTGCATTTTTTGAAAAGGGATTTTTTACGTCCAAGAAAAGACTGAAAAAAGGGACATACCCCACCCAAAATTTGCCTAAATCATCAGTTGATATATTAAAATGCCCTTCCACTTTTTCAGGCAGAGATTTTTATTTTGTACTTATTTATTTACCATATTTTTGTTGATATTATATTAACAGACAGTCAAAAAGAATTAAAAACACAATGAAGAACTAAAAATTTCTTTAGAATAGTATAATATTAGATTTCGTTCAACATAAGAAAAACACAGGGTATGTAGTACCAATGATCATGTAGATCAAAGTAACTTCCAAATTTAACGTTATACTTCATCTTCAATAATAAAAAATAGTGTATTGGGCCCGGTAGTTCAATTTCAACCACCTGTATACTATTGATAAAATATTAATATATGTGTTTATTCTCATAAAGAATTATTTTAAGCAATTCTGTTCCTTATTTATTAATTGTTAATGACTATATTCCTTAATGAGCTTTATCAGGATTAGCCATCTTGATATGTAGTGATACGTGATTTTTGCAAGTGGCGTCTTCATTTTATTCTGACGTTTTTAGTTATTTTTAAGCGATAAAAGTGCAGAAAATACTTGAAATAGTGTGGACTTTAGTGTTTGGACTTAATGCAGACCAAAATTGGAGCGACTGGAAAGGTATTTGTAGAAATTTTAGTTAATTTTATAATGTAAGTCATTGTTATGTAGAATGTGCTTCTATGGACAATATAGAAACACATACATGCATACACTATCGGCTATAACTAGAGAAACAAAACTATTTTTTAAATCATTTTCATAAATCCCGATTATTGACTAAATGAATATTGAATTATATTGGTATAGCAACAACAATTTATAAGTTAGAATCTGCTCTTAAAAATATTTGTTGTACTGGTACAATAAATAAAATAATTAACTTTCTGCTGCAGCAGACCATCTGCATATTTCTTTTGTAAGACTTAATAATAAAACAATTTTTTGTGGTTAAATTTTTTCCTTTGCCCTAGCTCCCGTTCTTGTCCCGACAATATATATATATATATATATATATAGGGGGGCCGCAGACAATATTTAAGTTATTTTGGGGGGGTCCCATGCCAGAAAAGGTTGAGAAACACTGATTTAAAGTTTGAGGGGCCCGCAAAAAAATCCAATCGGGCCTTGCACTTATTGGATCCGGCCCTGACAATATGCGTAGTCAAAAACAAATCAAAGTAAGTAACGCCACTGAAATGTGTAAAACTAACTGTTGATAACGTAATGGACCAAATTTGATTTCTGCACATGGGAGCCGCTAACATCCGCCTGTGCTTTTCTTATGTTGAACGAAGTCTACATATCTTGTAAATCGTAGATTACCTTTAAATAAAAATAATAATAATAATAATAATAATAACAAAAAAGCTCGGAATATAGGAAAATATAACTCGTGTTCATTTTCACCATGTAAACAAATACACAAGTGGCAGTTTAATGTCACTCGAGTGTTCCAGTTTTTGCTGTATATGGCGCTGCGATCTTAAAAAGTTTCCCCTATTTAATTTACCTGATAAAGTAAGATTAAGTTTAGATATTATTAAGTCTAAATCTTGTTGTTGTAAAGTGGCAGTAATTTTCGTAGAATTTGTCTCTAAACTACGTTTTGACCTAGAAAGCAACGGCAGTGTAAATTCACTCTCGGAGAGTGGGGTATCATCTGGTCCAAATTCCTGAAAATTATATAATAGATTAAATGTTTCGTGGTGAATATTTATTGTAGTTTGTAGGATAGTTTACCAAACATTTCCCACTGATGCAATAGGCTTTTTTGTCAGATGAGCCTCTGGTACAATCTGTTCCAAATGGAAACCAACCATCTTCTCCATTTACTAAATAAAATCTGTGAGATACATTCTCATCCTGGCAGGCTACTCTGCAAGGTCTGTCTGGATCCTCTGTAGAAGAAAACAAAAAATGTTAAGTTGTTACTTCGTCAATACCGTATCAACACATTAGGCGCTTTCCAGGTTGCTGCAAAGAGTAACTCGGAGTTACTTCGAACAGTTCGTTAGTGTTCCAAGTTAAAGTACTTCACACTCCCAAACTACGCTAGAACTATCTTCTCTTTTCCCTGAAGGACCTACCTAAATTTCAGAACGTCGAGTTCTATTGGAGTGGGGTTAAACGGTTAAATTCAAATCGCGCCTTTCTGGATTAAACGATGTTCCAAGTGTAATAATTTCAGAACAGTTCGGAGTAGAACAGTTCAGAGTAGTTCGGACCTTTCACACCTAACTTGCAATTATGGACGGAAAATCCGATGGTCGGGTTAATTCAATATCGCCGTATGGATTAAGAGCCCGGCCCTCGGGCTCTTGTATGTACTGTAGAGTCATACACTGTCCACGAATCGCACATAAAATGTACGCCCGTAATCGTGGGGGTGGCACGGCATTTAGAAGTCCATCGAACCTCTAAATGAAGTTTTCTTTTGTCGCTTGGCCTCTCTTGACAAAGTTGACAAACCCGTTAGGGGCCTAAAGAAATTTCTGAGGGAGTGAGAATATGAAGTTACGTTACTGGTCAGAGTTCAGTATTTTATTTTAAAAAACAAAATATAAAAAAGGCAAAGTTGGTTGATAACTTACAAACATAAGGAATTATTTTATTCATCAAAGTATGCACCCATATTGTCTATACACTTTTGCCATTTAAGCGGCAGGTTGTTCAGGCCGGTAGTATAACACCCTGGCGGACGAGAGTCAATGAATTCCTGGAAGGCCAGTTTACAGCATTGTCGGAATTAAATTGTTTTTCTATTAAAAAGTTGTCCAAATTGCGGAAGAAGTGGTAGTCAGTGGGGGCTAGGTCTGGTGAGTATGGAGGATGATGAAGAAGTTCCAACTCCAATTCCTGTAGTTTTGCCACAGTCATTTGTGCAGTGTGTGGTCTAGCGTTATCATGCAATAAGATAGGAGTCGATCTGTTGACCAATCTAAGCTGTTTTTCTTTAAGTTTTTGCATCATTTCGTCCAGATGGTTGCAGTATATTTTTCTGTGAACGATGAGCCAAGTTTTTTTTTTGTTTGGTTTTTAAGTTACATATACGAAATTTGGCGAACCAATTTGATATTGTCTGCTGCGTAGTAACACTAGCCAAATACACTATTAATGTTTCTCGCGGTCTGCGATGCCGTAGTTCCACGTAAGAACTCATACTTCATAATAGTGTGAATTTCCGACCGTTCCATTTTCAACAAAATTAATTTAAAAAAAAAGTTTTTGATATTTTTTAGAGCATACAATGATTTATTTAAACAGACGAGATGTGTAACTTTCCAACAAAAAAAAAACAGAACGGTAAAATATTAAGCCAATGTCAAATAATAAGCTGCTAAAGTTGGCAATATTATTAACTACAAATTTTATCCTTGACGACCTGATAAAATCAGTACTATTTTGTTTTCTTTAGTTTTTGGGTCCATCTCCGAATATTGGACATATACAAGTCCACCATCAAATCAAGGACGTATACAAGACTCATGGTTTGGGGGAGGCACGTACGATCTTCTGTAAGACGGGGGAGTAAAACTGGTTGGTCAGATACGGCCCGCATAATTTATTTTATTTTTTTGTGGCCCGTCAAGCGTCAATGAGAAGGGTTTATTTAAGATAAAAATATATTTAAAAAAGTAAAATATACTTTCTTCTTCCTTTTCTGTGTATAAACAAATTTCAAGGAGCCCTTCGGGATATTTGTAGTTCCGTCAATCTCTAGTAGTATTATTAATAGTGTTGAATTCAAGGGGGTCCCCGGAGGGATTTTTCCTTCCCCGGGAGGCAAAAAGTCCCCCCCGGTGAAATTTTTTAGCTATAATACCTACCTAATTTACTTAACCCGAGCATAGAAAATGCATCATAAAATTTAACTAACTACTTCACCCGAGCTCATGTAGTTCTCCCGGTTCATTTAATCCCCCCCCCCCCCCCACCACCGATAAAAACGTCTTGATTCAACTCTGATTATTATTCCTTTGCCATCCTCCTGGATTATTTAACATACCTATTGCAGCTGAAATCTGCATTCCTAATCCAGAAAGTCTTCTTACTCTTTCCTTGTATTTTGTACATACTGTTGTAGCATGTTGGAATGGAGATTTAATCCGTCCACATCCCTAAAAAATAATCTTATATTATCATCATTAAATCTTTATAGATAAATGACGAAACAGTTTTATAACTAGACATTCTAGACAATAATTGTTATCGGATAATTATTATCCGCTCAGGTGTCAGATTGAAAATTGTATATTATATCGCCGAAAAAATTATATATTGAAGACGATAGATGCAGTTTTACTGCCTTGGCTATTAAACTGCAACTTTTCTACCTAGTTTTACAAATAACTAGAGATGTGCCAGCTATCCGTATCCGTGGATATTAGCAAGAAAAAACATATCCATATCCAAATCCGTATATCGCTGGTGACCTGGCAATACCTCCTATCTACAATTTTTAGCGAAAATAAGTTCTTGGTTTGCATTGTAACCCACGTATTAGTGCACAAGTTGTGACAATACTTCTTAAACAAGAAAAATATTTAAGGTCTAAACTTCGTACAAAGCATTACCTTTTATCTTAAACTACGCAAAAACGGCTGACATAAAGCAGTTTTTTACCTCTCCTTTAAATTTCTATTTATGCAGATAGGAGATATTGCCAGGTCACCCGCGATATGCTGTTTTTGTTGCGGATAAAATGAAAAAAAAGAAAAATAATAATAATAATAATAAAAATCGTTTAAAAAAATATTATTTGCATTTCTGTAATAAAATGATATAAACTTATTATCATTTATCTTATTTTTAACCAAATAACTTTTCTCAAAACAGCCTAAAAATATTTAAATTAGCTTTAATATGTAAAAAGTCTAAAAAAGCATTTTGTAAACTATAATTTCAAAACAAATTTTATTATTAAATGTTGATACGTATTCGCAGATATGAAATTTTTATGATCCGGCATATTTCTAATTCGGCAGCTCGCATAATTAAATTGTAGATGCGCAACTGCTTGATGATATGAACGTACTTCAACTACAAACTGCATCATCGTATAGTATTTCCAAAATGAAATGGCCACTCTTGTTAAGAAGCTTAACAGTGCAGTAATGGGTTTATAACAGTAATCCTAAGACCCGTTGCTGTGAACAGAATATAAGAGGTATTAGGGGAATTTTAAATGTAAATTGTAAATGTAAAAATGAATTTAAAAAAAAAAAAGACATAAAAAAGATGACATAGAAGAATTAAATAATTATCGCCCCATATCACTACTACCAATTCTGTCAAAGATATTTGAAAAAATTTTATATAAACAAATTGTTTCTTTCTTAGAAGGAAATAATTTGTTAAATTCGTCTCAATTCGGATTTCGTTCAAACAGATCAACAACTGATGCCATACTAGATTTCTTAGAAGAGGTATGTGACACCCTCGAATCTAAAGAATTTTGCATGGCAACTTTCTTGGACTTAAGTAAAGCCTTTGACTGTGTGACGCATGATTTATTAATTAGCAAAATTAAAAAATATGGTTTCAATGAGAATAGTCAGCAACTAATACAATCTTACTTAGCAAACAGAAATCAATATGTTGCTGTTAATAACAATCAATCAGATATCTTGCCGTTGGAATGTGGAGTACCTCAAGGTTCAATCCTCGGTCCGCTTCTATTTCTAATTTACATTAATGACTTTCCCTCATTTTTAAAAACTAAAACAGTTTTATATGCTGATGATTCTACGATCATTTCAAGATCCACATCATTTAGCGATTTAATTAGTAATAGTGATTCACACTTAAACGATGCTAGCAATTGGTTTGCGGCAAACATGTTGTCTCTAAACACAAACAAATGTGAAAGTATGGTTATTTCTTTAAGAAAGTATACATTTGAGAGTCCAGGCTTTATTAAATTTTTAGGGGTATATGTTGACAGGGAATTAAATTGGAAACACCATGTTGATTATGTGAGTGGTAAGCTATGTAGAACAATTTTCTTACTGAGAAATCTTGTGGACATAGTAACTAAAGATGTGCTCTTAGTAGCTTATTACTCACTTTTTCAATCACATATTTCTTATGCCCTCTTAGCATGGGGACACTCGTCCTCTGCTGATAGAATTTTTGCATTGCAAAGACGCGCTGTAAGAATAATTGACGGCATTTCTTACAGAGCAGACTGTCAAAAATCTTTTTTATCTTTGCAAATTATGACTCTGCCATCACTCTACATTTTTGCCTGTTTAAAATTTTTTTACAAAAATAAAAACGACTTTAAATCTTTTAATGACATTCATAATCATAATACTAGATACAAGAATGATATATATCCTAAATTCAGCCGCCTATCAAAATCCAGAAATAGCACTACCTACTACGCTATTAAATTCTTTAATAAATTGCCAGAGTCAGTAAGACTTTTACACCAAAATAAATTTGAAGCGTTTGTGAAGGATGTGCTAATTCAAAATCCATTGTACTCTGTGTCCGAATATTTTGATTTAAATTTTTAGTATTATCATTAGTTTTTGTATCTGAGTAATAATTATATCTATGTGTAACTCTTTTTGTATAAATCTACACTATTTGTTTGACTGACTGTAAACAATTTAATTGTATTGTATTGTGGTCAATAAATATTATTATTATTATTATTATTATTATTATTAAATTGAATAGATATAACACTAGTTCAACTGAAGATTCTTAAAAACCATTAAGGATATTTTCCAAATTTTTAATCCTATTGTTTTTAAATTTTAAGGGTTATTATACATATAATATACAATGCTTGTTTGTTAGTTAATTTGCAAAGTTCATAGCGTGCATACATTAACAACATGGCTTTTTGGTGACCATTTGATTTTGAAGAAATTCCTAATTTCTGTAGTGAAAATAGTGAATCTGTGCAAGGTGCTTTGGAGTGCGAAAATGAGGACGTTGACGTGGAATGCGAAAATGTGGACGTAACTACTAAAGGAAAATGTCATTTGTCAAAGGATTGCAAAGTTCTGATACTGAACGTTTATAAAAAGTTAGTTTCGGAAGGTAATGACAAAACTATACTTAGAACTGCGGAATTAACTATAGTGCGTTCAAAGGTGAGTTTGCAGTACAGGGCATATGGAGTAGTTCTTTTTCATATTCTCTAATGGGTTTACACAATGACGCTATCCTTTTCTTGCTTGTCGACGCTGCCAGCTCTAAAACGCGCTGATCTGTGAAGACGCAGTATTCTACAAATGGCCATTTGTTTTTGTTGAGTGTTATTTTAAGTTTTATAAGAGTTGATTTTTGCAAATCATACGAGTTTTTCACATTATTATAATTGACACATTTGACACTTTTACAACATTTGGCAACTCCGCTCCCAATTGCCATAAGAGCTATACTGCAAACTCAAGTTTACAAGAAAATAGATAGTTTTATGTCTAAAAAGACAGAAAGTGACACTGTAGTACAATTAATTAAAGACGAAACAAGTGCAATAAGTAGTGATTTGTGGAAAAGATGTGTAGAACATGTAAAAACAATTGAAACAATTTTTTTTTATAAATCTACCAAATAAATATTCAATAATTATTAATTTAAATGACAGAGATGGTGACACAAACTCTGATAGTGTTATAAAATATGATAATAGTGATAATGATTAATATTTTAATAATTTTAAACTACCAATTGACAAGTTCAAAAAAAAAAATTGTTTGTGCAAATTTGAAGTATTTAATATAGACTATAAAGTCTTTAAAACAAAACGATTTTTAAACATGCCTATATTTATAATTCAAATATAGCCAGTCCAAAGTCTAATAAAAATGTGAAGGAATAACATGTGAGTATATACAGTTCATTCTAAATAGCATATACAGTGGCGGCTGAGACAGGGAGGCGTTGGGACAGTGACCTCCTAAAAATTTTTAGTAAAAAAGCTAAATTTAATACTTTATTTATACTTCTTTAAAATTGCATTAAAGTAGATAGATATAACTGCATATTTTTATTTTTATTATTTCTTATTCAAAGATTTTTCATATAAAGGTTAGATTTAAAAAATTTAAATCAAGAAAACAACGCTCGGATGGACACCCACGGAGTGTCCCAAGATACAGCGTTGCCACATGTAATATCTAATGTTCTTATCTACATATGTATAGTGCGTTCGAAGGTGAGTTTGCAGTATAGCTCTTATGGCAAATGGGAGCGGTGTTGCCAAATGTTGTAAAAATGTCAAATGTGTCAATTATAATAATATGAAAAACTCGTATGATTTACAAAAATCAACTCTTATAAAACTGAAAATAACACTCAACAAAAACAAATGTCCATTTGTAGAATACTGCGTCTTCACAGATTAGCGCGTTTTAGAGGCAACGTCGACAAGCAAGAAAAGGATAGTGTCATTGTGTAAACCCATTAGAGAGTATGAAAAAGAACTACTCCATATGCCCTGTACTGCAAACTCACATTTGAACGCACTATAGCAAAAATTCACTAGTAACGAAAACAGCGGTGAAGGTTAGTGTTGCATATATTAGTGAATTACGGCCGGTGTCCCGTAGCTTAGTTCGGTCGTTGTGATTAGTGACAAGTACTTAAACGTGAAAATGAATACAGTATATTTTAATAAAACTAACGTGCTTAACTATGAAACAAAATTATTAATAAAAAGGTTAAATCTAATATTTAAATACATGTGAAAATGTGTAGGTATCTGCTTAATTAATAACCAAATATGTTATGTTTCTGACTACAAAGCATTGTCCTAATAGTATTGTAATTTTATATATATATATATATATATATATATGTATATATATATATTAAAATATAGTTATACGAGAAAAAAGTAAATAAATAAAAAATACCGGAAAATATGTTCTGCAACTAGAAAAACTGACAAATCTGCCACTTTTATTAAGATTTATGGTCAATATTATTATATTATATTATATTATATTATATATATGGGAAAAAAAGTGTCCCTCCAAATATTTTACTCATCAGCCGCTACTGAGCATATAAGAATACACGTTTATTTAAAATAATTATTACGATCCTGACAACTATCGTTAACAGAACCGTAAACTCAGCATGTTTAATGGTTATACTGTCAGTCATTGTTGGAATCAGTAAGTTAGAGTAGTTTTTTAGGGTTTTGTAGGTATGACCAAAAAACCCTTATACCGTCATTTTGTCGTCTGTCTGTCTGTCTGTCTGTCTGTCTGTCTGTCTGTCTGTCTGTCTGTCTGTCTGTCTGTCTGTTCGGTTAAAATTGTAGCCAAACGGCTAAACCTAGAGAGTTGAAATTTGGCATGTTTATACAACTCTTTGACCCGCACATAGGAAAAATACTAAAACATCTAAAAAGCATACCCCCCTAAAAATATAAACAAATATGTGCTCATCGAAAACAAAAATATTTTTTTTTAATTCTGAGTAGGGTATCAAATGAAAGCCCTTAGTACGTGGATTAACGATCAAATTTTTATTTTTGCAAAATAAATTATTTTGATGCGATTTTTGCCAAAATTGTGCAAATAAAATTTTGTCCCACACCCTGTAGCCCAGATGGTTTAAACTAAAAATCTAAAAAAATTCCAAGTAATGTATATTGGTGTGAACCGAAATAGTACAACAGGAATTTTTGATCAGATTATGTTTTCGGAAAATAACGCATTTTTTGTGGTTTTTGGTTCACAAAGTACAAAAGTTATACCAATGTAAGACACTGATAAGCTAAGCGTCCAATGGCGCAACGCGTTAGTGCGCTGGTGTCGGAAGCTAAAATTCTCTGGAAAACGAAGGGTTTCGAGTTCGAGTACGGACGGAGTGAGTTTTATTTTTCTGTTTTTTTTTTGCATTTTTATTATGTTGAAATTATTTTGTCAAAATTCTAGTTATATTTTGACAAATGTTGTATTTAATTTTTAAGAGCGTAAATTTAATAACCAGTCTTATTATAAGATTAACAGACGATAAATTATTTTAAAAATATCGTTCATTTTGTGATTACTATAAAGTAAAATTTGTCCTACACACTCAGCATACCGCCTTCACTTATTATATACCTGCGAAACCCTGAAATGTGTGAATATTCACACTTCACATCAATTTTTTTAGAAATACTATAATAATCAATATTAATGCAGTATTAGATCAATTACAAAAAGCAGCGAAACAGCAAATATTTTCTTTAATCTGACGAGCTATTCTAAAAGTAATAAATACCATATTATCTGGTTGACACAACTGTATACTTGATTTCTGTTTCTTTCCTTTACTGACAACGAGTCTAATTCCGGTTCCAGGGTTGATGCAATTGAAATGACATCCACTGGCACTTATCCAGTGAATGCCACTATCTCTTCTACGTTGTTTGGCCCTCCAAACAAGTTCATTGTCATCTCTATCTGTTGGGCACAAATCTGGATGCTCTGAGTATTCTGATTCTTGATAACGATCACATTCAAATTCCTATTTATAAAAAAATGAATTAACAGACTTATTTGACAAATTATTTACAATTTCAATTTTTGACTTAAAAAGGTTAATAAAAAAGGTGTGTTATAATCAGTGTTGTAATAGATACATTTGAAAATATATCTAGATACAGATACAGATACTTGAGGAAAAATGTATCTAGATGCAGATACCGATACAAATTTTAAAAAGTATCTAGATACAGATACATTTTTTTTACAATGTATCTAGATACTTCAAGATACTTTTAAGATACTTTCGGAAAAATGAAAACACCACAAAAAAAAGAAATAACTAGAGCAAGGAATATATTTGTTCACAATAAAAAATAAGTTATGCACTATTATTACTCTTAAAATAAACACAAATAGCCTTTGAAGCTGTGTGTCTGAAATATTAACTAACTATATACCTATGTAATCTTCAAAAAAATCACTTTTTTATTCCAATTTCAGCGGATATCTCGAACATTTTTTGTTCGCTAATTGCGATATGAGTTAATTTTGTAAAGTTGACATCTCTTAAACTTATTATTATAAATATTAATACCCAATATTTTATTTAACACTATAATTTTGATAACTAAACCATAAAATATTTAAAATTTTATATAGGTATTGCAAAACTACGTCATATCACTCATGTTTAGATTCATAGTGAAGCATGTTTTTACTCCCACCAAGCAAGAAAGAGTTTACTGGTCGCTGATTGGTTAATTTGAACTTAAAATTCAAATATCTGAATGATGCTAAATGTATTACCAACTTGAAAAATCGTATGGACATATTTTGTAAAAAGACCTTGAAAAAGACAAAATAGGAAAGTATCTGAAAAAAGTACCTGAAATACAGATACTTAGATACTGATTTAAATATCTAGATACAGATACAGATACATATTTTAAAATGTACCTAGATACAGTAACTAGATACTTGCACAGTATCTAGTTACTGTATCTAGATACAAATACCTAGATACATTACAACACTGGTTATAATATGTTTTGGTGATATTACCTCGCATCTGCCATTAATACAATAACTTTGTCTTCCATATCGGGTTCTTCGGGTCTGGCACAATGTTCCATCCGGGAATGTCCATCCTCTGTTCTTATGGTCACCATTTCTCTTTTGACACCACACCATGCATGCTTCTTCAGCTGTTTTAAACGTTAAATCATTATAAAATAGGTAAGATTTACACAAATTACATACAAGGTTTGACAAAAAATTGTACGCGTTTTACAATACTTTGTAGGTTGAGTGACGGGATCATTCATTTGTGGATTGACTGTAATTGAATGTGTTACACTAATTTATTTCATTCGAATTTTATAGTGGTTTTTGTAATTCGATTCTGGATCTGTACGAAGAACAGCGTGTCTGTGTGATTTTTTATTTCAAACTCATAAATACGGAGACAGAAACACTTGAATTTTTTAAATCATTTTTGGAGAAGATCTTTTTCCGAGGCAAACTGTATGTTTTAAATGGATCGGGCGTTTTAAAGGTAGAAAGATGATAGAAAAAATTTAATAAGGTGATGAGAGATCGGGTAGGCTTCAATTTCTAAAACCAACGAAACGGATATCCAGATTCTCGAATTAATCAACAGCAATCGACGATCGATTCTTAGAGAGGTTGCAGAACAAGCAAGAATATCATGAAGGTATTGTCAAGACATTTGGACCAATATGGACAATCATGACAATGCACCAGCTCGCACTTTCTTTATAGTTCAGCAGATTTTAGCAAAGAATAAAATAACCAGTTCCAATTCCACCATACTCACATGACTTCTCCTGTGTCACTTTTTTTGTTATCAAAACTTAAGGAAATCGTTAAAAGGACGCTGTATTGGATTAAAAAAAAAATGATGTGAAGTGTGAATTTTCACACATTTCTGGGTTTTGCAGGTATTTAGTAACTGAATGATGATTATTTGGGATGCCAAAACAAATTTTATGTCAAAATATTAATTTTAATTCGAATGCCTAATACCATTATTTAATTTTCCATTATTTAAATCATAAGCCCCGCACTCTGATTTCGTCTAACATAGAATTAAATTATAATTTCAACACTTCCCACTGGATATTTAATTTACGCTTTTAAAAATTAAATACAACATTTACCAAACTATAACTAGAATTTTGACAAAATAATTTAAACAAAATAAAAATGCAAAAAAAAACAGAAAAAATAAAATTAACAGGAATCGAACTCTAGTTTGCAAATTACAAAGCGCACGACAAAACCAACTACGCTACTAGAGCTTACTTATCTGGTGTGTTACATAGCGAATTAAATATTTAACATATTTTAGTTAAAAACACAAAAAATGCGTTATTTTCCTAAACCATAATCTGATCAAAATATCTTGTTATACTATTCAGGTTCACACCAATGTACATTACTTAGAATTTGTTTCAGATTTTTAGTTTAAACCATCTGGGCTACAGGGTGTGGGACAAAAAAATGTTTGCAAAATTTTGGCAAAAATCGCGTCAAAGTAATTTATTTTGCAAAAATAAAATTTTGGTCGTTAATCCACGTACTAAGGGCTTTCATTTGACACCCTACTCAGAATTTGTTTATATTTTTAGAGGCATATGTTTTTTAAATGTTTTACTAGTTTTCCTATGTGCGGGTCAAAGAGTTGTATAAGCATGCCAAATTTCAACTCTCTAGGTTTAGCCGTTTGGCTACAATTTTTACCGAACAGACAGACAGACGACAAAATAAAGGTATAAAGGTTTTTTGGTCATACCTACAAAACCCTAAAAAAGATCTAAAAGCGATTACAAAAGTGCCTATAAAATATATTTTGGAAGTGGATAAACGCGAAAAATTCATTTTAAATAAAAATGATAAATACATAATGGCAATTGAATAATAACATGATTCAAATATAAACAGATAACCTGTTATGGAACCTCTACTGAGCGAGTAAGCGAGTTGTAGTACCTGTGTGTATTCGACACTCGTTCCGCTAGGTGCAATACCTTCACTCGCGCATGCCTTTACTCTTCAACGAGTAGCTAGCAAAATTGTCCAGTGTAACTGAGCCTTTATTAATAAAATTTTAAGACGCTAAATCTCGAATTTTTTTATCAAACCTCATCCAACATCGAATATTAAGAGTGTTAGTCAGAAATACGGGTGCATAGAATGCATTCTGGTATTAGAATGATCTTAGTGTTTAAGAAACTATCTTTAAAAAGTTACTTACTGTCTGAACTCGTTTTCTGCATTCCAGAGCCCGTTAAATCAGTATCAACTTCTCTGGCTCTCTCGCAGATTTGATCCGCGAATTCTCTCACTGTCATTCGAGGAACATTTAGACACTGTTGGGCGCTGCAAGCCTGAAATCTTCTGTCTGGGCCTAAACAATGCAGGCCACCTCCCTCGGGCCTAAAAATAACATTTTTTACTTTAAATATCCAATATAAGTAAATTGTTTAGACAACAAGAATCAACCAAACAATACCGGTTTAGTTTATCATGCGTATATGAACGGTCTACGGTATCAAGAATGCTTCGGGTAGGTGTTATTCTGACGCAAGGCGTACCTTAATGTCAAACTATCACTATCCACTTAATCAGACTCTTGATTCCTAAAATGGAGATCCGTAAAAAAAAAAACATCCGAAACATTCTTGATACCGTTTAAACGTTTATGTGTTTTTATCGGGCTAAGCATGCAAATGCATACTTTCGCGCACCTCTAGAAGAGCGAAAGTTGGATTTTCGCTTAGTATAAAAAAGAGTTTACCTAGGATTATTACATCTTCTTGTAGTAACCATAATCCCACTACTCCCCGCTCTAAGTCTTCCTTCTTCCCCATATAAACAGCCGCTGGCACAGTCACTGAAGGGCAGCCAGTCGCTCCAACCTCCGTCAATCCTGACTGCGGGACCCATGGCTTGCAACCCGCTATAGGATTGCAGAGCGGCCAGTCCCTTGGCTGTACAACGGCCTCCTCGACACCATAGACCGTGGCCGCATGTTGTGCCCTCCAAGGCAGGATGTGAGGTCCAGGTATAACGTTCGCGTTGGCAATGAAGATCACGACAGACGTCATCTAAGGGTTGTTGGGGAGAGTGTTTGCTACCACGACCATATTTTAACATACCTAGAAAAATAAATAACTCGTACAGTGTGAGGTTCCATAAAAGCAAGTCCCTTCATCACGGAAGAAATTCATACAGTTGCCAACAAATACCATGACCGACTCATTGAACATGAAAATGAACTTGTGGGAAATTTAATAAATGTCCTTGACAACCGAAGGTTAAAGAGACTTTGGCCAAACGACCTACCGCAACACTGAAGACATATAAGTGATATATAAGCAGAAACGTCACTGGATGTCTCCCATACATGCCCACTACTTTCAACTAATTTACTTAATACTCGCAATGAAGTAGTTAGTAAATTTAAAAAAAAATAATAATAAAAGCAAGTAACAAAAGAGCAAGTCATATACAGCAGTTTACATCTAAGTTGGCAGTTCGCAGTATGATGCGCAGTAGACTCGGTATATAAAACCAGACGGAGAGCATTCCATGCTTGATCCTTGTACGGGTAATTTCATAAAGTAGAACATATAAAGCATAGTTGAAGTATGTTTTGTTTCTATTTTCTGTTGCGATGTCTGTTTAATAGGCTAGAGAGGCCGTGCAGATGATACGTACCTTACATATCACTTTAGGTATAAACAACTGTAAGAGTAATGCAAACGAGCAAGTCAATGAACTAGATTCTATGAACATTCTATGAACTAGTCATAGAATGCCAACGACAAAAAAGCAAGATCAACGCAAGAGCAAGCGCATTTTATGCAAGCGAAAAAGAGCAAATCCTATAAGAAGTAACAAATACTGAATAAAAACTATGATAGTGAAAGTTAATTATTGGAAGAACCCGAACGGCTAGAATTATTCTTAAAAAGTCTTTTGAACTAATCTTTTTCTTGTTCTTATACTTGTTTTTGTCTTTACCTGTCTTATTCAGAGCCGCAGTAAGGAAAACTTGCGATAGGGGCAGAGACGTAGCAATGTTTTTGGCGCCCTTGACAAATTAAAAAAAAACTCCTCACAAAAAAAAGGTCTTCATCTCTCAAAATCCAAGTGATGAGCAAAAAAAAGGTCTTCACCTCTCAAAATCCAAGTGATGAGCAAAAAAAAGGTTCTCGCCCATAATTTGCGCCCCCTACAAAAGGCGTCAGCGCCCCTTTCCTTAGTGCGCCCGGGGCTGTCGCTCCTCCACCCCCCTTACTACGGCTCTGCTCCTAAGTCAAAAAGTAACTGAAAGGGCGTCGTTTTGTAATGAACACCAGCAGTTGCGTTGGATGAATCATGTGATTCTGTACCGATGGAAAAATGGAAACAAAAATAAAATATGCTTAAATATAGCACATACTCGTACATATATGTGTACGTTCGAAAGACGATCTGACAGACGCTTTTGGGGGCCCCATAGCATTCCGGGGCCCGACACTGATAGCGTCATGGTAAGTCTGCCACTGGTCATGAGTTGAAATCATTGACGTCATATAAATAGACTCAGCACGCTCTATGCCTTAGCATTGTTTGTTATGAAGCCAGGACCCTGTGGAGACGAAAGGGGGATTCACCCCGAGGAGCATAACAAGTTGCCTAATTTACATTTATTTTGTTCAGCTATCGATAGGAAAAACGCCGGCGTCATATAGTGTTTATGATTGTTTTGTTGTTTTATTTTTTCTATTTTACTATTTTACCTTTCCATCATCTTTCAACTTTTAATAATATTGCCATAAATTGCATTTAAAGAGTTGTGAACTGTATTTCAACTATTTAGTATTTTAAATACTAAAAAGTATTGTTTAATTAAAATATTATTATCTGTCTCAATTTGTAATTAGAAACTAAGAGGAAAATTTCATTTTTTATGTTGTCTATTTAAAATATCATCTTAGGGTGGTACTGCTGAAATGGCACCTTTCAAAACATTTGACAATTCATATTTGACATTAAATTATATGTCAATTATTCAAAAGTATTTTTATACAACCAAAATAAGAACATAACATCAGAAAATATGCATAAGAGACAACAATTAGATAAATATAAAAAAAAAACACATATATAACGCTTATGGAAAACTTTTAGAAAAAAATGGAACAAAATTAAAAAGAAGCGAAATTATAGACCTTGTGGCAGATATTTTTTCAGTAAATCTTGGTATCCTTTTTGTTGTGAAATATAAAATAATTTACCCATTTCAATTTCTTTAGATTTCTGAAGGAGAAGTAAGAAAAATTTTAAATGAAGGTGTAGAAAATTTAAGACCGACGAACATGGGAAGAGGTAATAATAAGAAAACAGATAGAACCACAGACTACATGTTTCGGAAAGATTTGCAGAGAAAAATTTGGGATTTAAATTCAAAAAATGAATATTTTTTTAAAAATATGTTATTAAATTTTGAAAAACAAGAATTAGATTTTAAGGGCAGCAGAATAAAATGATAAATTATTATTATACAGTCTGTTCCAAACGGTTAAGCGGAACTAAATTTTGCAATCTAGTTACTTTCATCGTTTAAATCGTGCTTTTCGACCGTTTTGTTTAAGCTTTGTAAATCATACTTACAATACACATTTTTTGTTAAGGTTAATATCATTTTAAATTGTCATTTTCTTTATATTTTGATTTTTTGTCATTCTTAATACAAATTTCCCATTTATTAATTTTTTTGTCATTAAAATATATTAAAAAAATAATTTAATTTTGACATAGGTAATTCGTTTCCATGGTTTCATTGTTGTAATTTTAAACTTTGACATTGCAACGTGAAAAATGAAATAACCCAAGCAAGGTCCCTTGTCGTGACAACCTAAAAGAACGAAATTCCCATTTAGTTCCGCCTAAGCGTTTGAAACAGACGGTATAATATGTATTTTTTTTTTTATATTTTATCACGATAATTCATTGATAATCGTAATATTATTTACTATTATACGAGTAATAATCGAAAGTTTGATGAAATAAATATTAATATATACATTCAAAATATTTGACATGTCAATCACAATTTTGACATGTCAATTTAGTAATAACCTCAATATGATGAAACTTAACCATACTTTTAAAAGCCAGATTTACAAGTTCACATGATTCTACAAAAGTCTATTTACACCACAACAGTCACTAAAGTAACCAGATTTAGTTTCGTATTACAAAGTGAGACAGATTATACATACATATAGATTTTTTCCTTAAAAAAAAAAGAATTTGTATTCATTACTTTGAATACATCAGAAAAGTATTTTACCCAGCACTGATTATAGATTATCTTTATAATTTGGCAGATAAATTTTAATTTATCATGGAATAAATGATATAATATCTGCCCGTTTTAAATTTAGAAAGTGTCTGAAGCATTACTATACAATATGATCGAGAAAAAAAGGTGTCTAGATAGACAAGAAATTAATTTATTTTTATATTAACAAAATTGTCCACTGTTCATTTTAAATTCAGGGCCTACTAGACATTTTTTTCGATCGTTGTATTTTAAATGTATGTAATTTAAAAACATATATATTTGGCTAATTGCCTAAGTATCAAAGACCATAAACATGAAATAAAAAAATAAAACTACAATTTATCTTAAAAATATACTAATAAATAAGGTTAATTTAATATTATTTATGAAATTTATTTTATTAGTTTGCAGTTTACTGTTTTAAAAAATCATATTTTTACTTGCAATTCTTATCGGCAAAACATTGATGTTAGCAATGGGGTTTTATGGAGTATGGTTTATATGACGTCATTGGATGTCAGCAACACGCACAACTCCTCGGGGCACCTTCCCGTTCCCCGCCTAAGATGGTGTTGGCTTCACAACACATCGCCCTCGTTCAGTCTCTATATTATACTACCTCAGTGGTTCCCAAACTTTTTTGACCGCGACCCGGTACGAGGTTTTAAAATTTTTCGCGACCCACCTTATGAAAAAAAAACATTTATTTACGAAACAAATTTTATTTTAAAGCAGTAGCTTTATAGTAATAAAGAGTAATACATAGTAATAAAGAGTAATACATAGTAATAAAGAGTATAGTATAATAATAAAGAATATAGTATAGTAATAAAGAGCACAAATACACACTATTCTAGTGATTAACTGACGTAAAAAAAAATAATATGAACAAAAAAAAATCTTTTTTGTGTTTTTACAATTTTTTTCGCGACCCGGCAAAAATTTTCTGCGACCCGGTGCCGGGTCGCGACCCACACTTTGGGAAACGCTGTACTACCTCATTGGTTGAAATCTCTTCACATTTCTCTGCCTAGGGCACCATTTCCAAATATATATGCCTAAGATACATTCATATACCCAATATCTCAATACAGAAGTAGAATATTTTCTAGTAGGTATATTATTATACATACATTGTTGGTCTGCATCAAATCTTTCGCCAGGTAATGCTCCTTCTGCGCTATGATCTAGCTGTCCTGCTGAACTACCATGATCTAGTAAGCATCTAGACTGAGTAGTACTGAAAAAGAATTACAAAATTATTTACAAACGAACCTAGTCTTAACAAAATGGCAATAAAAAATAGGATATAGTTATCAATTCAATCTTTAATTTTACATAATAATTACTCAATTGTTGTCATAAATATTTTACAATGCGTAAATTATTTCTTTGTAATTACGTGAAATGATATAAATTCATAAATTGTCCCATATTTCACAGGACATTAAACTACATACTCTAGAAATTTCTGTAGGTATCTTCTGCTGCAAGCAGACCAGGTGATTTTGCCACTTCCTAGTGTTGGTGACATAATGTAGCTGCTAGGATCGCAGTCGTTTTCAGCTAAGGGACCATCATGCCTCATACCCAAACTAGAAAATATTTCATAATATATTGAACAGAATTATTCTAAATTTCACAGTGAAACATAATGTAATAAAGAAATAAAATAATTACTCAGTTGGTTCCAGGGGCGAACACAGATTTTTGGCTTGGGGGGTCCAATTATACATAATTTTTATAAACACAGAGCAAAATTTCAATTTCATGTGAAGAGTACAAAAAAAGGTCCTCACTCTTCTAAATTATTAGTGAAGAGCAAAAAAAGGGTCCTCACTTCTAAATTTTAAGTGAAAAGCAGAAAAAAAGTCCTCACTTCTTACAGTACGGGGGGGGGGGTTCCGGACACCTTGGACCCCCCCCCCCTTGTGTGCGCCCCTGGTTGGTTCCACCAAGTTTTCTCGGTCTTACTCGGTACTAGTACAGCAGACGTTCGATTATGTGCATTCAGAGGCAAACAGGAACGGTGTTCCGGTTTCTGAAATTTTAGAAAATATCGTTCCGGTTCATGAATTTATTAAAATTATCGTTCCGATTCGTGAATTTATTGAAAATATTAAAAATGTTGTTGTATTATTTAGTCGCACAATAATTTTCCGGTTCATGAAATTTTCCGTTTCTTGTAGTACAAGGTGTCTCAAAAGAAATTTTATATTTATTTAGTTTACTGCGTGAACGCAACGTATCCGAGGGGCGCGGGGGTTATGTCAATCGGTAGCCTGGCTCTTGGGAATTTAGTCGCTATGGAGCGTTTCTCGGGAGCAGACCGCGCGTTATGCGTGCGAGAGTTTTACAAAAACGGTGATTCGGCGACTGTAGCGCGTAGAAAATTCTGCAGTATTCGAGGTTTTCGCCACTTAAATGATGCGCCAAGCATTCCTCTCATTCGAAATTGGGTTAAAAAACTTGAAGAGACTGGTACAACGCTGGATAAATCAAAATCCGGGCGACCTAGGTCATCAAGAACGGTAGAAAACGTGGAGAATGTTAATCAGTCTGTTCGTGACGACCCGAACCTTTCAATTCGGAAGCGCGCAGTGCTTTAAATGTGCATAGATCATCATTACATCGCATTATGCACAAAGACCTAAAGCTGCACCCCTACAAAATTAAATTGGTGCAAGAATTAAAGCCCCAAGATGCCAGTGAGAGGCTTAATTTCGTAAATCAGGTGATTGAGCGATTTTCAACGTTTACCAACATTTTGTTTTCGGATGAAGCTCATTTTCATCTTAATGGCCACGTAAATAAGCAGAACTGCCGCTACTGGAGTGCAACGAATCCGAAACGCAAACATCAGAAACCCCTACATTCGCCTAAAGTGACCGTATGGGCTGCGATGTCGGCGCGAGGAATTATCGGCCCTTACTTTTTTGAAGACGAAAGGGGGCGTGCAGTTACAGTGAATTCAGAGCGTTATGTGGAGATGTTAGACAACTTCTTGGTACCTGAACTGCAAAACTTTCCTGACTATAACCAAAGAACATGGTTCCAACAGGACGGAGCAACTTCACACACGTCCAATATGTCTCTGCCACGTGTTCGTGAAATTTTCTCAGGCAAATTGATCTCCCGGAGAGGTGACATAAATTGGCCTCCACGCAGTCCAGATTTAACCCCTATGGACTTTTTCCTATGGGGTTATCTTAAATCTAAAGTTTACGCCAATAAACCGACTTCACTGGCGCATTTGAAAGAAAATATCCGTCACGAAATGGCAGCCATCCCTGAGTCCACCTGCCGAGACGTCATAAGTAATTTTACTGTTCGATTAAATGAGTGCCGAGAACGCGAGGGTCTACATTTAGACGATATTATTTTTAAGAAATAAATCCCCAAAAAGTGTATTTTAATAATTAATAAACATTTTTTCTATATACGGCTTACTTTTTTTTTAATCGATCCACTAAATATAAAATTTCTTTTGAGACACCTTGTATGTAGTCTATTATAAATAAACCAGGGATGTCTAATCAAATTGTTCAAATGATCGAAAGTTTACTTTAAAATGTTTAATTAATATTATTTCATGTTTATACAAGGTGTGTAAATTAAGTAACCGAACTGATTTTTTTATATATAATAGAATACAATTACAATTCAATATTGTCTCCCTGAAAATAACTTCCTTGGGAAGCCACACAGCGCTGGAGACGGTTCGTCCAATCCTCATAGCAGTGCTGGAACTCGGATACTGAAATAGCTTTCAGCTGGTCGGTTACGGACGTTTAAATGTTTTCGAGTTTCTCAAAATGATGTCCCTTGATGTGATTTTTCAATCTTGGAAAGAGGAAAAAGTCACAAGGACTCAAGTCAGGCGAATAAGGAGGCTGAGGAGCCACAGGAATGTTTTACTGGCCAAAAATTCGTTTATTGAAATTGCTGTGTAACAAGGAGCATTGTCGTGATGCAACATCCAGTTGTTCTTGATGTTTGGTCTCACACGCATGACCATTTTTCGAAGTTTTTCAAGAACCTCTCGGTAAAAGTGTTGATTGACCGTTTGGGCTTGAGGCAGAAACTCTTTGTGGACGATTCTCTGGCTATCAAAAAAGCAAATCAGCATGCATTTGATCTACGACTTGCTCATTCTTGCTTTTCTGGGCCGTGTTAAAATTTATTTTAACAAAAAACCAACAAAAAACAAAAGAATAAAACACTTGTACCGCAATGAATTCTTATCTTAATAACGACACCTCATTATTTTGGGATTATATCAGAGATAGGTAATTCCGGTCACTCCTTTGCCATTGGTCAGTTTTTGATAAGATATTAAATTTTTATACGCTACACTTTTCGTCAGCAGGGCACATTACAAATATATATAATTACATTTTATTTCTACAGATAACACATGTGCCGCTTTTTATCGAAAAACACCTAACTAAAGTACCGTTGCATATTTTTGCCGGACCCTAGTCATGAGTTTCACATAAACAAAACTTAACTCTAATACAGAGCTAATACTAAAATCTAACAAAAAATAATTAGTCTACTGTTGAATCTAATAAAGAACATGCGTGTCACAATTTCAGATTAAGTGTCAATTAAGGGAAATACTTTATTTGCCGATTAATGATGAGGTATAAACCTCTGTCTGGTCATCCATGAAGGGTATTTTCGTTTATAACTAGGGTCCGGCAAAAATATGCAACGGTACTTTTACCATAGGCGTGCTATTTTAAACTTTATTTCAACAAAAAACCAACAAAAAACAAAAGAATAAAACACTTGTACCGCAATGAATTCTTATCTTAATAACGACTCCTCATTATTTTGGGATTATATCCGAGATAGGTAATTCCGGTCTCTCCTTTGCCATTGGTCAGATTTTGATAAGATATTAAATTTTTATACGCTACACTATTTGTCAGCAGGGCACATTACAAATATATATAATTACATTTTATTTCTACAGATAACACATGTGCCGCTTTTTATCGAAAAACACCTAAACGTAACACTCTAAAGTACCGTTGCATATTTTTGCCGGACCCTATTTATAACCAACCAATAATTGGCAATTAGTGTTTCCCTTAATCTATTATTTTTTTTTCTGAAATATAATGCTTTGGTGGATTTTATGTTATGACAAAGATTTAACAATGACTAACTAGTATCGAGTGAGATCGAATAAAACTTAGTGGAATTAATCGAGTATTTGCTTTATTTCTTTATTATATCTGATAATAATTTGTGTTATTAGAAGTATAATAAAATATACATGTGTTATGTAAGTGGAAGTTTAATTGGTATTATCTATAAATAAAATCTTACTTGTGTCCAATTTCATGTGCAACCACATATACACTTTCAAAATGTCTTCCTTCATTAACAGTGCAACTGCTGGTTGCAGTACACATGCCAGCTACTGGAGCCAGACCTGAAAAAAAAGTATATTTGCAATTTGTTGTTGCACGCAATTAATTACAATTATGTAACAATTTTCAATATTTTTATTTCCTATTAGTTGAGATTCCCGTACTTCGTACGTTTTTAGAGTTTAGGATGGATGACCAAATGTTGAATGCTGGAGGGAAATGGAAAAACGAAATCAATAAGGAAAGCCACTATCAAGATGGGAAAAGGAAAGGAAGGAAATATATGAATATTGTGGCTACTCAACAACAGCGGTAAGACTACAAAGAACGAATGGAGAAGAAATGGGCCACAAAGTAACAGAGCGAATGATCGACATACAACAAACGGAGCAAGATACAAAAATAAGAGAATCAAGATATAACAGCAAATATGAAAAGACCTGGACGCTGAGAAAACCACAGTATTTGACAGAAAAAGGTAGTAGAGAGAAGAAAAAAGTAATAGCGAGATTTAGATGTGGAAATGAGGAGAGGGACAATAATTTTTGGATGAAAGAGGACGAAAGAACATGTAGAATGTGCAGGGAAGATAAAGAGACAATGGAACATTTGTTAGAAGAATGTAAAGAAATACGACACAGAACGGAAACGAGAAAGGAAATTTTGGATGAAACAGGATGTATGAATGGATGAAAGAAGTGAAAAACAGAAGGGAGGAAATTAAGGAAAGGAGTTAACGAAGATATTAATTAAAGGAGAAGGAGAGTAGATTTTAAGCCGAACGGCGAAAATTATAATTATTATTAAGTGAAAGTTAATTACTGTAAGAAAAAATGTACTAAATAATATTTAATAATAAAAATATCTATTATGACCAAAAAACTTTTTATACCGTCATTCCTTTGTCTGTCTCTCTGTACGGTAGAAATTATGGCGAAACAGCTAGATCTAGACAGTTAAAATGTGGCATGCATATACAGTTCTTTGATAACATATAGGAAAAATATAAAGCCTTAAAACAAAAACGCACCAACCAAAAAATATAAACAAATTTGTGTTTAACGAAAAAATATATAAACAATACAGTCGCGATAGTGTGAACATATGTTTGTCTGAACAACGCGCTAATATGAATACTCTTTTTTATTGTGTACTTGTAGTGTGAACAGCGGACAAGACGCGGTAACATGAACAATGCAAAGTGTACATTAATATAATGTTCCATTACTCGACGAAAGTAACCGCAGTTGAAGTTTTCCGTTCCGAAAGTGTACGACATTAACCTTTTCAGACTAGAAAATTTTGGTTACTTTTTTGAAACCAAACTAACCGTAGAAATATCGCGGTTAGTGTGGTTATTTCCTCCCACTACAAATTTCAGATCTAATGTAAACTGCAAAAGGCGGGAATTTCAGAACAATTTCAATAAGGCGAGAGTTAATTGGAGGGAATTAATCGTTTCTTTATAGTGCAAGTAGTAAATTTTAATATTATTTTACTATAGTCTATAATTAAAACAGTAAGAATGAGTGCAAGTAACTGATTTTTAGTAATATTGATCGATGTCGTGAAAAATAATATCGGGAAAAATCATATATGTTCTTATATAATGTGCTATTGTAAACAAGTACTAATAAAACAAATATTTTTATGAGTAAGTTAGTAAGAGAATATCTATAACCTATAACGTCCATAAAATGACAGTTCAGTTGTCTGTTTTATCAATTGTGAAGTGTGACTACCGTTCCGTAACTAAAACTCGTTTTCAGGTAACCACTGGGTAACCACAACTTTCCACGACTTTACCGTAACCGCGTTCGCGGTAGTTAGATGTGCAGTTACGGAACATTGTATAAATAATGTCTTTATGCATTTTTGAAACTTAGATGTTTTAAAAATTTACAAACCCCGTTGTCTACAAACGCAATAACCTTGTATAGATCAGCAGAAATCTTTAATAACTGGTTTTTATAACAATATTCCTGAGGTATGTAGTCTGCAGTCTTCATAACAAATTTAAACTTTGATTTTCAATTGCTAACATTTCTAGGTCAAAAGGTTGGTACGCAGCCAAAACATTCAAGAAATAATTTGATACTGTTCTGGATGCACATTTTACTTACCAACTACTTGGCTTGATATTTTGCCGTGTTTACTAACGACATACAAGTCCAACCCGGTAAGTATAAGTGCGTGATCCCAGTGAGCTGGATCTTGGTCACCAGGTGGATTCTGACTTCTTTGCCAGGAGCAAAAACTGCTTAAAAAACGATCTATATCATGTGGACGAGCCAGACCATTAGGTTCTTCATGGAGTACTTCTAATCGTTTTAACACAAAGTTGACTGGTCTTCCTAATGAAGGATCATGATAAAGCAACTGTACCTGAAAATCAAATAATATATAATATACAATTATCTGAAACTCTTTCTTCTTTCAACGGATTTATTAAGACCTGTTAATGAAAGTAATATTGATAATGAGATTATGATATTACCCTGCGTGTTAGGCAACCAACGTAACAGGCAAGCTGAGCGGTATATCTATTAAAAACAATTACACTAGACTCTCGCTAATCCGGCACTTATTAGTTCGGCCTCTCAATAGTCCGTCGTACCCCCACCACGATGGTATACGCCAGGGTACGCCGGACTGTTGAGTTAAAGCCGGATTAGCGAACTGCATAAAATTCGCGAATCCGGCCTTGACTCAACAGTCCGGCGTACCCTGGCGTCTGACTCGGGATCCCCCTGTTAGATAGGGGGATACCTATCTTTTTTCAAAAAAATTTCTTAGTATTAATTGTATTAAAAATGTATTACAAAAAAAAGAAACATAAAAATAAAATACATATACAATAAAACATAAAAATTTAAAGGAATTTCTGGTCTTGTCACATGTTGACGGCCGGATTACTGAGTGTGTCGGATTACCAAATAAACTCTCAGTAATCCAGGCTCGCTCAGTAATCCGTTCGTTTTTTGTGCAAGGAATAGCCGGATTTGCGAGAGTCTAGTGTATTATACCATGGATACAATTTTTGACAGCAATATAAACCTTGTTCATTTTCATTTGCAACATAGAAAAAACCATATTTACTAGCAAAATCAAAATATTTTATTGAAAACTCAAATAAAAAAAAAATATATAATAATAAATAAATAACTAATAAAAACTCATAATAAATGTTCAAAAGTTTCTTCGTTTACTTGCATACAAAATGTTAAGCGATCATAAAAATGATTCAAAACATTCAGCAATTGCTCTTGAGGTATATTGTTGGATGCTTGAACAATTTTGTCTTGCAGTTCAGCAACATCCCTAAGTTTTCCATTATATACTTTGGCCTTTAAATATCCCCAATAAAAAAAATCATTGGGTGCCAAATCTGGAGATCTCGCTGGCCAATTCGACCCTCCTCTTCCAATCCAGCTATTTGGGAAAGTTCTATGTAAATCAGTGGCGGTCGGTGAAACATGTTTGGGTATGCAATTAGTATGATTGGACAAGCTCGTACTATATCGCTCAACAGCAGCATAGCAACGACAAAGCACGAGCGTGTGTATTCCTTGTAATTGCATACCCAAAAATGATTCACCGACCGCCACTGATGTAAATATTCTTTAACTATTCTAGAATAATGGACTTGTGCGCCATCATGTTGAAACCAGACTTGTCCATTAATATTCAGGTTTTGCAACGCAGATAATATTTGGTTCTGCAAAAGGGCTAGATATTTTGCGGCATTAAGGTTACCGTCAATAAAAAAAGGCCCTATAATATTGGTTCCTATTATCCCTGCCCAAACATTTAATTTTTGCGGCCTTTGAGTTCAGGAGGAATGAAACAAAGGTAAATTTTCTCGACTCCAGTACCTAAAATTTTGTCTGTGCACTTCACCATTTAGAGTAAACGTTACTTCGTCAGTATATAAAATTCTTTGAAGCATTGTTGGGCCAGAATTATTTTTTTCAAACATTTCAAAATCCAGACGTACTGCTGCGTCCCTTTCTAACAATTCTTGATGGTTTTGAAATGTGTATGATCGAAACTTTTCTTTTTTTAAGAAGTTAAAAACAGATCTAATACTGACACCAACGGTTTGTGCAATTGATCTTAAAGTATTTTGATTGTTTTCTTCCACTTGTAATAATATTTCCAACTGCTTCTCGTCTGTAAGCACGTGGAATGTTGTTCTTTTTTTTAATTTTTATTATGTTTTGACTTAAGACATCCTTCGCGATGAAATTTATTAACTAGTCTTGAAATTGTAGAGGGATTTGGTATTGGCCGATCTGGATAAGTTGCACTAAATACAGCAGAAACTTCTCTTAAACTCATTTGGGAGTTATACCAAGTTACTATCATTATTTTTTCTTTATCTGTATACATGTTAATCAATTTTTAAATCAGCAATGAGTAAAAGTATACACACTAATTGTCTATGTTGCAAATGAAAATGAACACGATTTATATTGCTGTCAAAAACTGTATCCATGGTAATGACATAGTACATGTTGCATTAAAAAATATATTCACGGTATAAAAAGCTGTCTGGGTCTAGATCAGGGTTCCCCAAACTTTTTTGACCGTCGATCTCCAGAAGAGTTTTTCGACTTCTTATCGCCCCCTCTATTTTACAATTACATAATTATTATTATTATTAGTTTTTAATAATAATATATATTTATTTAACTATATAGTTAATTTACAAAAACATATATATGTACATATCCAGAAAAAAAATATTTATATAATAAATTACAAAACTATTTTACAGAAAAACATTCTCTCTTACATAACTAATACATCATTTTTTAAATCTACTTAAATTTGTCTCTTGCTTTAAGTTTTCCGATAAACTAAATATATACTATTATAATAGGACAAGAAAAAATACGTTTATATGATTTCATATATTGTTTGTTGTAGAGTGTTTTTTATTTATATTAAATTTATCTAATATAATTATATCTAATCAGATGCATTACAATAATAGTATTATTAAATAAAATTGACTGTCTTCGTCAATGTGATGGGTTCTGTTGGTGACTCTTTCTAAGGTTATCAATGTCGGATTCAAAATTAGTTAATTTCAGCCTTAAATTGCCAAGGAATTTTACATCTAACTTGTTTCTCTGTTTTGTCAGGATGGAATTAACATGGCTAAAACTAGCTTCAACCATTTAATTTTTTTCCATCGACCCCCAATCGACCCCAAGCAATGTCATATAGGCCCCCGGGGGTCGATTTCATTTTTTATGTTATATATTGACAGTACATTTATAATATTATCATAGTATTGGTTCACACGGATACGCCAAAGTCTGTTTACACCACAACAGTCACCAAAGTAACCAGATCTAGTTTCGTATTATAAATTGAGACAGATTATAGCGCTGCGAACCGAGTACGATTTACACTGGACAAATACAGCATAGCGGAAAATTTAAAATAAGTTACAACTAGGGCATGAGCGTAGTAACTGGGTTAGCAAGTGATTTTTTTTTATTTAAAAAAGTTTAATAAGATATTCAAATAAACAAGGCAGATAATACACTTACGTTATTTATACGACATAAATTCAGTTTAATGGGGAATTTGAAAAAGTTAAAAAAATATTAATTTTAAAAATGATGTACTATATATAAAAAGAGAGATTTAGCTAAAAGAGTTTAAATAAAGCAATAAAACAAACAATATAGCTTCAGAGCTAAAGTTTCTTATTTAAATAATTATTGTAAATAAAAATTAAAAATATATGTATATATGAATGTCTAAAAATTATATCAATAACTTCTTCTTTGGGCACAATCAGCTGGCCTCACATTAGTCCTGTATCTTGATCTGTTAATTGTCAAGTGTCAAAAAATATTTATATGTCAGATAACGTAACAAATATATAACTGCGTAAAAACAAATTACTTGGAGAATTTTTTCCATAAAATCTACGCCAAGAATATAAATAAAAGTCTAAATATGCAAATAATAACAAAATACAGTGGGTGGCCAAATTATTAGGGACAGTGCAGATTTTTTGTAATTTTCAAATGAATTTAATGAGGAAATAAGTGGCTTTGGGTCTCGTATTTATTTTTATTCATTAGAGTGCTTTATTTAGAATATAAAACGACATAATTGCTTATTCATAATCATTTATTTTTGTATAAAGAGTGTTAATTTAACAAATTAAGTAAAATCTTAATATTTTGTAATGCCACCCTTTGCGTTTGGGCATGTTTTCTGTGCAGCCTTTTGCGTTGTGTCGGAGATTGGGGTTGTGATGCCACTCTCTGATAAGGGTTTCTATAAATTGCCGCTTGGTGGTGATGATTTCTTTGGCGATCTCCCGCTTTTTAAAATAATAATGATACCAGCAACAAGAATATAGAAGAAAAATGATTTAAAAACAATTTATTTTCTCACAAAATGCATTTAAACTTGAAAATTACAGGGGGGTGTGCTGTCCCTAATAATTTGGCCACCTACTATATATGAAAAAAATTAAATAATATAAATAATATATATTTCCAATGTACGGCACTGAACATCTGTCAACTTGGACTAAAAACAATATTTTAACAGTGTAATAGGAATGACGATCTAAACCAATCCGAAGCAAAGACAAACAGCTCCTATCTTCTTACACACATTTTTCTACTTTGAAATAGACCATAGTCTCGGCTTTCGCCATTTTCAAAACATAAGTACGTCAGACCCATACTAATAAGAACCCTATATTTGTTATTTATTATTTTGTTATAAAATAATGCGGTAATGGATGGCTTTGACCGAAACCGGCGCCTCAGTTACCGATAGTACGTAATTTTGGCCTAAAATTTAGTAATCAGTATTTAAATCTAACTATAATTTTATTTGAGAAATAAAAATCTATCCCACATAAAATTTATAAATTTATTAATTAAATAATTTATTTGTAGTTTAAAATATCAAATTAAAAAATCAATTAGAAATAAAATAAATCTTTTTATGTAACAGGATTAATTTGATAAGGATTTTAATCTACCTAATGGTCATTCTTTGCTCGTTATCAGTTTAAACAAGACGTAGTTTGATTTTAAATGAAAAACAGTTTTTGAAGATTTTTTAAATATATTTTTATTGTTATAAGTGCCTTTTGGGTCATCCCTACGACTTGAAGGATGCTGGAAGACAGCATTTTTATTTTTCGAGTGCCCAATAATTCAACTTTAACAAAATGCGAGGCGAAAAATATTTACAAAATTGTTTTTGTGGATTATTCAAAAAATGTAAGTATTTTTAACGCCCCAATAGACTTTTATTTAAAGTTTCTTGGGGTTAAATATTAAAATAGTATTGGGGGAAGATCCCAAAAGGGGTATTACTCAAATATATCAGAAAATAAACGTGTTTGCCGGTATTTTTTTAACGCCCTAATAAGAGTTTTACTCAAAGTTTTTTGGGGTTAAACTTTCAATGGGTATTGGGGAAAGACCCCCAAAGAGGTATTATTATATATTTACTACTTTTGTATTAAATATATGGGTATTACTGAAATATATAGCCCGTTTCTTTGGTTTAAGCGGAATTATATTTTAAATTCTAGTAAGTTTTACCGATTAAGTAAGGTTTTTGTTTAGCACAAGCCCTTTTCAAACTCTAAAAAGAGAACTCGTGACGATTTATAAAAATGAAAATTCCATTTAGTTCCGCTTAAACGTTTGGAATAGCCTATATACGCGTGTACCGATATAACCACATATTTTTGGGATTTGTCTAAAAATTAGTTCAGTTTTAACTTGAATTAAATATTTTGGCATAATTAAAACCTATTTAGTATCAAAAATATTTAAATAATGTTAGTATAAGAGTTCACTTTTGTAAGAACAAACTATGGTCTATTTCAAATTAAAAAAAAAGTAGATAGCGCTGCGAACCGAGTACAATTTACACTGGACAAATACAGTATTGAGAAGTGACATTACCGTTGGCGGCGCTGTAATTCATGGCAAAATGGCTGAATTGTCTAGTATTCAGCTGTCAATATGCTAACAGGGAACAGGTTAATTTAAGCACAGTACATTTTTATTTTATGAAAATATATCTATCGACGTTCTAACGAAAAATCAACACCAGAACATATATAATAATTTCAAACAGTACTACAGTCGCGTAGTACAATATTTGACCACCAGACTGCGTATCCGAGCGTGTCAGTTCTCAATAGCGGAAAATTTAAAATAAGTTACAACTAGGGCATTGGCGTAGTAACTGGGTTAGCAAGTGATTTTTTTTTTAATTTAAAAAAGGTTAGTAAGATATAGAAATAAACAAGGCAGATAATACACTTACGTTATTTATACGACATAAATTCAGTTTAATCGGGAATTTGAAAAAGTTAAAAAAAATATTAATTTTAAAAATTATGTACTATATATAAAAAGAGAGATTTGGCTAAAAGAGTTTAAATAAAGCAATAAAACAAACAGTATATCTTCAGAGCTAAAGTTTCTTATTTAAATAATTATTGTAAATAAAAATTAAAAATATATTTATATATGAAGATCTAAAAATTATATCAATAACTTCTTCTTTGGGCACAATCAGCTGGGCTGTCTTTTGGCCTCACATTAGTCATCTATCTTGATCTGTTAATTGTCAAGTGTCAAAAAATATTTATATGTTAGATAACCTAAAAAATATATAACTGCGTAAAAACCAAATTGCATGGAGAATTTTCTCCATAAAATCTACGCCGAGAATATAAATAAAAGTCTAAATATGTAAATAATAACAAAATATATGAAAAAAATTAAATAATATAAATAATATATATTTCCAATGTACGACACTGAACATCTGTCAACTTTGACTAAAAACAATATTTTAACAGTGTAATAGGGATGACAATCTAAACCAATCCGAAACAAGGACAAACAGCTCCAATTTTCTTACACACATTTTTCTACTTTGAAATAGACCATAGAGTAGAAGGCGTTACTTTCTGTTTTTAGCAAAATCTTAAAATTGTCCCGGTTTGAGAAAAAAATATTATGGTAACTCTAGATATGAGTAAAGTATCGGAAGATTAGTATCGATACTAAAATTGCGATATCGAATAAAAATATCGATACTGGTATCGTACCAGTAGTTTCGGAACATTCCTATCTATGCCTCGTCAATTAAATAACGAAAGAAAAATATTCGAACAGCAATAGTAGCAATAACATTTTGAATTTGTGTAAATGTTATAAAAAAACGACATTATATTCTATAAAAGTTTCAAATAAAGCATTTATTAAAAAATACTAATATTTTATATGTATTATGGGAATATTTTGAAATCAGATTAGAAAAGTATATATATATATTTTATCATCCTATATGAGCTGCTACAACTTACCATTCAGGAAAAAAATCTAGGCAAAAGAAGAGTCGGCCGGAATAAATTTCATAAAACATCTATTTTAAGCTATTAGATCAAAATACAAAATTCATACAGTGAATTTATTCTTTTATGCAACATGTACTATGTCATTACCATGGATACAGTTTTTGACAGCAATATAAATCGTGTTCATTTTCATTTGCAACATAGACAATTAGTGTGTATACTTTTGATTTAAAAATTAATCAACATGTATATACTGATGAAGAAAAAATAATGATTGTAACTTGGTATAATTCCAAAATGAGTTTAAGAGAAGTTTTTGCTGTGTTTAGTGCAACTTATCCAGATCGGCCAATACCAAATCCCTCTACAATTTCAAGACTAGTTAATAAATTTCATCGCGAAGGATGTCTTAAGTCAAAACATAATAAAAAAAAGAATAACATCCCACGTGCTTACAGAAGAGAAGCAGTTGGAAATATTATTATAAGTGGAAGAAAACAATCAAAATACTTTAAGATCAATTGCACAAACCGTTGGTGTCAGTATTGGATCTGTTTTTAACTTCTTAATAAAATTTATGTGAAGTGTGAATCTTCACACATTTCTGGGTTTTGCAGGTATTTAGTAACTGAATGATGATTATTTGGGATGCCAAAACAAATTTTATGTCAAAATATTTTTTTATGAATTTTAATTCGAATGCCTAATACCATTATTTAAGTTTCTAAATATGTACAGTATTTTATTTATACAGCAAAGTAAGATTTTTAAAATTGCGCCTATGGCTTCCATTGGTTGCTTATATCATAAGTCCCTCCCTCTGATTTCGTCACAGAATTAAATTATAATTTCAACACTTCCCACTGGTTATTAAATTTACGCTTTTAAAAAATAAATGCAACATTTACCAAAATATAACGAATTTTGACAAAATAATTTAAACAAAATAGAAATGCAAAAAAAAAAAAACAATAAAACTAACAGGATTCGAACTCTGCAACGTTCGCACTGCAATTTTCAAAGTGCGTTACGAAACCATCTGAGCTACCAGAGTTTCTTATCTGAAGTGTTACATAGCGAATTATATATTTAACATATTTTAGTTAAAAACACAAAAAATGCGTTATTTTCTAAAAACATAATCTGATCAAAAATTCCTGTTGTACTATTCCGGTTCACACCAATGTACATTACTTAGAATTTTTTCAGATTTTTAGTTTAAACCATCTAGGCTACAGGGTGTGGGACAAAAAATTTTTTGCACAATTTTGGCAAAAATCGCATCAAAATAATTTATTTTGCAAAAATAAAATTTTGATCGTTAATCCACGTACTAAGGGCTTTCATTTGATACCCTACTCAGAATTTAAAAAAAATATATTTTTTTTTGATGAGCACATTTTTGTTTATATTTTTAGGGGGATATGTTTTTTAGATGGTTTAGTATTTTTCCTATGTGTGGGTCAAAGAGTTGTATAAGCATGCCAAATTTCAACTCTCTAGGTTTAGCCGTTTGGCTACAATTTTTACCGAACAGACAGACAGACAGACAGACAGACAGACAGACAGACAGACAGACAGACAGACGACAAAATGACGGTATAAGGTTTTTTTGGTCATACCTACAAAACCCTAAAAAAAGAAAAGTTTCGATCAGACAAATTACAAAATCATCAAGAATTCTTAGAAAGGGACGCAGCAGTACGTATGGATTTTTGTTTTGAAATGTTTGAAAAAATTAATTCCGACCCAACAATGCTTCAAAGAATTTTATTTACAGACGAAGCAACGTTTACTCTAAATGGTGAAGTGCACAGACAAAATTTTAGGTACTGGAGTCGAGAAAATTTACATTTGTTTCATTCCTCCCGAACTCAAAATCCGCAAAAATTAAATGTTTGGGCACGGATAATAGGAACCAATATTATAGGGCCTTTTTTATTGACGATTAAGGTTAATGCCGCAAAATATCTAGCCCTTTTGCAAAACCAAATATTACCTGCGTTGCGAAACCTGAATATTAATGGACAAGTATGGTTTCAACATGATGGCGCACAAGTCCATTATTCTAGAATAGTTAAAGAATATTTACATAGAACTTTCCCAAAAAGCTGGATTGGAAGAGGAGGATCGATGAATTGGCCAGCGAGATCTCCGGATTTGGCACCCAATGATTTTTTTTATTGGGGATATTTAAAGGCCAAAGTATATAATGGAGTTGCTGAACGCAAGACATAATTGTTTAAGCATCCAACAATATACCTCAAAAGCAACTGCTGAATGTTTTGAATCATTTTTATGATCGCTTAACATTTTGTATGCAAGTAAACGGAGAAACTTTTGAACATTTATTATACGTTTTTATTAGTTATTTATTTATTATTATTTTTTTTTAAATTTGTATTTTCAATAAAATATTTTGATTTTGCTAGTAAATATGATTTTTTGAACAGTATTTTGATTGTTTTCTTCCACTTGTAATAATATTTCCAACTGCTTCTCTTCTGTAAGCACGTGGGATGTTATTCTTTTTTTTTATTATGTTTTGACTTAAGACATCCTTCGCGATGAAATTTATTAACTAGTCTTGAAATTGTAGAGGGATTTGGTATTGGCCGATCTGGATAAGTTGCACTAAATACAGCAAAAACTTCTCTTAAACTCATTTGGGAGTTATACCAAGTTACAATCATTATTTTTTCTTCATCAGTATATACATGTTGATTAATTTTTAAATCAGTAATGGGCAAAAGTATACACACTAATTGTCTATGTTGCAAATGAAAATGAACACGATTTATATTGCTGTCAAAAACTGTATCCATGGTAATGACATAGTACATGTTGCATAAAAGAATAAATTCACTGTATGATGATTACCAACGTTGGAAATGAGACGGTGTAAAATAATAAAAATAAGAATTATACTTACAGCATTTATCATGGCTAGCACAAATCTTACTAGCTCCCTTTCAGTATCAACAGGATAATTACTTCTCATATGATGAAACAAGTCTCTGTCCACAAAAACGGCTGTTTCTACAAAAACTGGACTGCCCAAAGCAATAGCTCTCTTCGATCTCTTATACTCCTCATTTGTTTTATTAATATAGTCATTTGTATCTACATTATTTTTCTCTTTATCATCATTTGTTTTATGTAAATTATATTTTTCAGTTATATCATTTTCTTTCCTGCGATATTTGGTCCATAGTTTTTTATCCTGATGTTTATCAATTGGTGAATTTTTATCATGCGAATGGCCACAAGAAGGTTCTTCTGGATAAACTTGGTTTGTTATTGGATTTGGTGTTATTTGTTTTCTTACTAATACATGTGTTTGATTATCGGTGTTTTGAAGTCTGTCTGGCAGTGGATGTATTATAAAATATTCGTTGTTATTTGCTGTTACTATTCCTCTCTAAAAACAAAAGAAAACAAGATTTTAGTGAATAGAAACTAGTTAAAATCATAAATAAATGGTGTAAAATGGATATTTTTTCGCTAACTAATTTGGTGATAAATAGAAATTTCACACATCGTCAACCCAGTATTGGTTTGTTTTAAGTCCATTTTTCAGTAATACGAGAAAATGATATTTTAATGTTAGGAGTGATATTGTTTGTATACTACATCACATTCAGACAATTTTTTTAAACATAAAATGGTAAAATCATGTTAACTTTAGAGTATGACTAATTTTTTTAACAAATAATTAATGTAAGGAACTTAATTTAGAAATTTTAATTTGGAGATAGAATAAAATGTAAAATTTTCTGAAAATTTAAAATATTTTTTCGGAGATATAACAATTGATAAAGCAAAATAATCAATATCAAAATAAAAACATGTTTTATTAATCTATATATTGTATATAATTATTGTATATTGGATTGTAAATTATAATTTAACTATAAAAGAACTAATACGAGGGTTGTCCGTAAAATAAGATCACCAATTTTTTTTTTTTTCACAAAGAAAAACACGTTATTTGTTATGAGTTATACATTGTTGGAAAGCCTGGACTTTCTACTATTTTTCTACATAATCCCTGTTGCGATCGATGCATTTTTGCTTGCGGTGTAGCATTTTTCGTATACCCGTGTCATAGAACTCTCCCGCCGCGGCGTGCAGTTAGCGTACGACCTCTTTTTTCAACTTCTCGTTGGTCCTGAAATTCGTCCCACTCAGGTGTGACTTCAACGCAGGAAAGAGATGATAATCACTTGGTGCTTGATCCAGGCTGTAGGGGAGGGGTGACGTTATCCCATCCAAATTGGCTGATGAGGTTGGTTGTTGCACAAGCGGTGTGTGGACGAGCGTTGTCCTGATGAAAACGCATTCTCTTCGTCCGCATGCCTCTTCTTTTACTTTGATTTGAACGGCGAAGGTTCTTCAAAGTTTGACAGTAGCGATCAGCGTTTATTGTTGTCCTGGTAGGCATGAACTCGCACAACAATATCCTCTTCCTATCCCAAAACACAGTCGCCATCATTTTGTCGGCAGACAATGTTTGTTTAAACTTTCGCAGCTTCGGCGATCCTAAATGTCGCCACTGACGGGACTGTTCTTTTGTGTTTGGTGTCGTATAATGTACCCAGGTTTCGTCGCCAGTGACAATTGAATCTAAGAATTCCTCGCCCTCTTCTGCGTAGCAATCAAGGAATTCGCGGGCCGCTTCAACCCGTTGCCGTTGGTGATCTTCGGTGAGCATTTTGGGGACCCACCTTGCACAAACCTTGTGATAATGCAAATGTTCTGTCAAAATCTTGTTAATAGTAGTCTTACTGACATCAGAGATCAATTTGCACAGCTCCCTAATCGTCACCTTTCGATCTTCAAGCATTAACCTCTCCACTTTGGCAATAATTTCGTCCGAGACTGATGGCCATCAGGCACGCTGTTCATCATGGACGTCTATACGTCCGTTTTTAAACTCTTTGCACCATCGTACCTCTTGTAAACAAATGAAAAAAATGTTTGATTCCACTATAGTCTGGCCTCCATTACCCCGAATAAATTTTATTTGAACAATATTTTTGTAACTTTTTTTATTATAGAAATAATCAAGATGAATATAAGTGTTGTCTCATATACAGGATATCACTTACATAAACATAATCTAATAAAAAATTCTAAGAGTAATTTTTCGGTTCACATTAATACAAAATACATATATATATATATATTTTTGAATACATATATATTTACATTTTTCGTCGCTGTGTTTTTTTCGAGTTCTTGTATTTGAGCTGTATGCGGGTCAAAGCACCGTATATGTGCGGCAGATTTTAATTCTCTATAATGCGTTCGAAGGTGAGTTTGCAGTACAGGGCATATGGAGTAGTTCTTTTTCATACTCTCTAATGGGTTTACAGAATGACGATATCCTTTTCTTGCTGGTTGACGTTGCCAGCTCTAAAACGCGCTGATCTGTGAAGACGCAGTATTCTACAAATGGCCATTTGTTTTTGTTGAGTGTTATTTTGAGTTTTATAAGAGTTGATTTTTGTAAATAATACGAGTTTTTCATATTATTATAATTGACACATTTGACACTTTTACAACATTTGGCAACACCGCTCCCATTTGCCATAAGAGCTATACTGCAAACTCACCTTCGAACGCACTATAGGTTCAGCCATTTGCAGGGGCGCACACAGATTTTTTTATGGGTGGTCCGCAAATCTGGGCTAGTTAAACATCTATTTGTGTGGTGAAAAGCAAAAAGTATAAAAGGATATCATCAGTTTTTAGTCACTTATGAACATTTTTAAGCTCCTCTTTTATTAAATGTTTTTTTTTTTTTTAATTTAATTTTTTTGGTCTTAGCTACGAAGTATTAAATGTTAAAATATTTTCCTTTCTATATATATTTTTATTACATTAACTTTAATACAAATACACATAAAATATAAAATAATCTAAACTACTATATTGTAAAATCTAAACGATGTTAAGACGTTTCATAAAAATTAGTTTCATATGTTTATATATCCGCTAATTTTGAGCTTTTTTACTTATTATGGTATAATTACAAATATTCACTTTGAATCTTAGGGGCGTCCGGATCTACTGGCTCGCCCACTTGTGTGCGCCCCTGGTCGTTTGACCACAATTACTACGGTATTGACAGACATAAAGACACATGAGTGACAGTGTAAGGGTTTTTTGGCTATTAACCCTAAACAAAAACGTTTATATTCGCTTGATATTTAAAGCGAGAAAATTAAAACAAAAATCCACAAATTTTAATAATATTAATTCGTAGCGGTAAACTTGATTCGTAACAATCAACAATTAAATTGTTTTATATTTGTTTCCGGATATCGTTAATAGTTACCGCACACGCAACTAAAACATATGGGTTAGTGTTTAAAACAGACAAATTAATCATTAATTGGAAATTCATTAGATACAACACGAACTCATACATATTTGACGGGGCTTTATGTCGGTTTTATGTCAGATCCATGACAAGTGCATTCAACTCAACGATCATTAGTGTTTTGCTGTCAGCTGATTAATGTCCTTTGCATGATACAAGTGCAGAGTCCTTGTTATATCCTGTTTTAATTATGTTTTTTTGAAATTCTATGAATGCAATTATTAGTGACATAATTTAGATTTGACATTATGTTTGACACCATTATTAAAAGTATTTTATATAGATAGAAGTATGATTGCAAAATTAAATTAATACACTGTAATATTTCTTTGTTTTGACTCGAGAACGTTTAAGCTGCCATTTATATAACAAATCCTAGTGAAGAAACATTAAAAACACTGGCCTACAAATTTTAACTTTTATTCTGTATCCTTCATGTCTTTGTCGATATTCTTCATTTTCCCCAAATTCATGTCTTTGAACCCGCTTCAATACCAATACCAATAAAACATTGATGTGAAGTGTGAAATTTCACACATTTCAAAGTTGTAGGTATATGATAAGTGTAAAAGATAGTTAGTTAGTTTCCAATTGACGTAGACGTAGAATTCTACGTCTACATGAAAATACAAGTAATAGGAAAATGCATGCTACGGTTTCCAATCAGACGTAGATGGACGTAGACGTAGATGTTCACGTAGACGTAGACGTTCTTAGATGTTCACGTAGAATATTCATATTTTTATATTTTACGTCTACGTTTTTACGTCTGGCCAATAGGAAAGAATGATAGAACATGACAAAACATACTCAATATGTCGTATGTAGATAGAACCAGTCAACATTTGTTGGGTTTACGTTATTGAAATAAGGGAAATAAATAATCGCCATGGTTAGATTATCCTACATATATAATTAGCTAGCGTGTGTTAGTGATCTGGATAACACTGTGACGTCATTTTTCCTAAGGTTCTCGTGATTGGCTAACTGGGGACTCGTCAGGTCTCTTGATTGACAGGTATTTTGCAGATTTGTTCTCTAAGAATCTACGAATAAAATTATATATAGAAATGTGTAGGGTTTCGTAGGCATAAACAAGAAACTCTAGATACTCCTATATCCTTTGACTGATATCAACAATATTTTGCAGTTTTATCCTCTAAGAAACTGCGAATAAAATAACATACAGAAATATCTAGGGTTTCGTAGGCGTAAACAAGAAACTCTAGATTACTCCTTTATCCTATGATCGATAGGAAAAATATTTTGCAGATTTATTTTCAAAAAATCTGCGGATAAAATATCATATAGAAATTTCTAGGATTTCGTAGGAATAAACAAGGAACTATAGACATTCCTATATCCTTTGACTGATATCAACAATATTTTGCAGATTTAATCTCTAAGAATCTACGAATATAATTACATACAGAAATGTCAAGGGTTTCGTAGGCATAAACAAGAAACTCTAAACACTCTTGTATCCTACGATCGATATGAAAAATATTTTGCAGATTTATTCTCTAAGAACCTGCGGATAAAACAACCTATGGAAATAGTTTCGTAGGCATAAACAAGAAACTATAGACACTTCTATATCCTTTGATAGATATGAAAAATAATTTGCAGATTTATTATTTAAAAATATATATCAGTTCGGTTCCGGTTTTCGTTCCAGCAAAAATGTCGGTTTTTTTTCGGTTTTCGGTTCGGTTCCGAATGATACATTTTTTATTTGTATTAGAAATTTATTTTCTACTATAATTTAGAAGAAAATTTTATTCTCTATATTATAATAATCATATCAAGGTCGCTGCCAGGGGGTTCTTGGGCGTTCGCCCTCCTCCCCCCAAATAATAAAAGCGGATTTTTTTTACTTATCAGTTAAGATATTACGATTTTTTTCTGCTCATCAGTTTAAAAAATAATCCCAAATAAAATGCATTTTATATTTTGGGTCAGTTCCATAAACATTATCTGAACCGAAATAAACCGATTTTTTTTTCGGTTCAGCTCCGTTTTTCGTTCCGAAAAAAATAACGTTTTTTTTTCGGTTTTCGGTTCAGTTCCGGTTCGAAGCCCTGATATAAACAATATTTTGCAGATTTATTTTCTAGGAATCTACGAATATAATTACATACATAAATGTCTAGGGTTTCGTAGGCATAA
Organism: Liopterus haemorrhoidalis; assembly: GCA_963971575.1. Classification (NCBI taxonomy): domain Eukaryota; kingdom Metazoa; phylum Arthropoda; class Insecta; order Coleoptera; family Dytiscidae; genus Liopterus; species Liopterus haemorrhoidalis. The sequence goes on from OZ020621.1 coordinate 31,223,962, forward strand.
ACAAGAGACTCCTATATCCTTTAACCGATATGAACAATATTTTGCATATTTATTTTCTAAGAATTTACAAATATAATTATATATAGAAATATCTAGGGTTTCGTAGCCATAAAAAAGAAACTTTAGACACTGTTATATCCTTTGACCGATATGAACAATATTTTGCAGATTTATTCTCTAAGAATCTACCAATATAATTACATACAGAAATGTCTAAGATTGCGTAGGAATAAATAAACGTCTCAAATTATTTTTAGTTTTAACAATATAAATGTCATGTACTGAGTAAAAATGAATCGTTTTAATCATAAAAAGTGTATGGATAACTATATTAGCAAGTGTCTGTATGTAATGTCGGTAACATGATGACGTCAAGTTTTCCTAAGGTTCTCGTGATTGGCTAACAGGGGACACCCTGTATCTTGATTGGATGACAGGGGACAGCCTCTCTCGTGATTGGCTAACTGGTGATATCCTGTCCCGTGATTCGATGACCGGCGACGAAATTAAGATACGTTAAAAAATAAAAACAAAATACACATACAAACAATTGAAATGTTTATATTATAAATCCGTCATTGTTGTCGGCTAATAACCTAGTTGTTTAATAATGAATATATATTGTTTAATAGATAAACTAATTGTGGAAAATTTTCAGCGTACAGGGCCACAGTGTGTGCGCTGCACATAGGCGACGCATCAAATGGGCGGAATTTTGGGTAGATTCTAATGAACCCTACTTGTAGAGGGCGGTCTTATGAAAGTTTGCGCACGGGCGTCATTCGGTTCGATTCTAGAAAACCTGGTCTTTTGTATGTTTGCACACGGGTAGCTGACATCATTGTGGCGTACCTGGTTGCAAAATTGGTCTAAACTATCATCGTGCTTTAGATATTCTTTGTTTACGACGTTGCTTGTGAATAATTAGCATAACAATAACAATAAAAATTGCTAGCATGTTATTCGACACTTTTTAAGAAACTTCTCAAAGAGGTTAACTTAAAGAGTTTTGACACGATATTCTAAGTTTATTGGAAACCAGAGCAACGTTGGACGTAGACGTTCTACGTCTACGTCCATTGGAAACCATCCTTAAGAAGCCAACTAATACTGAATGTCTAGGAATATTTGTTCTATAATCACATCAAAATCATTTGATATGACGAGCCTTTTTTTGAGCTTCGGTTAAATTTTGCGGAATCCATCGGGAACAGATCTTTTTCGCAGCTAAATGTTCATGCAAAATCAAATGTATTGCAATCTGTGATATGCCAAAGCAAGCCTCTATCTCACAGTAAGTCACATGCTGATCTTCTTCAATCATTTTGCGCACAGCATCGATGTTATTTTGAATCCAGTCAAAATGTTATTTTGATCGACCTTCACGAGGTTCATCATTGACGGACGCACGACCACGACGAAATTCTGCAAACCAATTGTAAACAGTCTTTTTTGATGGTGCTTCATTACCAAAAGTTGAACGAAGCGAATCTATTTATTGTTGTTGACTTAGGCCTTTACAAAGTTGGTTTTACACTGTTGGAATATGGGGTTATTGGAGATTGTTAAATAAAACACATACATAGGCTTTAAACATCTTTATTCAATCATAGCCAGAGAAGAACTGTTTCAGCATAAGTATTTTTATATTATCTGAAAGCTTACGTCATGATGTGACCGCTTTATATTGCAGCCTCAGCCTAATTATGTTCGAATATTATCTTTGTATATTAGAACAATAAGTTGTTCTATATTTTTGGTTTTGCTGACTTAACTTTAATTACTTGAAACCTTAATCTTTATTAGTTGCAAGAATGAAATCTCAACACTCCCACTCAAAACAAAAATAAAATTTAATTTTAATGCATATTTTCAAAAATAATATATTTTATTATATTTATATTATTGAAATGGTTTTTCAGACCTAGATCTTTACGGAATTTCTCAAATTTTTCTCTCGGTAACCCTTTAGTAAAGATGTCAGCTAGTAAATTATCTGTAGAGGCATATTCTAGCTTAATTAATTTCTTTTTAATTAACTCTCTACTAAAAAGGTATTTAATATCGATATGTTTGGTTCTTTTATGATCTGAAAGATTATTTGCTATGCTAATGCAACCTGTGTTGTCCTCATAAATAGGAATGGGGTTTAGTATTTCTATATTAATACTATTCAATAGTGATTTTAACCAAATAGCTTCTTTTACACCTTCAAAAAGAGCCATAAATTCAGCCTCAGATGAAGATGCTGCCACCGTGTTTTGTCGTTTAGCTTTTCACGACGTACAACACGATTCAAACACTTTAAATATGTACCCTGAAGTACTTTTTCTGTTGTCTTCATTATTACCCCAATCCGAATAAACATAGCCAATGATTTTATTTGTATATTTATCATTTTTAATGTTAATTTTAAATAAAGGGAGCCTTTAACATATCTTAAAACTCGTGTTAAACATTTTCAAAGTTCTGCATTAATATTATTATTTCTTTTATTTATTATTATAATTTTTTCCTTTTAATATGATATCTACTTAGTAGATTTATTGCTAAACATAGATCAGGACGATCAATGAGATTTATGAAAGGTGATTTGCAGTCTATATCTAAAGCTAGATTTTTATAATCTATTTTTCTAGGAAGTGGAGTATCATTGACTTGCATTCTGCCATATTAATTTTTTGTAAAATTAGTTGATCTTTGTTTAGAATTATTCTTATACCTCAGAAGGATTTTATTTCATTCAAATCTACCATTTGAAAACATTGTTTCAAATACATTTTAAAATTATTCATAGTTGTTTGTTTTTTTTTTTTTTATTATTTTTTTTTTTTTTTTACTCTTAATAAACATCAACATATAATACTATATTTTTGTATACATCACCGTTATCTAAGAAATATAAACAATGATCAACATTTGAATTTTTTTAAACTTTTATTTTTTATTATTTGGTTGAAACGTTCGTACCATCATCGGGAAGACTGTTTCAACCCATACAATGATTTATGCAATAAACATACTTGGTTTCTTTGTGAACTGACGTTTTCAGGAATCACCATATAAACAGTTTCTTTTAAAGTGCCATTTAAAAATGCAGTTCTTACATCCATAATGAATGAATTAATAAATCATATTGAACTGCAAAAGCTAGAATTAATCTTAATGTCAACTATCTAGTAAATGGTGCAAAAATATCTGGATAGTCTATTAAATATTTTTGACTATCACCTTTTGCGACCAATCTGGCTTTATATTTTGATGAATTCCCATTTACGTCATTTATATATATATATATTTTATTTATTTTTTTTTTTTTTTTTTTTTTTTTTAATATATACCCATTTGCAACCTTCTATGTTTACATTGGGGGTTTTATAGCTTAACTCCAAGTTTTGTTTAAATTTAAGGAATTTAATTCTCCTTTTATTGCCTGCTCCCACTGAATTCGATTGTCTCTAATATTTATTTCATTATATGTTTGTGGTATTTTATCTAGAGAATATTGAGCATTCATTATTAAATTATATTTGCTCATTTGCTCAATCATTTTCAGTGTAATTGGGTCTTGGATGATTTTTATTTCTGTCACTACATCTGAATTCTAAATTATCTTGATTTTGAATATCAAGTTTTTACTTTTGTGTTCAGTTGTTTCTACATTATCTGATTTTGTATCAGGTCCTGATTTTATATCAGGTTCTGATTTTTTTATCAGTTTAGTAGTAGAATTATATTCAGACATATTATTTTCCTCATTTATTTTTGGTCGAGACGTCAGAAAACTGATTTCATTTAGTATAACGTCTCGAGCAACAATAAATTTTGCAGCTTGCACATCCCATAATTTATACCCATTTGGTTCATAACCAATTAATATGCTTTTATTTGATTTTAATTCAAATTTGTAACTTTTTATTTTATTATGTACATATACAGTTGAACCAAAAAATTTTAAGAAATTGTAAATTGGGTTTGCGCCTATGCCACAATTCATATGGTGTTTTCTTATTAGCGAGAGCATTTGTAAGGGTGCGATTTATTAAATAAGTTGCTGTTAACACAGCTTCGCCCCAGAAAGATTTGTTTAATTTTGAACCGTATATTTGTGTACGAGCTTTCTCTGTTATTGTTCGGTTCATACGCTCTGCTACACCATTTTGTTGTGGTGTATGAGGTACTGTTAAATGATATGTTATGCCTTTTTCTGAACTTTTTTTTTTTTTTTTTTGTTTTTGTTTTTAGTTTTTGAATTCATACGACAGATATTCTCGCCCATTGTCCCAATATAAATTTATTATATTTAAATTAAAATGAGCAGAGGCTTTAGCTTCAAAGTCTTGGAATTTTTCATTACCTCCCATTTAAAAGTGATTAAATATGTTGCAGTGTAATGAGTAAAATGATCAATGAAAGTCAAAAAATAATATTTGTTATCTACTGTGGTTGGCGTGATTGGTCCACAGAGATTTGTATGTACTATAAATAATGGTCTATTATCAAGTTTTCTTGACTTTATTAAAGGGGAGTCTTGCTTGTTTTCCTTATATACAAGCTTCACATACTCATTTGTTGGAGTAATATTTTTTTATTAATTTTATGTCATTCATTAAATTGTTTGTTTTTATTTTTTTTACAAACTTATCTTTACTTACTAATATGACCAAGTCGGTCATGCCATCATTTATAATTAACATTGACATTATTACTCAAATGAGCCATACATTTTTTTTTTTTTTTTTTTTTTTTTTTAATTTTAAAACTGACTCCAATTAAATTATTTAAGAGCTTACCTTTGACGACAATTTGATCTTTAGATTTAAATTTACCTCTTGTGGATAAAAAATTACTGTCATACCGCTCTCTTGAATTCGGCAAACTGATAAAAGGTTACAGGTCATTTCTGGAGAGAAAAGAACATTGTCCAGTCGTCCACTAATGCCTTGATTTGTTATTACTTCAATTGTTCCCCTTTTGGTCGCCTTAATGGTTGCGCCTGTCTTCGCCACGCCAATATCTAAAGGTCTCTCCAAATCTTCATATGTTGTAAAAACCTCGCTATTATTTATTATGTGGTCTGTTGCTCCGGAATCCAGGATAAATGTTACATGATTTTTGTCTGTGTTGTCTTGATGGTTTCTTGAAGTTTCTTCATTTCTTAGTGTACGTTTATAATAGCATTCATGTTTTAAATGATTATTGCGACCACAAAGATCACATTTTTTTTTTTTTTTTTTTTTTTTTTTAATTTGAAAATTTATTCAAACCCTTGCGACAGTTATTAAAATAACTATTATTATGTGATTTTTTAAATTTATGTTTATTAATATGTGATTTTGGTTTAAAATATTTAAAAGCCGTTGTTCTTGAAGAACTTGTCGTTTGCAGGACCTTTATCCATTTCTTCTAATTTGGCACCGGCTGTTATTAATTCTGTTACAATTTCATCAAACGTGGTAAAATGTTGTAACAAAGTTTGATTTGCTTGTAACTTGAGACTTAATAATTTTTTTGCATAGTGTTAATTGTGTAGCTAAGCATTTTCTTTCATAAATTTTATCCAAGCTTTCTAAAATGTCTTTGGCATATTGCTGTTCCTTTGCAAGTCCCAAAAATGAGTCGTGTAGATAATCAATGATGGTGTTTTTTTGCAATCAAGTCCTTTTTCGTCCAGTCTGGTGTTATTTGTAGTGGAACTGGGTCTAACACAACTTTAAGCACTTCAATTTCTGCTAGTAAAGATCTCACTCTGAATTTCCACACACTATATTTTTCACCATTAAAACTTTGATTATTTTTCACCATTTTCTTTATTCTTTTATTTATTTTATGTCACGTAATTATTTAATGAAACAGTTATGCACTTTTCAATATTAAATTATTAACACTTACACTATGAGCACTATTATTACTGAGTTTGTAAAAAATGTTATTATTTGTTATATTATTTTATTTCTCCAATTTGCGTTAGCCTGGGCCCATAACCTGTTGGAATATGGGGTTATTGGAGATTGTTAAATAAAACACATACATAGGCTTTAAACATCTTTATTCAATCATAGCCAGAGAAGAACTGTTTCAGCATAAGTATTTTTATATTATCTGAAAGCTTACGTCATGATGTGACCGCTTTATATTGCAGCCTCAGCCTAATTATGTTCGAATATTATCTTTGTATATTAGAACAATAAGTTGTTCTATATTTTTGGTTTTGCTGACTTAACTTTAATTACTTGAAACCTTAATCTTTATTAGTTGCAAGAATGAAATCTCAACATACACAGTTAAATTAATTGATCAATAAATTGATCAAGTTTTTTGTCAATTAATTGTAAAATTTATTGGTAACCTTGGAAAAAAAAACATCACTTTACACACATCAATTAATTTATCATTTTTTTTGAAAATTTTTACATTACCAACTGTAAAACATGTTGACATATTTATCAAAATGAAAATATTGAAAAAATCTTCACAAAATTACGAGCTGTGAACAAAAACAAAAGAAATAACCTAGATGATGATAAATTAGAACGTTTGAGGTTATGTTAGATTTGAAAACGAAACACAAATAATATATTTTGAGGTTATGCTACAACTAAACAGTGGGCAATATCTTAACAGATAAAAATATACCTAGAATTCCCTAAAAAATTGATGAAAAATTGACGAAAAATAGAACTTGTTCTATTTTCAAAATAAATTGATCAAATTTTTTGTCAATTAATTGAAGAAATTTTTACACTTTACACACATCAATTAATTGAAGGCCAACTTTTTCAATTAATTGATCAACAAATTAAATCGTGTAAAATCCACTTCAAATCGTAAAAAATCATCTAACGAAAACCTTCACAAGTAATATCTATTTTTTCACAAGCTGGTTATTTTTTGCTCACTGTCAACAAACTACTCGGTCAATTTATAAGCTGCCACTAATTTCACAATAACAAATGTCAAATTTTACGAAATCATACATATATAATTAGGTAGTGTGTGTTTGTGATCTGAGTAACACTGTGACGTAATTTTTCCTAAGGTTCTCGTGATTGGCTAACTGGGGACTCTTGAGGTCTCTTGATTGACAGGTATTTTGCAGATTTTTTTCTCTAAGAACCTACGAATGTAATTACATATAGACATGTGTAGGATTTCGTAGGCATAAACAAGAAACTATAGATACTCCTCTATGATTTGACCGATATGAACAATATTTTGCAGATTTATTCTCTAAGAAACTACGAATAAAATAGCATGTAGAAATGTCTAGGATTTCGTAGGCATAAACAAGAAACTCTAGACACTCCTATATCCTATGATCGATATGAAAAATATTTAACAGATTTATTTTCTAAGAATCTGCGGACAAAATAACGTATAGAAAGGTCTAGGGTTTCATAGTCAAGAAATTCTAGATACTCATATATCCTATGATCGACATGAAAAATATTTTGCAGATTTGTTTTCTAAGAATCTGCGGATAAAGTAACTTATAGAAATGTCTAGGGTTTCGTAGGCATAAACAAGAAACTCTAGACGCTCCTATATTCTATGATTGATGTGAAAAATATTTTTCAGATTTATTTCTTAAGATTCTGCGGATAAAATAACGTATAGAAATGTCTAGGATTTCGTAGGCATAAACAATACACTCTAGACACTCCTACATCCTATGATCGATATGAAAAATATTTTGCAGATTTATTCCCTAAGAAACTGTGGGTAAAATTACATATAGAAATGTTTAGGGTTTCGTAGGCATAAAACAGAAACTCTAGACCGCCTAACATCTTTTAACCGATATGAACAATATTTTGCAGATTTATTCTCTAAGAATCTATGAATCAAATTACATACATAAATGTCTAGGGTTTGTAGGAATAAATTAACGTCTCAAATTATTTTAAATTAATATAAATGTAATGTACTGAGTAAAAATGAACCATTTTCCCATCTTAAAAAGTTCGTGAATAAATAATCTAACTATATAATTAGCAAGTGTCTGTATGTAGTGTCGGTAACATTATGACGTCAATTTTTCCTAAGATTCTCATGATTGGCTAACTGGGGACACCCTGTCTCTTGATTGGCTGATAGGTGACTCCCTCTCCCATGATTGGCTAACTGGTGATATCCTGTTCCGTGATTCGCTGACCAGCGATGAAATTAAGATACGTTAAAAAATAAAACCAAATACACATACAAACAATTGAAATTTTTATATTATAAATCCGTCATTGTTGACGGGTAATAACCTAGTTTAGTAATAACATATTACAATATTGCCATCTAGTGGTCGTTTGTAAAAATATAATAGTTAACCCTCGTAGCACACTAGATAGGTAAGCAAAAAAAAAAAAAAATCGCCAAATTTAGTTTATCACTATTTTTTTTTTTTTATAGAAAATCATAAATCTATTTTTAATTTTCTGTATTACCGTCTTACTAATTCGTACAGAATTTGGTCCATTTCTTTAGGTTGTCTAATTTTAAAACGATATCATCAGCGAATCTGAGATGATTTAAACATTCACAATTTATTTATTGTATTTGTTTTCTAATTAATTTAATAAGCAATATTATTATGTTGCAACTTTGTTGCATATTCAATTATAGTTTAACAAGCATCCTTTTAAAATGAGCGGTTTCCACTTTTATCAATGTTGTTAAACAGAGAAACCGTTGATTTTTTCGCCTGGTTCTGATCAGACGAACTAGTTCATCCATATCAATTGGAATCACTGGTTTGTTGAATGTACTAATCATAGATTAGTGGAAAACGTACAGACACGACCTAAATATGTCCTCTCAACTCTACGACACACTGATGATACCTTACTACATGATATTTATGTTACAATTATGGTAAATTTTCAGAGAATGTCTTAAATCTTGTAAGAGTTTATTTTAAATACACTTAAACACGTAACATGAAACATTAACATAACTTTCTGTACGAAGACTGTTAATTTCAAATAATAAATATAATCATGGCTTTATTGCAGGATGTTAAACGCTTCCTTTTATTGCAGTTTCTCTCTTTTTAAAGTCTGATATTAGCATATAGATGCCTCTTCAACTTATGACCGGCACGAGTAGTCATCGGTGTTGCGCGCCAATAATTTTAACTAACTAAGTAAAGCTGCGTTCACAGCTCTTAAATTAGTCGACTATAGACTCTGCATTGTGGATAAAGTTAATAGATACCTTTAACGTTTAACGAAAGCGTTTTAGTTATGAAAATTAATGCGTAACGAATGTTGTGACATCTGTTTTTTCAAACCAACTGCGATAGAATAAAAGCATTTTTGACTTTTACGAACTCGCCATCAATGAGATGTAAGTTCTTACTAAATTTTAATAACAGAATTATAACCGCAACTACAGCAATTTTTTTTCTTTTCATTATTTCCGAACTTACAACCGAAACATAACCGATGAATTCTTAGGTCGGATAAGTCGATCAAAAATCGACTACAAAGTTTGATAAATAAGGATGTGAAGTGTAAATTTTCACACATTTCAGGGTTTTGTAGGTATTAAATAAGTGTAAGAGGCCAACAGAATGCAGGATGTCTATAACAATATTTCTTCTATAATCGCATCAAAATTATCAGTTTTTAGGGTTTTATAGGTATGATCACCAAAAAATCTCAATAATTTATAATGATGGGAACCGGAATAGTACAACAGAATTTTTCATCAGATTAGTTTTTCAAAAAATATCGATTTTTTTGTGTTAATGAAAAAAATAATTATTTATAAAAAAATTATTGTGTGGTATCAAAAAAAAATTCTTAAAACAGTAAGGAACGAAAAGTAGTTTTTTTTTAAATTCGTTTCTTTTAACACGTTTTTAGCCAAATCAGTTTTGTGACGGTAAGGGATGAGGGTTGCTATGGTTATGAGGTTGTTGATTATGCGTTGAGTGTTAAAACGTCAAAAAAATACAAAACTATCAAATCCAAATGATTAGGCGGAACTAGATTTTCAAATCTAGTAATTTTTACAGATTGATTGAACCTTTTGATCGTTTTGTTCAGGAAAAGCCAACTTCAAAATATAAAAAAATAGCTAATGACAACTTACAAAAATGAAAATTCTAATTAGTTCCGCCTAATCGTTTGGAATGGCCAGTAGTATATGTCTTTTTTTGAAATTAAAAATGTAATAAAACAATTTTAACAGCTGAGAATCGAATTTATTTGTGTAATGTAAATGTAAATGTATTTGCAAATACAATATTTTTTCCAAATTATAATCCGAAATTATAGCGAAATTTATAAAATTAAATATGCCAATGGGTATAAAACTGCTTAATATTCATAAAAAATAAAATAAAATAAATAAAAATAATAATAATAAAAAATTACTCTAAAAGTCTATTGTTTATAATTGCTTCAGTCATTTTAAAACGGCGAAATTTTTACAAAATATTTAGTTCTGGGGACAAAAAAGTCTCATATCTTGCAATGACTCGTATGATATTTTTACTTTTTCTGTACACTATATTCGTATTAGTGGTGTGCCGAAGCTACGTATCCGTATTCGTGTCCGCAGATGATCCGTAAAAAATAAAAATCCGTATCCGGGTCCGTATCCGCTTCTCCAAGGCGGATCTTAAACGGATCTCATATAGATACATTTGAATTAGTTATAATATAAGCTTAAGTCTAAAAATGCTCAAGGATGAGTAAATTTTACTCTGACGTTTAAATTCATATTTAGTCGAGCATCACGTTACTTACCGGTGGTTTTAGAACAGTCTAGAATACAATAAACATTGAAGTAAAATTAATCAAAGATAATGAATAAGTGATTTTGAACTAAACTAAATTGTGTGTCTGGGTATCAACATGTAGTAAGATTGTTTCTGGTGCTTATAAACAGACATTTAGTTTAATTAGAAATACTGTTGTCGGCGCTTGTTGACACCGTAAGTGGACACATAGAAACATTATTACCAGTGCCTGTTTACCAAAATTTATTCATTAAAATGTGGCTTGGTTTATGATAAATGTTCCTGTAGTTGCTTGGGGGAGTAATATATCTACTAAAACATGCCACTTATGCAGACTATACGTTGGAAAGCAATTTAATAACAAAATAATAAAATTTATTCTGCCAATAAGTAATTGTAAATGTGGGTAATTTGCAACATCAAAGAAATTTTATTAATAACTATCAAAAAAATGAACAAAATTTCAGAAAACTGATTGTAAGCTTCTTGTAAGCTGATAAATAATGTTTCAAAGATTCCTGTTGCTCATCGACGTATGTTTCAAGTGCCAACAAGCTTTCTATGTCTCCCGGGTATAATTGAAAGTAAAGCGATATTTATTCTCGCTGGTCGACGCAAATTAACGAGCGCTTATAGGCGACGGTAACAATGACGGTAGCATGCTTCGGTTTGTAGGAACAGCACGACACATTTATCGCTTCAAAGTCGTTCGTTTTTCTACTGCAATGCAAAATCCGTATCCGTACCTCGGATCTGGGGCTTTTACCAGGTCTACAAGTATGAAATGCGGATTTTTTTTTTAAATGAAACACGTTAAACTCAAAAGAACAGTAAAAGTTTATTTATTCAAAGTATGTCCATTAGAAGTTATACATTTTTCCCATCTTTCAGGCAATTTGTGAATACCTCGCCAGTAGAACTCTTCCCCTTTCCCCGCAAACCATTCATCTAGCCATTCTTTCACATTTTCATATGAACAAAAGTGCTGCTCGGCAAGTGCGTGATCCATCGATGCGAACAAGTGGTAATCTGAAGGGGCCAAGTCTGGTGAGTAAGCAGTATAGGGTAGCACTTCCCAGTTGAGTGCCTCCAATGTGTTGCAAACTGCTTTTGCCTTATGTGATGGAGCGTTATTGTGAAAAAATATTACCTTGTGCTGTCTTCTTTCGTATTCTGGTCGTTTTATGAGCTGCGAATGGTTCAATTCGATCAGTTGTTGTTGGTAGCGTTGGGTATTAACTGTTTCACCAGGTTTTAACAATTCACAATAGGACACACCCTTTTGGTCCCACCAAGTACAGAGCATTGTCTTTTTGCCAAAGTGATTCGGTCTTGCAGTTGATGCGGATGGTGAGCCTGGGTTCACCCATGATTTTTTGCGTTTGGGATTTTCAAAATAAATCCATTTTTCATCGCCAGTAATGATACGATTCAAAAAAGACTTTCTTTTGTATCGTGCAAGCAAAATTTCACAAGTGTTTTTGCGTTTTTCCATCTGCCTCTTTCTGGATCTTACCCATCTCTCGTAGGCGATTGGAAACAGCTTGTTGACTAACGCCTAACTGCTCTGCTAGTTGTTTTTGTGATTGACTATCGTCTTCCTATAGCAATGTTTCCAATTTTGTATCTTCATATTTTTTTGGAGGTTTTCCATGTTATTTGTTTGTAAGATCAAAGTCACCACTTTTGAAACGCCGAAACCATTGTTCACATGTATCTTGCGATGGAGCATATTCACCATAAGCTTCTCGAAGCAGTCGGTATGATTCAGCAGCAGTTTTTTTTCAAATCAAAATAAAACAGTAGTACTGTCCGCGAATGCTCTTTATTTGGCACAAAATTTGACATTTTCAACACAGTAAAACAAAACTATATGATCACTTTTCAAATTATAATCTATACGCATTTGACACTTAATGATTACTTAACAAAACGCCATGTGTTGAAACTTTGAACTATACAGTTTGCGCGGCAAGTTTGAAAAAAATCCGCATTTCATACTTGTAGACCTGGTATGTGATCCGGCATATCACTAATTCATATGTACCGTTTATATTTCTTAAATGGATGTTGATAAAGGACCAAAAGTTTTAAATGTTAGAAAATCATATACTTACAATTCCTCCACACAAGGACAGGGCAGCATTTTCACTTCTAAAGAAGCATTTTTCGGTGTTGTGTGGCAGTGTTTCTGTTCTGTTGCTGTACCTGGCCACGTAGAGGAAATCTGGGGAGGTTAGCTGAGGACTTGGTGTTAGCACCAGTTCGAACCTACGGCCCAGAGACTCGGCGTGGAGTACTAGATGTCTTTCTATGTCATCTAGCGATCGAGAATGACGGTGTTGTGGATGAACTATACTGAATTCTGGATCTGAAACAAAATTTAAATTTTCAAATTACTATTTTGTCTTTAGCTGGATTCACTTTAAGACAATCAATATATCCCTATATAATAATGAGCTTATACTGTCTGTTCGTCCGTTCGTGAGGATTCGTGATAATTCGTCCGATTTCGTAGGCCTAAACAAGAAACTCTAGACACTGTTATATCCTTTGACCGATATGAATAATATTTCGCAAATTTATTCTCTAAGAATCTAGGAATATAATTAAATATAAAAATGTCTAGGGTTTCGTAGGCATACACAAGAAACTCTAGACACCCCTATATGCTTTGACCGATATGAACAATATTTTGCAGATTTATTCTCTAAGAATCTACAAATATAATTACATGTAGAAATATCTAGGATTTCGTAGGCATAAACAAGAAAATCTAGAGACTTCTACATCCTTTGACCGATTCACGGTAAGTTCATCGAAAATCAATTCATCGAAAATCAATTCATCGAAAATCAATTCATCGAATATCAATTCATCGAAAATCAATTCATCGAAAATCAATTCATCGAAAATCAATTCATCGAATGATCAATTCATCGAATGATCAATTCATCGAAAAATAAATATTTGAGAGGAATCCCGAGGGGATCGGAAAGCCAAAAAAGTGGTGGTCAATAAAAGTTGACAGACTACACTTAATAACTATCATACTATAATTAATAACTATCATACTTGGTCTATTAATAATTTTTAAATTTTCCATTCAGAAAATACGCCAGGTAAAAGATACCTGTTGGATTATTTTGAAATCGAACAGGGCTCCTTAGATCAGAAAAACCCGATTAATGGGATCATAAATGTAGTTAATAGACCCATTCTTAAAGGATTATAAAAATGGTATTTCCCCATCTGTTAAGTCTTAAGGGTTTTGTGTTATGTACATAATTTTACTATTCATATTTACTATACCACACATGATTTGTTCAATGTACGGTGACTCTAAACAGGTGGCATTGTTATGTTAGTGTGAGTTTGTTTTGTCATTAAACTAGATGACGGGTAGCTCACTTCGCTCGGCTTCTTCTAACCAAACCCTTACTAAACTAACCTAACCTAAGATAGTGTTTTGACATTAAACTAGAAGATGGCTAGCTCGCTTCGCTAGGCTTCTTCTAACAAAACCCTTACTAACCTAACCTAAAATAGTGCTTTGTCCTTAAACTAGAAGATGGGTAACTCGCTCCGCTCGGCTTTAGACTTTTACTAACTAAACCTAACCTAATTACCTTGTTTTTAGGCGCATAGTACTTTATTTTCCCTCATATTAGCCCAATTAAAATGCGTATCATTGTGTATGAATTTATAAAAATTATTTGCGTGCAATTGCCCATAACCTGTCTTATTAAACCTTAAAAACAAAACATTTATTTCTTTTATTATATAAATTTTCTTATTATATTTCTTTATTTATATTCAAACACTATGTCACTTTATTTACCTTTTTTTAAACCATATAAAAAAATTTACGCAATTATTTCTTAGTCTGTCTACTTTTATGGACCACTGCTCTTTTGACTTTCCGATCCCCTCGGCATTCCTCTCAAATATTTACAAAATATTTTTTTTCGATTAATTGATCATTCGATGAATTGACCATTCGATGAATTGATTTTCGATGAATTGATTTTCGATGAATTGATTTTCGATGAATTGATTTTCGATGAATTGATTTTCGATGAATTGATTTTCGATGAATTGATATTCGATGAATTGATTTTCGATGAACTCGTCGGTTACCCTTTGACCGATGTGAAAAATATTTTGCAGATTTATTCTTTAAGAATCTGCAGATAAAACAACGTATAGAAATGTCTAGGGTTTCGTAGACATAAACGAGAAACTCTAGACACTTCTATATCCTTTGATCGATATGAAAAATATTTTGCAGATTTATTCTTTAAGAATCTGCGGATAAATAACCTATAGAAACGTCTAGGGTTTCGTAGGAATAAACGAGAAAGCCTAGGACAATCCTATATCCTTTGACCGATATGAAAAATGTTTTGCAAATGTATTCTCTAAGAATCTATAATTATAATTACATACATAAATGTTTAAGGGTTTGGTAAGCATAAACAAGAGACTCTAGATACTCATTTTTCCACATTCCTTTTAAACTCCTTTTAAACATTATTTTGCAGACTTATTCTCTAAGAATTTAAGAATTTAAATTAATATAATTACATACAGAAATGTCTAGGGTTTCGTAGGCATAAATTAACGTCTTAAATCATTTTTAGTTTTAACAATATAAATTTAATGCATTGAGTAAAATGAATCGTTTTCCCATCTTAAAAAGTTTATGAATAAATAATTCGAAATAATACTTATAATTTGTCCAGTTTTTAATAATGGGCGAAGAGTTGATTCAATTTGAATTGAATGAAGTAAGACGTATGGCTAGAGAGAGAAGCTAGAGGCGTCGAGCAAGTTCCATATTAAGGTAATGATTTGTTTGCGAACACAGCTGGCAATGGGTGCACTAGTTATTATAATAACAATATGTTGTGGTTGTTAGCTACATTTAAGAGTATAGTAGGATAGAAAATCGTAGTTATATATAGGAAAGCCCTAGTTCAACAATGGGCTATATCGCCAGTTCTATGATGACGGAAACAATGACAGTATACTTTTTAAAAGTGTTCGCTTTATTGCCGCTAGAGGGATATGCGTTAATTTGAGTCGCCCATAATGAGGGCTATATTTCACGAGGACGAGGCTTTTTGGGAAGACCCAAAAAGGGGTCGATTGTCAGTTGCTTTAGGTGACGACAGGGTACTCATTGACAGGATGATACTCTTTCTGAGGGAAATCGAACCTATTGCTTTATTTGTGATGTCTTGCAATTTATTTTAATATGTTATTTATTAGCATATGTGATATACGATGGAAAATGGCCCCTTTACAGACATTTACTATCATCCTGTTGTTGTTCAACTTTTCAAACAGATTTATTATACTAATTTATTTGTGTTTGTCTGTGAAAGGTTTCTATTATTATGTACGTATATAGAAAAATATTTATTTATTTATTGTTCTATAATGATGTTAAGTTAATCGTATTCTAGGCTGTGTTAAGTGAAAATAAACATCGCTGCTGTACGCCAAAAATTTTAATTAACTAACAAATTAAACGGATGTCAATACACAAATGACAGTAAATCGAAAATCAAACCACGTAGATCGCTTCTAAGATCTTTGACATCAGTTTTGTGATTGTCTGTTTCGTGAGCATACATGTTTAGAAAGATATAGTATAGAAAGTTTTGTGCAATAAAACAGAAATTAACAATTTTTTAAGAATTATTGTTATGATAGTAATTATGCAAAAATATACAGAGCATAAGACAATAAAATCTCTCTTTCTTTCCAAAAATGTTGGCTAAATTTATTACAATCGTGACAAAGATAATAAATCCATTTGTTTCAATTGACACGTTGCCTTAATTTTAATTTCTAAACATTCCTAACACAAATTTAAATTTTTTTAATAATGCATTTCCAAATTTAGTTCAATTGGCTAATTGTATTACGTATTGTCAATTTATGATTAATTCGTGGAATTAAAATAGATGGCACTGTATCACTAAAACAAAGAAATACATTTAAATAAATTAAACGTTGTTTCACCTTCACGCTGAACTTGATTTTAGTGACATTAAATTTTGCTTGTTTCATGTTTATCAAGATAAGCTTTACTTTGTTTTTGTAAAAAATAAGCGGATATGCACATGAAGATAACATTTTAAGGAAACAACAGACAAGATGGTCTAGAATAAGAATATCTCTTTATGTTTGTTTATTCAGTTTTTTGTGCAATTGAAAAAATAAACAAAAACATTGCGACCAGACATAACTTTTCTAAAAATTCTAATTCATTTTATCTGGGTTTAACATTAAAATTGGTTTTGAATGAAGAAACAATAAGTTTCTCAATACAGTTTTTGATAAGTCGAATATATTATTATTATTATTATGAGGGGGGGGGGGGGCTTGTTGATGGGATCACACCTAATCCAGCGTCCACACAATGTGAAGCGATCCGAGCAGCACTGCTTTTTGCGTTCTGCAGACCAGAGAGGTAGCAGATGGTCTGCAGACGGGAATGATCTCGATTTCCCTCTTGAAAGCAGCTTTAAGGCCACCCAATACACCCAAAATCAAGACTACGAGCCTGGGTACATTTTTATTAGTTTGGACTCAAGAGGTCCAGGTACTTGGTTCTATTCTCGTCTTCTTTGTCATGTTTTTCTCAGCTGGACAAGATAATTCTGTCAAAAATGTCTTTTTTCTCGAAACCCAGTAGGATGATGTTCGATTTATTGGCTGAGAGAAACTTGGTGGTAGAAAATGCATAATTCCAGTAAATACGACATTTGGAATTTTCCACCATTGCTTCAATGTCAGTAGGAGCGTAAGTCAACACCATATTTCTGTCTCAAAAAGAAGTAAAATACTCGAAGAGCAGAATTGTATCGTGATATCATGCTGGGTTGAGCTAAAACGGGACACGCAGAAAGTACTTGCATAGGCGTTTCAGGGTGACGTTTACATAGTCTACATTGTGTCAACATCGCCGTCTTTGTTATCATGTAGCGATAAACTAACGTGTTCATGACGCTATCCTGACACGCAAGCACAAACCCTTTCGTCCCGCATTTGTGACCTGCAGTCCTGAGAAAAGTAAAGGTTAGTTCCCGTGACAAACCGGTGTTCTCATATACTTGTAGAACACAGTGTGTATGTTTTTCCACATGTGTTCTTTAGCAAGCATATCGTGTTCAGCTTTTCGTATGCGGGAACACATTCTTTCTACGTCACCGCAACCGAGGACTACGCCAGAGTTGGTTGCCTCAGGACTCATATCGTGCAGTTCTAATCTCTCTGCTGCTCATCGAGCTGCTTAAAACGTAAAAGTAACGAACTTCAATAAAGGATTCTGACCTCCCAGCACTTGGTTTGCTGTACCCAGGACGACTCGATCGTGCAAGCACTCTAAACTTAATAATCCCCGACAGTGGTGAACCCAGAACTTTGGGGGGGGGGCAAAAGACAAATTATTTAAATTATTGTCATTTCTAAAAAAGTGATGATCTAAAAAAAAGGTCTTCCCTTCTGCAAGTCATATATATATATACACTAGACTCTCGCTAATCCGGCACTTATTAGTTCGGCCTCTCAATAGTCCGTCGTACCCCCACCACGATGGTCTACGTCAGGGTACGCCGGACTGTTGAGTTAAAGCCGGATTAGCGAACTGCATAAAATTCGCGAATCCGGCCTTGACTCAACAGTCCGGCGTACCCTGGCGTCTGACTCGGGAATCACCCTGTTAGATAGGGGGATCCCTATCTTTTTTCAAAAAAATTTCTTAGTATTAATTGTATTAAAAATGTATTACAAAAAAAAAAAACATAAAAATAAAAATACATATACAATAAAACATAAAAATTTAAAGGAATTTCTGGTCTTGTCACATGTTGACGGCCGGATTACTGAGTGTGTCGGATTATCAAATAAACTCTCAGTAATCTAGGCTCGCTCAGTAATCCGTTCGTTTTTTGTGCAAGGAATAGCCGGATCGAGAGTCTAGTGTATATATATATATATATTTATCTAAGACCATGGTCATGATGATAAAATTTTTTGTATTTTCTCTTTGGGAGGGGGGGAGTTGTACCGGCAAGAATTGCAAGTAAAAATATATACAGGGTGTTAGGTAAATCCGGCACAATTTAAAAGACAGCATGGTGACGTAGAATGCAATCTATTTTTCCTTTGCCAATTTTCACTAAAATGTGAATTTCGTCCAAAAATAAACAAACAAAAATATGCCCCAAATTTTGAAAACCACTGACTTTTTTTAATTTTTCATATTAATCCAGAAGTTGTGTAGTTGCCATAAAGAAAAAAATATTTTAATTGTAGTTCAATGATAGAATATCAAAGTACTTGTACGTCATAATCTAAAATTTTGTTCCGATTTTGTTAAAAAAAATGGCACATTATTCTTTTTTCTTCATAAAACTGAAAAAGCATTTTGTTGAAATAAAATTACGGTATTGTTTCCATGGTTTCTATTTATCTCAGTCCCATATGTGATTGTAGTAACAGACAAAATATTAGTGGTTCCTAAACGGTGGTACTGCATCGATTATCAAGCAATATATGCATCTTATCCAAAAATGGTTGAGGACCTTTTAGCTGTAAATGGGCCAACAATGCTGCCAGGACTATGAAGGGTTCTATAATTCACTCGGATCTATACTCACCTGTTTAGGGGTTGATCCCGGAAATGAGTCTTTAAACATTTATATGCGTAACCGTTGTAAGCAAAAATCAAGTTGTTGTCTTAATGGTCCTAAGAGATATTGAGGGATCCCTTAGGGCTTGAGTTTCAAAAAATCCCTGCTTAATGGGTGTTTACGTCATTGAGGGAATATACTCCCCGAATTTCATGATTCTAGGTCCAATGGTTTGGTCTGAGCGATGATTAGTTAGTCAGGATTTTGATTTTTTATATATACTAGCGGGGGTATCGGTGTTTCTCTACGACATTTCACTATTCTAATTCTAAGAATGTAGAACATACCGCTCACAATGTTAAAGTTAAATATATAAAACGGTAGGTATAGTAATTTTAACTATCGTTAGGCAGTGGAGAATAAGCAACTAACCAGCAGTGCCATCTCTTGACAATTCCACAATTCTCAACATATCTGTATTTCGGACTTTTTTTACCATGTGATAACTCCGTTATTATTAATCTTTGATGTATACTGTTAAATAAATTATGATTCTACGTGAAATGGTCTAATTTATTATTCTAAATTAATTGATACATCACTATAAAACTCCTATCTTATGCACCCACTAACTTTATAATACAAAAACTATTACGTTTAAGAACAGAAAATTTCCTAATACAAGATATCGGTGCATGATAGGTATATGCTCTCGCGGACTTTTTTAGATCTAGTAAAAGATCTACATTTTTAGTCTACATTATGTCTATATCTCTTAAGCCTGGTTTATAATAGATATGCTATGGAACATAAGCATAAAAATTACACTACTCTCTTTGTTCTGTTTATTACATGTTAGATGTTTTGAAGGGTCAAATCCATTGTTCAATGCATATGCGTTTATGTTATGAAGTTATTATAAACCAGGCTTTAAGTAGTTTAGCCTATGTAATCAATTCAAGCTGCACGGAGAGTGCGAAACTGATGGTTTGCCTCCCATAACGCCTCCTCCGGGGGACACGGACGAAGTTGGAACCCTCACTAAAACCTTTCTCGGATTATTTTACCCCCTGTACTAAATTTGGTGAAAATTGGACTATCCGTTTGGTTTTGCATAAAGAAGAGACAAGACAGACAGACAAACAGAAATTGATTTTTATATACAAGCTGTCTCAAAAGAAATTTTATATTTATTTAGCTTACTGCGTGAACGCAACGTATCCGAGGGGCGCGGGGGTTATGTCAATCGGTAGCCTGGCTCTTGGGAATTTAGTCGCTATGGAGCGTTTCTCGGGAGCAGACCGCGCGTTATGCGTGCCAGGGTTTTACAAAAACGGTGATTCGGCGACTGTAGCGCGTAGAAAATTCTGCAGTATTCGAGGTTTTCGCCACTTAAATGATGCGCCAAGCATTCCTCTCATTCGACATTGGGTTAAAAAGTTTGAAGAGACTGGTACAACGCTGGATAAATCAAAATCCGGGCGACCTAGGTCATCAAGAACGGTAGAAAACGTGCAGAATGTTAATCAGTCTGTTCGTGACGACCCGAACCTTTCAATACGGAAGCGCGCAAGTGCTTTAAATGTGCATAGATCATTATTACATCGCATTATGCACAAAGACCTAAAGCTGCACCCCCTACAAAATTCAATTGGTGCAAGAATTAAAGCCCCAAGATGCCAGTCAGAGGCTTAATTTCGTAAATCAGGTGATTGAGCGATTTTCAACGGATCTCCCGGAGAGGTGACATAAATTGGCCTCAACGCAGTCCAGATTTAACCCCTATGGACTTTTTCCTATGGGGTTATCTTAAATCTAAAGTTTACGCCAATAAACCGACTTCACTGGCGCATTTGAAAGAAAATATCCCTCACGAAATGGCAGCCATCCCTGAGTCCACCTGCCGAGACGTCATAAGTAATTTTTCTGTTCGATTAAATGAGTGCCGAGAACGCGAGGGTCTACATTTCGACGATATTATTTTTAAGAAATAAATCCCCAAAAAGTGTATTTTAATAATTAATAAAAATTTTTTCTATATACGGCTTACTTTTTTTTTAATCGATCCACTAAATATAAAATTTCTTTTGAGACACCTTGTATAAGATAGATGATACAGAATTGTACAAGCATGCCGAATTTCAACTTTTTAGGTCCAGCCGTTTGGTCACAATTTCTACTGTACAGACAGACACATGGGTGACGTTATAATGGTTTTTGGTCACACCTACAAAACCCTAAAAGTGCGAGGTACGGATGCCTCAGTTATTTTACCAATAAATAACAATAATACTGCAATTCTTACAAATCTTAATTTAGCAGAAGAGTAAATTCCAGTGACATAACTATTATAATTCTCAAGAATTTCTCAGTTGAGGTAAATTTATGTAACCCAATTAATTGTAAAGTTTAAGTAACAATGTAATTATCATTGTATATTACTGAAACTGTGTGAATTATATAATTAATTCACCAATCGCGCTATGGAATTAGCAGAAGATGCAAGCAAGTTAGCTGGAGAAAGCAAAGATGTTATCTTTAGATGAACTATTTGTCTGCGCAGACAATGGGAAAAGTAAGTCACTCAGTTAAGAACTTTTAAAATTCTTAAAATATTACCATTATTATTTAGGCTTTGTGTGTCGCCGTTGACAGAAGAATACACTAATTTTTATGAAATAATAATTTTAATTCTTAATTTTTATTACACTATTTCTATTAATGACACAATATATTATGTACTAGCTGACGTGCCCTCATGACTTCGTATGTTTTATGTTACATACATTTTTGCTGTAATGCAAAATAATGAGAACAGTCGGATTTGTTTATAAAGACAATGACGACAGTGAACAATCAAAGACATACGCATATACATAACATAGTATCAATGAGGTTATGTAACATAGATACTGAACAAGGGCAACTTGTTATGAAGCCCAAACCTCCGTAGGCTGGACGTCGGGAGGTTTTTCCTTTGAGTAGTTTAACACTGTGTAACACTGAAAATAAAAAATTAATAAATTTCAATATTATGGCAGACCGGGGTCAATCATTATCTGAAGATAAAAATTTAAAAAAAGTCATACAGATTCGACAATATTTGGTTTAAATTTTTTAGCCCAAACAAATGCATGTTGCGCGAAACCTAGGTACATTACCCTCTGAGTTAGTCGTTTACAACCTTTTTACATCTGCGGAACCCTACAGTTTAAATGCTATTTCTTTGGAACCCCAAGCCACAAATAGGCAGTTTTTTTTTAAATTTAAGGTCAAACGTTTTAAAATAATAATTTAGATGTTCATTATTGAATTTAGTCTTGATCAAAATTGATATTTTATAGCTGACTATATATCTATATTTTTTAAATGTATGTATACTATTTTACTTTTTAAATAGTGCAGTACCAACCTAATATAATTTTTAGCAATATTTTGTTTTGAATCTTACTTATTTATTAATTATTAAAGACCGGTAAAAATATGCAACTGTACTTTTGCCATAGGCGTGTTATTTTAAACTTTATTTTAACAAAAAACCAACAAAAACCAAAAGAATAAAACACTTGTACCGCAATGAATTCTTATCTTAATAACGATACCTCATTATTTTGGGATTATATCCGAGATAGGTAATTCCGGTCACTCCTTTGCCATTGGTCAGTTTTTGATAAGATATTAAATTTTTATACGCTACACTTTTTGTCAGCAGGGCACATTACAAATATATATAATTACATTTTATTTCTACAGATAACACATGTGCCGCTTTTTATCGAAAAACACCTAAACGTAACACCCTAAAGTACCGTTGCATATTTTTGCCGGACCCTAGTCATGAGTTTCACATAAACAAAACTAAACTCTGTTCTAACGAGGAACAACAGAGCAGAGCAGCATGTTAGAGAAAGGGTGAAGAAAGCAAGAATGGTTATGGGGAAGCTATGGAGCATAGGAGAGAGGAGGTTTGACGAAGATATCAGGTGGAGAATGAAATGGTTTGACGGGATTGTGAAGAGTATCCTCATGTACGGAGTAGAGATCTGGGGATGGAAAGAATGGGAGATAGTAGAAAGGGTACAAGAGGGATACATGAGATGGATTATGGGATTAGACAGAATGACACCAGGATATATAGTGAGAGAGGAAATGAAGAGGGAAAAGCTGAGAGTAGGAGCCGGGGCGAGGGCGGCGATGTATGAGGAGAAAATCAGGAGGGACGAAAGAAGGAAGATATTAAGAGAATGCTGGGAAGAAAGAATGAAGGAAGAACAAAAAGGTAAACTGTCGGAATGGGGAGAAACAAGGAAAGAGTACTATTGGAGATGTGGGATGGACATAAAGGAAGCTGAGCGAAAGAGAAATGGAGGAAGAAACATAGTAGAAGAATTGAGAAGGAGAGACAAGGAGGTACAGGAGCAGGAAAGAACAGTAAGAATAGACAATTCAATGAATGTTAAAAGGTATAGGGAGATAAGAGCGGTAGGAATACCTAAATATTTGAAAGGGAGGAGAGGAAAGGCAAGGGGCAGAGTTAGAAGGATTGCCAGATTAAGATGCGGAAATGAAGAACGGAGTAATAGGTATTGGGCAAAACCAGAGGATAGGATATACATAATGTGTAGAGAGGAGGAAGAATCCTCGGAACATCTTACAAAAAGATGTGGAAAGATGACAAAATGGGAGGGAGAGATAAAGGAGCTGTTGAGTGAAGAAGGAAAGGGAGAAAGGTGGGTGAGAGTACTCGAGGAAAGAAGGAAGGAATGCGGAGAGGTAAGACAGAACTGAGTACAGGAAGGAAGAGAGAGGCAAAGGAGGAGGAAAGAAAAGAGAGAAAAGAAGCGAAGAAAGAGGGGAAGAAGAACTGGAGTCAAGAAGGAAGGAGACCGGAGACGAAAGCCGAAAAGACATTACGAAGAAAGAGAGGAACACCTGAGGCAGAAAGTAGAAGAAGAAGAAGAAGAGAGAAAATCATAAAATGTATATTATATTATTTTATTTTATTATTATTATGATTATTTTTCTCAATGTAATAGTTAAAACACTATACGCCGCCAGGCCTAGGGGAAATAAAGAATTATATTAAATTTTTATACGCTACACTATTTGTCAGCAGGGCACATTACAAATATATATAATTACATTTTTTCTACAGATAACACATGTGCCGCTTTTTATCGAAAAACACCTAACTAAAATACCGTTGCATATTTTTGCCGGACCCTATTTATTATAAATATTTTCTAGCAATCATTATAAACATACAATCCAATAATACAGTACAAAGTGCATATTTAAATGGTAGGTGATATAAGGAGTGAATTATAATCACTACTCAACAAATTTGAACTTTTTGTCGAGTGAACTTAGCTGTTTTGGAATAAATATGACTTACTGATGACGAAAATGGTGATTAAGAAATTTGTAGCAGCCTCAGATTTAAAGTTATTCAATTTTCAAAATTTAACAAAATCATTGTATCCAAGCAAAGAGACATTAAAAAACAGAATAAAACCATTTAATTAAAGTTACGGAACCCCTGAAAACGTTCCACGAAACCCCAGGGTTCCGCAGAACACAGGTTGAATACCACTGCTCTAAGGATTAGTTAATTCTTTTTAAAAGCTCTGTCCAAACATATCCAATACGATATATATTTCTATTTAAAAAATCAAACTTATTTTTGATATATGTTACTTCCGGAAAATTTCAATACTATCTTTCTTTTCTTTGGGTTATCTTTGTTCATCTTTTTTTTTTTCTTGTCAAATGTCGCCTTTTTGCGAAAAATCGTGTTTCTTCTAACTTGATACAGTCTGTATAGAATATTATTCAGTTGCTGTAAAAGAAATAAAAAGTAGCTAGAATAGGCCTTGAATGTTTTTCTACGTTATGTTTAACACGGCATTTAAAAATATTTCCAAAATATTGAATAACAAAAAGAATGTTACATACAAAATATTTGGTGTTGCAATGAAATGTGTAAAATCATGTCTCAACACAAAAATTCAAAAGTAATAAAAATTTTTGTGTTTGATAACTTTGCACAATACATACAACAATAGTGTTAACAATAATTTAAAAACAAATTTTGAGTTAAGAAATTTTTAATTTAAAACATACAAAAGATGTAAAATTGCTTAAGCTATTATAAAACGAATTTAATATTTCATTACGGCACTTTCTTTTGATGAGATAAGATTTTAGTTGAGGAAAAGATTCAACAAACCGAAGTTAATTAGTAATTGCTTTCTTCTTCCAGAAGGAAATAGATCTAAAGATTCTCCGAACCGAAACAATCTTCTTACCAATCGATGCATACAATTAAATAAAAATTAAACAATTGTAACAACATTCCACGCTCGATAAAATATCACTTTCTGTTTATTTTGGTTTATTTTTATTTGGCAGTGACGGCTTGTCATTAGGAGAGAGAACAGGCGCGAAGGATATTGTTCGCGTAGGTAAGCCCTAATTCGGAGCTCCTAGGCAAGATTAATAGCATCACATATACGCGCACGTCACCCTTCTTATTGCTGATTGCGGACTCCAGTAACATATTGATAGATTAGCAAATGCGAAAGACGAATATGGTCTTAAAATCAACGTGGCTAAAACCAAATACATGTTCAGCAAAGGCGTCATTCCACCTGACACCGGGTTTACAAGGAACAATGCTGTCATAAACAGAGTATAGATTTTTTTTTTATCTTGGCACAGTGGTGAACGAGGATTAGGACCACTTCGCAAAAGAAAAGTTAAGTGGGAAACAGAATGCAACGAGTTCTTTTGGACGGCGCTATCTGTCAGAGGAAAGTTAAAATCAAGCTGTCGTACGCAAGTGCACAGAATGTGTAACGTCCTAGCGGCGTTCCAACGCCGTTGAAACTGAATGTTCGTCAACTTGAACACCTAACGTTGAACGTTGACGTAGAACACCTAACCTCAGTTTTTACTGAATGGTAAAGTGTTTGTATGTATAAATAACTTGCATACAACATAAATAACATCACACACAAGTCTTCATCATCCATAATAATTTTAATATAAGAAAGCGCACGTATAAACACAGATATAGGTTGTCACGTGACACTTTGACGGCGTTAAAAATTATTGCATTGTGTGCAGGCGAAAATTCAAAGCTGTTTTCAACGGCGCTAACGCAACGCCGTCGCAAATGACGGCGCGCTGACGGCGTAGCGCGCTGTGCAGTCTGTTCCAGGCTTCAGGGCAGTCGGCGTATCAGTGCAGTTGCGTCACTGGAAACGTCACATGTTTTTGTGACGTCATGTTTAGTATATCTACATAGCATCCATTTAACGAATGTAATATTCGTAGGCTGTGACTTGTATCGTAATGAAATGAAAATATAAGAATAATAACAGAATAGAAACAAATAAACTATTCTAATAGGCTAAGTAGTCCTAAAAAGGGCTGATGTGATCCAAAAATATGATCAAAGAAAAGAAAATAGAAATACATTGTATTTAACCTAAAAATCTATGCGCTACACACAATATCAAATGGAAATCTATAAAATATCTATAAGAAAATATATAACTAAACACAAAATTGCTTAATAAACAACAAACTAAATAAAAGAGGTTATTAGAAATTACTATAAGTTAGATATGTGAACACAAGGATCAAAAACATCAGAGCGTATTATAAAATGTCAAATGTAAACATCGTTTTATTTAGCCATACCAATACATATGTCCCTATATTAAATAAACACTTTTAGGCCCGGTCTTTCCTCCTTCAGTTAAAGTTCCAGGTAACTATCTGACAGATAAGGTTATTTGTAACTTCATCTGCTGAATAAATGTCAATACCAGTAAGTGAATCCAATACGTCAGTCTCATTATCCGTTAACTATCCGATAGATACATTTGTATAGAAAGAAGGGATGACATTTGCTCAGCAGATGAAGTTACAAATAACCTTATCTGTCAGATAGTTACCTGGAACTTTATCTGAAGGTGGAAAAACCGGGCCTTAAAATTTGTAAATCTTCAAAATGACTATCGAACACAAACTAAATATGACTTTAAAATGTATGTTTTAATAAAATAAAAGAGTGAAGGGCAAAAATGGTCTATAATTCACATGCAAAAAAAAAAATAATCGATTTAGTTATTTTTTCGCTACTAAGTTTGTCATTGAAGTTATGACGCAAAGTGACTAACTGCGTTGATTAAATGACTGACCTATATAGAAAAGCAAAAGCACGCGACGCTTTTCAAAAAATGAGGCCAGTACTCTGCAGTCATAATTTAAGCCTGAAGACTAAGGTCCACATTCTCAAGGCATACATATTCCCTGTCTTACCATACAGAATGGAGACATGGACCCTCACAGGAAGCTGGATAACCTAGGACAAATTATGAGGAACCCAAATAAATATCAGCTGCTCCAACTTATCATGCAGGGTAAAAATAAAGCCAGTAGAAGGCCAGGTAGAACAAGGAATTCATGGCTCCAAGTTTTACGACAGTGGTACGAAAAGTGTTCAATAGATTTATTTCGTATTGGCGTCAATAAAACTATGATAGCCAGAATGATCGCCAAATATGGCACCAGAAGAAGAAGACAACATATCATTCTGCGTCCTCTAAATATAACTCAATAGAGGTATAAGAATGTACGAGAGCTACCTTTTAAGTTTTTATAAAAACTAAAAAAGAAACATTTTTTTTTTTGGAACAAACTGTTTTATATTTTCGCATATTCGCCTTTTTAGGGTTTTGTAGGTATGACCAAAAAACCCTTATACCGTCATTTTGTCGTCTGTCTGTCTGTCTGTCTGTCTGTCTGTCTGTCTGTCTGTTCGGTAAAAATTGTAGTCAAACGGCTAAACCTAGAGAGTTAAAAATTGGCATGCTTGTACAACTTTTTGACCCGCACATAGGAAAAATACTAAAACATCTAAAAAACATATCCCCCTAAAAATATAAACAAATATGTGCTCATCGAAAAAAAAATATTTTTTTTAAATTCTGAGTAGGGTATCAAATGAAAGCCCTTAGTACGTGGATTAACGATCAAAATTTAATTTTTGCAAAATAAATTATTTTGAGGCGATTTTTGCCAAAATTGTGCAAAAAAATTTTTGTCCCACACCCTGTAGCCCAGATGGTTTAAACTAAAAATGTGAAAAAATTCTAAGTAATGTATATTGGTGTGAACCGGAATAGTACAACAGGAATTTTTGATCAGATTATGTTTTCGGAAAATAACGCATTTTTTGTGTTTTTTGGTTGACGATGCATACATGTTATACTCTTATAACACACTAAGTTGATAAGCGTTTGGTGGTCTAGTGGCTCAGTTGCTCGACAACCACACAGGATCGTTATTCACTACACAGGTTCGTTCCTGGCTTGTGGAGTCAATTTTATTTTTTGTTTTTTTTTTTCATATTTATTATGTTTAAATTAATTTGTTAAAATTCTAGTTATATTTTAGCACATTTTGAATTTAATTTTCAAGAGCGTAAATTTAATAACCAATTGGAATTATATTTTCATTCTGTGTCATTTATACGAAGCCAGAGGGGCGGAGCGTATGATTTAAGACAACCAATGAAAGTCATAGGCCCAATATTCAAAATCTTAATGAACCTTGTTATATAAAAAAAATACTGCACTTATTTAGAAACCTAAATAATGATATTAGGTATTCGAATTAAAATTAACAAAAAAATATTTTAACATAAAATTTGTTTTTAAAGCTCTGAGATTAACAGACGATAAATTATTTTAAAAAGATCGTTCATTTTGCCGTGGTTACTACAAAGCAAAATTTGTCCTACACACTCAGCATGCCGCCTTCACTTATTATATACCTGCGAAACCCTGCAATGTGTGAAAATTCACACTTCACATCAATTTTTTATAATATTCAGCTTTAAGATTTATACACTTTTGCGTGCGTTCAAACCAATTCTCGAAACATTTTTTCCACTCTGAAGTTGGTATCTCAAAAACATGGTTTTCGAAGGCTTCTTGATGAAAATCGCTGTCCACGCTTTTTTGTTCGACATTGGGGAACAAAAAAATTGTTATGGGATAAATCAGATGAATTCGTTTTCAGTGTCTATGAGCAGCTACTGTTATTCAGTGGCGGATTAAGCCTTCGCCGGGCCCAAGACATTTTTGATTTACGGGCCCTCAACCTAGAGGCGTTCAAAGGGGAAAGGAAAAGGGGAAGGGTTCGTTCGGCCCTTGAAAATTACAGGCCCAAGACAATTGTCTTTTTTGTCTTTGCGTAAGTCCGCTACTGCTGTTATTTACAATAAGTTGTAAAGAAATATAATCAATTTTGATATAATTTTAGTAAACAACGTGGTAAAAGTAAAAGTAAAATATTGAAAAACTGTTTTAGAAAGAACGTGACAGTGAATGGCAAGAAATAATGATTTATTTTTTTATGTAAATTGTTGCTACAGAAAACAATTATATTTTTATACAAATAATGATTATTATTTTATTGACAGTCTTGTATTTCTTTGAATGTTACAAAACAAAGTAAATTTATCAAAACCACAAATATCAAGGTTTTCAATAACACTTTCTTCTGAACCACTGACAGTTGGGTTAATTTTTGGCCTCACAAATTATTTTGCTCTGTTAAACAGAATCGGGCTGATTTAACCGATAGCAAGTGCAGAGCTCGAAACAAAGATAAATAGCAGACACGTTCAAAAAAAAAAAAAACAAAGAAAACAGTGCCGCTATATAGGTTTACTAGCTGGAATACCCGTACTTCGTATGGTTTTTATAATGTACATTTTGTTGTAATGTAAATGATTAGTGAGATATTTCAATTTTAAGTAGAACATAAAATAATCGTCCAAATATTCATCTAATTGAAAAATGCACTAAAAAAAAAAAAAAAAAAAATGATTTCTTACTATGAATAATTTTTGTTACGTACATTTTTCTGTAAAGCCACTGAGAGATATTTACATTTTTTTAATAATCAGTTTTAGCCCCGAAACACCCCCCTAAAATAAAAATTTGAATGCCTTATAGCGTATGTTCGAAACCTGGTTTTACTCTATCATTATACCAAATATCGTAAAAATATCTCCAGCCGTTTTTTTTTTCGAATCACGGACAGGCAGATAGACAGACAGACAGACAAGTCAGACAGACAGACAAGTCAGACAGACAGACAAGTCAGACAGAAAAAAGGACAGACAGACAGACAGACAGACAGATAAACAGATAGACAGATAGACAGATAGACAGATAGACAGATAGACAGATAGACAGATAAACAGATAGACAGAGAAATAGACATACAGACAGACAGCCAAAAATTTATTTTTGCGGATATTATCATTTAATCATCTGAATCGTGTAGAAACTACAACAAATATGAGGCAGAAAAAAATGAAAATACATAGTAAATAATGTGACTTGAAAACCTTATATTACTTGTAAACATTAACATGTTTACATGTTACTGTGTAAACATTATCAGGGACGTAGCCAAGATTTCAGCTTGGGGGGGGGCAAAAATAACAAAATATTCTAAATTGGTCGGTACGACTTTAATTACATGGCTTGGGTAGAAAATAACAGCGTTCTAGGTCAGGGGTCGGCAACCTTTCAGTGACGAAGAGCCAAATCTATATTGAAAAAAAAACACAATAACATGGAAGAGCAGCTAAAAAATATATGCTATATTTAAGCAAAAAGCGTAAAAATTGTTTATTTGATTTAAAATAATCAAGTATTACAATAAATTAATATTTACTTATACATTTAGTTTGTGATACCTATTGTAGTTGCCAGTATATTACAATAAAATAATTTTTGTAATGGGACGATTGTTCCTGTATAGTGTCCTATAAGACTTCAATATTTGGTGAATATTCAGTAATCTTTAACTTAAGGTAGCACTCTAGTTTCAGGTCAGTAAGATTACTTCTTAACTGACTCTTAATTAATTTCATATATGAAAAGATTTGCTTACAGTAATATGTGGATCCGAATATTGTCAGTAACCCAAAAGCATAATTTTTTAAAAGATTGAACGATTCTGGAAGACGATTCCAAGCTTCGAAAAGAACTTTATATACATTTTGAAGATTGCGGATTTCGGTCCACTTATGCTGGGAAGAAAAAATTCACTTTTTTCTTTCTAAATTTTCTAGTTCAGAATTAAGTTTTAAGAATATATAGTTCCATAAACCTTTGGATTTCAAATCCACTTATTGAAGGTGATAAATGTAATTGCTACATATCTACTTCAATTGGTTTTGTCAAAAAATCTAGTGTAGCTTTATATTTTCTAAACTCTTTAATTTTCTAAAAGAGCCGCAGGTTGCCGACCCCTGTTCTAGGTCTTTTGTTGTATATTAAATAATAAAAGTCCGGTAAATTTATAAATTTTCTTCACCTCCGGTGAAGAAAACTTCTAACAACCTTAATTATATTTAATATAAGGTAAACTATCCTGGGGGGGGGACAAATTCCCCCTATGCCCCCCCCCTGGCTACGTCCCTGGACATTATATTAGTGGTTTTTAAGTAACTTTTTTCCATTAATTCCCAACCGATCCCCGGGACCAAATCGACCCCTAACAATGTCAAATATACCCTTGGGGGGTTGATATCGCTCGGTTTGGGGACTCCTGGATTGAAGTTAAAACATTGAATATAGAAATTTAGGTCTTTATGTCTTTTAAAAAATTAGTTTATAATTTACCTTGTGTGAGAGAATATGGTCCCATTAGAGTTGTCCATTCCGCTTCGCTCAGTAGATTTCTTAGATTGTGCTCGGTTACCTGGAAATAGAACTACAATTTAATATCATTATGTCACAATTTCAACAGATACACATCATATTGCACAAATACAATACAGCTACATTTATAAATAATGTGCATTGTTTGAAAATTGTAGCAAATTGTAATGTAAACTTGAGAAATGATGCATATATAAAAGTTCTACAAAGTGAATGTTTGGATCACGAACTACTAATGACGAATATTTTTTCAATCAGGTACAAAGAATCGTAAAGTTCGTGAGTCTCATACAGTGGCGGCTGGTACATAAGAGCTGCAGAACTGCAGCACTCCAAAAATTAAATAATTTAAATATTACAGACGTTTATGATTTTTTCGTTCTTTTTCTCTCTTTAAATTTACTTAAATTAACCCTTTACCGCAGTGCCATATATGGTACATTTCGATTTTAATTTTTTATTTTACTTTTAAAACTGAATCAGAACGTTACTTCATGAATGTTCATATATGCCACATATACAGCAATGGATCCTGCAGTATCTCAAGTAATGGGCTGCAATAGATAACTGCAATAGAAACGATAACTCTGAATTTATTGAGAAAAGACAACTAGAAGATACGACCTTACCTTTAAAAAATTTGAGGGCGACTGCTTTTAATCCCTAATGAAAAATACCTAGCAACTGACGAGCAAATAATACGGAATCATTTTCTTTCGTAACATAATGTAGAATCATAATGTTCCATGTATGGCACAAACCCTAAATAATTATTTTAATTATTATTTTTTCATAAAAATAATAATTAATATTTTAAATATATTTTTTAAATTAATTTTTCTATCAATAAGAACCAATTCCTAATGCTCATGATTTATTTCAGCCAAAAATAAAAATTCATGCAGTAAAGGGTTAATTTTTATTTAAAAGCCGTCACTAATGTTGTGTACCGTGAGTAAAACAAATACGAGGGCTACCTTTTAAGTTTTTACAAAAACTAAAAAAGAAAAAATATTTTTTTTGGTACAAACTGTTTTATTGCTTTTCAAAATATTTGCCTTTAAGATTTATACACTTTTGCATGCGTTCAAACCAATTCTAGAAACATTTTTTCCACTCTGAAGTTCGTATCTCAAAAACATGGTTTTCGAAAGATTCAACAGCTTCTTAAGGTGATGAAAATCGCTGTCCACGCATTTTTGTTTGACATTAGGGAACAAAAAAAAGTCGTTAGAGGATAAATCAGGTGAATACGGGCAATGAGACATTAATTCGATGTTTTTCTCCTTCAAATAATTCATTGTTTGACGTGCTGTGTGGGAGCTTGCATTGTCATGATGAAGAATGATGCGACGTTTTTCCTGATTTTGTCGATGACTTTGGGCAAACAAATTGTTGTATACCATTCAGCATTAACTGTTCTCCGATCCTCTAAAGCAGCGGTCCTTAACCTTTTTATACTCAGGACCCCCCAACTAGCCTAAAATATTTTCTAGACCCCCAAGAAAATTTTTGAATTAATATTTTATTTACGGAATGTTAATATAATTATATGTTAAAATTAATATTTTATTTACGCATTTTATAATATAATCCATATATCAACTTACCAACTATGAATTTCTATTTATTCTATTTTCTTTTAATTTCGGGACCCCCTAAGGTCTTTTCGGGACCCCTCTGGGGGTCGGAATCCCCCGGTTAAGAACCGCTGCTCCAAAACAGCGATCATTTTCTTGGAAGTGCTTCGTGAACAAACAACTTTTGTGGGTTTCGGTTCATCTTGGAAGACCCAAACAGTGGGTTGTTGCTTAGTTTCCGGTTCATATGAATAAATACAATTTTCGTCACCTGTAACGATGTTGTATATGGATTTTTCAGTGCCTAAGTTGAATTTTTTTAGTATTCCCTTACACCAAAAAACAAGCCTTTTTTTGAGCTTCGGTCAAATTATGTATTGCAAAATCGAATGTAATTGCAAAATCGAATGTATTGCAGTCTGCGATATGCCAAAGGATGCCTTTATCTCACGGTAAGTCACATGCCGATCTTCCTCAATCATTTTGCGCACAGCATCGATGTTTTTTTAAATCACAACCGATTTTGGTCGACCTTCACGAGATTCATCACTGACGGACGCGCGTCCACGACGAAATTCTGCAAACCAATTGTAAACAGTCTTTTTTGATGGTGCTTTATTACCGAAAGTTGAACGAAGCGAATCTATGCATTGTTGTTGAATTAGGCCTTTACTAAAATCGTAAAAAATCATCCAACGAAAACCTTCACGAGTAATATCCATTTTAACACAAACTTTTTTTTTAACGCTCACTGTCAACAAACTCCTCGGTCAATTTATAAGCTGCCACTGATTGCACAATAACATATGTAAAATTTTCCGAATATAGTAATGACAAATTTCAATATTGCCATCTAGTGGTCGTTTGTAAAAACATAAAAGGTAACCCTCGTATTTGGGGAGTCCCCGTAAATCTCCAATAACTACCCTTTTACTTATTTTGATTATGGGACTAAAATTTCTAGTGAGGTCGCTGATGTGCCATTAGAATAAGAGAAGGGAATTTCGGCTTAGTTTGCGGAACCGGATCAGTGAAGGTCGTTCAGTTTGTTGAGCCGGTTAAGTAAACATGTTTCCGAGACACAGGTCGGTCGTTAGTTCGTAGGTAGAACGTCGCTTAGAGCCGGCTCTTGCTTAGAGCCGGTTCTTGCAATATATGAACTGTAAACATGATCCCGAGACACAGGTCGGTCGGTCGTTCGGTCGTAGGTAGAACGTCGCTTAGAGCCGGCTCTTGCTTAGAGCCGGTTCTTGCAATATATGAACTGTAAACATGATCCCGAGACACAGGTCAGTCAGTTGTCTGTCGATCGCTCGTTCAAACAATTCACTTTATGTAGCTACTGTATTTTAAACCACATGTGTTAACTTTATGGCGATGTTTATTGCCCTTATAAATCGGACATCTGGGATTTGGGCAATATTTTTAATATTTTTATATAGTATGGTTGTAAGAAAATACAGACTTAAGCTGCATTCAGAGCTCAGTAAATTAACACTCTGTGCGTTATGGATAGTTTTTAAACAAGTGCAATTGGTATGATCGGACAAGCTCGTACTATATCGCTCAACAGTAGTATAGCAACGACAAAGCACGAGCATGTCCGATCATACCAAATGACCTCGTTTAAAAATTATCCATAGCGTACAACGTGTTGATTTACTGAGCTCTGAATGCAGCTTAAGCCTATTAGTTTCAAATAAACTGCCCTACAAATTGATGACAAAATACACTTTATGATAATACATTACAATAGTTCTCGCGAAGTATAACATGACATCGATCCAGATCCGGATCACTCCAGTCACTGCTCACAATCGCCCGACCAATCGTATCCTTGAAACTTGAAACTATACAGTGCGCCGTGAGCCGGCTCATTTCAATTTGGTGAACCGTGTCACTTCGGTCAGTGTACTGAGCCGGCTCAGTGAGCCGGTTCGTTCATGAACGACCCATCTCTAATTAGAATTACTCTTACGAATATCACAAGATCGCGACAAATGGGGATTGCTTATGAAGGAACGAGTTCTCTTATCTCAATGTGATTGATTAAGATTAATCTGCTTGATCATACGATGAAAAAATAAGAAAAATAATCGAACAAGAAATATTTATCCAACGCCATTTTTCTTTTCTTCCATGAAGAGCATTTTAATATTTAAATTTTAGTTAAATTTGCTAACTTTTATGATTTATGAAACAATTATTACATTATTTTATTATTAAGCAATATGTTTTATTATCACTTAATCCAGGTCATGATCGATAGTAAAAATAATAATAATTCAAAAAAAAAACGATACGTTAAACGATAAAATTTATTTGACCGCTACGAAATGTGTCAAAATTACTGTGTATTGCATGAAAGTGTTCAGCGATGCGTTCCACAGCGTTAGATGACCTCTAGTCAGTTTTTACACTTATGTTAGCCATTCATACATTGCTGTCCATCATTAAACACTTGTTTCGTAACGATGCGTAATTGCATACACATATTTTCTGTCTAACTTAAATGAAAAGGAACAGTTAGGTTGTTTTCTATTGGAAATAATCATTATTATCATTCCATTATGAATAAGGCAGGGATGCTTGTTTGGATGTCTATCGTTTTCTTGGCAGGCGTATTTTTGGTCGCTTTTTCGGATATTTTAACTTGTTACGGATT
Source organism: Liopterus haemorrhoidalis (assembly GCA_963971575.1). NCBI lineage: Eukaryota > Metazoa > Arthropoda > Insecta > Coleoptera > Dytiscidae > Liopterus > Liopterus haemorrhoidalis. Next base: position 31,260,354 of record OZ020621.1, read on the forward strand.
TTGGATCTTGAGATATCCGTTTTTTAGGGTTTTATAGGCAGAGCCGCAATAAGGAAAACTTGCGCTAGGGGCAGAGCCGTGTTTTGGCGCCCTTAGCAAATTAAAACAAGGTTCTCATCTTTCAAAATTTAAGTGACGAGCAAAAAAAAGGTCCTCACCTCTCAAAATCCAAGTGACGAGCAAAAAAAGGTCCTCACCTCTCAAAATCCAAGTGGCGAGCAAAACAAAAAAGCTCCTCACCTCGCAAAATACAAGTGACGAGCAAAAAAAAAGGCTCTCGCCTTCACAATGGCGCCCCTTAATCAAACCCGTCAGCGCCCTTTTCCTTAGTGCGCCCAGGGCAGTCGCCCCCTCCGCCCCCCTTACTGCGGCTCTGTTTGTAGGTATGGCCACCAAAAAACTCTTATAACGTCATTCATGTGTCTGTCTGTCCGTCTGTATAGTAGAAACTGTAGACAAACGGCTGAACACAGAATGTTGTTTGGCATGCAACTCTGTGCCACATATTGGAAAATTACTGAGAGTTCAAAAAATTTTATGGAAGTGTGAATTTTCACACATTTCAGCGTTTCACAGGTATTTAATAAGTGAATGATGATTATTTGGGATGCCAAAATATTTAAAATATTTTTTTGTTAAATTTAATTCGAATGCCTAATATCATTATTTAGGCGCTATTTTTTTGCACTATTTTGGCAAAAGTCGCGTTAAAATATTTTTTTTTGCAAAAATAAAATTTTAATCGTTAATCCACGTACTAAGAGCTTTCATTTGATACCCTACTCAGAATTTTAAAAACATATTTTTTTTTCGATGAGCACGTATTTGTTTATATTTTTAGTGGGATACGTTTTTTAGATGTTTTAGTATTTTTCCTATATGCGGGTCAAAGAGTTCTATAAGCATGCCAAATTTTAACTCTCTAGGTTTAGTCGTTTGGCTACAATGTTTACCGAATAGACAGACAGACAGACAGACAGACGACAAAATGACGGTATAAGTGTTTTTTGGTCATACCTACAAAACCCTAAAACATATAATAACACAAATATAAACAAATATATAATAAATGAAAAATTAAATATTTTTTTTAAATTTTGAGTGGGGTATCAAATTGAGGTTTCATTTGATACCGTGATATGCGTGGATAAACAAGCAAATTTTTATTTTTTTATGCGATTTTCACCAAAAATATGTAAAAAAATCTATTGTCCCCCACTCTATTATCCAGAGGGGTTGATCTAAAAATCGATGGATCTCCACGAATTGAGGTCCCTACATAACGTTTTGACTATTTTTAGCATTATGTCTGTCTCTCGGTCTGTCTGTCTGTCTGTCTGTCTGTCTGTCTGTATTTTATGCTGTATTTATATGCATATATGATGTTTTATATATTTTGCAGAAGTCCAAAAGATGACTGAATATTATTATACATTCGGTCTGTCTGTCCGTTTGTCCGTCTGTCTGTCTCTGTCCGTCCGTCTGTCTGTGTACACGTGCAGAGCAAATTCGGCTTAAAGGATTTTTATGAAACTTCATATTTAAGCTTTTGGCATCAATGGCACGAGTTGATCAACTTTTATTAAAAATCGGTTGACTAGAAATGGGAGTTTATCGTATCGATTTTAAGATTTTTCCGAATATTTCACAACAGAGAAATATTTCGAAAAAATTTATTTAACAAAAGTTGCTATAAAAGCAATAACTAACAACTTTTATTTTAGACATTTTTTGATAAAACGAAAAATTTTTGAAAAATCTTTCGAATTTTTAAGTGTCTATTTTTTCATACTTATATGTAACGTTTCCATGCTCATGATAAATAATACCTCTGTTAGAAAGTATTGGGCCAAATTATTTCTACTCTGCTGCTGAATATATTTTATATAAGTACTTTGTGATGGCGGTTGGTCCTGTGGTGTCCACAGCTGATTTTTTAATTTAACACTTTATATACTAAAAACTTGATAAAAAAACTCTTGATTTTAATTTGCTAGTTTTTATGAATTATTTACAAATATGGTGATTTGTTCGCGTAAACAGTGCAAGAACCTCTTAAACAGCTCGTTATCGCGATGTGGCCCGAGCTAATAAACAATTGCCGATCTCTGTTCTTTCATCATTACTTATCATTATCTTTTCTTTCATCGTCATCACGTGACGAATCCATTGTAATTCCTCCTCATTATTTATCTCTGCATAATATTACTTTTGTAAAGTGTTTAATTCTTAATGATGTCTCACACTTCTCGCAGGAAACGTACATCCATAATATATTTTTCTGAATGTCAGTTCTTAAACAATGTGTAAGTATATAGTTAAATGGAGCTCGTGATAACGGTCGACATCGTCACCGTAGTATCATTTCTTCATCGTGCCACTGTTTAACAGTACCCGTCCGCTCCACTCTTGAGAATGCGCTCAGATGCACTCCGTCATTTCCTAGATAAGAGATTTATATCCTAGATACCAGTGACATAGTGGTTTTTTGCATCAATTAGACATAAGAAGCAGCCTGTTACGTGACCGAGTCCCTATTTGTTTTTCGCAATTTTCTTCTAGCTAATAAGCAAAAAGAATAGAATCGCATAAGATTACATTATATATTCATACATCAAGATATCGGTAGACAAAATGATTTTAACTCAGATAGCGGTGGGAGACAAATTTTTTTTTGATACAATTTTGACCAAAATACTATATTTTAAAAAATTGATGTAAAGTGTGAATTTTCACACATTTCAGGGTTTCGCAGGTATTTAGTAAGTGAATGATGATTATTTGGGATGCCAAAACAAATTTTATGTTAAAATATTTTTTTATTAATTTTAATTCGAATCCCTAATACCATTATTTGGGTTTCTAAATATTTGCAGTATTTTTTTTTTTATATAGCAAGATTCATTATTATTTTGAAAATTGCGCCTATGGCTTCCATTAGTTGTTTAAGTCATAAACTCCACTCCTCTGATTTCGTATACATTCAAACATAGAATTAAATTATAATTTCAACACTTCCCAGTGGTTATTAAATTTACGCTTTTAAAAATTAAATACAACATTTGCCAAAATATAACTAGAATTTTGACAAAATAATTTAAACAAAATAAAAATGCAAAAAAATAACAGAAAAAATAAAATTGACGGGAATCGAACAGTAGTTTGTAACTTACGAAGCGAGGACGTTACCAATGGACTATGGATGTTCACTTGTTTACAGTGTTAAATAGCGGATTAAATATTTGACATATTTTTGTTAAAAACACAAAAAATGCGTTATTTTCCCAAAACATAATCTAATCAAAAATTCCTGTTGTACTATTCCGATTCACACCAATGTACATTACTTAGAATTTTTTCAGATTTTTAGTTTTAACCATCTGGGCTACAGGGTGTGGGACAATTTTTTTTTTTGCACAATTTTGGCAAAAATCGCATCGAAATATTTTATTTTGCAAAAATAAAATTTTGATCGTTAATCCACATACAAAGGGCTTTCATTTGATACCCTACTCAGAATTGTAAAAAAATATTTCTTTTTACGATGATCATATATTTTTTTATATTTTTAGGGGGGTATGTTTTTTAGATGTTTTAGTATTTTTCCTATGTGTGGGTCAAAGAATTGTATAAGCATGCCAAATTTCAACTCTCTAGGTTTAGCCGTTTAGCTACAATTTTTACCGAACACACAGACAGACAGACAGACGACAAAATGACGGTATAAGGGTTTTTTGGTCATACCTACAAAACCCTAAAAATGGTACGCTTTAGGAAGTTTCATTTAAAGCTTATTTGTTTACATTTTCCTGCGATGTTTTTTTTTTTTTTATTGCAATAGCAATAAAAAAAATAATTTCTATGGTGGGCACATAGAAAGATTTTTACTTAGGACGGTTTATTGAACCTCTTCATTAAAAAATAGCCTGGTTTAAAATTAATGTTACGGTAGGTACTTGGGGATGTAATATATTTACTAAAATTTTGCCACTTCTGCACATTAGTTCCCTATTGCATAAGTCTTAAAACTAGATGCAAACTAAAACTCGATGTAAAACACAAAACTGCCTAGCAACGTACTGCGTTTTAATGAATTTTTAATTAATTTTAGCTTACATCTAGTTTTAAGACTTTTATGCAACAGGGCATAGATGATGGAAAACAAATTCATAACAAAATATTAAAATTTATTATGGATTCTACAAATAATTGTAATCGTCGGTAAGTTTCTTTAAATATCTATGAAATACAAATGGTTCGCTACAAATTAAATTAAAAAAATCAACAAAATTTAAATAATGTGACTGTTAGTTTCTAATAAGCTGGTAAATAATGTTTCAAAGATTCCTGTTTACTTATAGGCGCATGGTCCGCCTACAAGTACCGACAGTTTTCATACGTGTTCGGGTACATTTAAAGTACGAGGGCTACCTTTTATGTTTTTACAAAAACTAAGAAAGAAAAATTTTTTTTTGGAACAAACTGTTTTATTGCTTTTCAAAATATTAAAGATTTATACACTTTTGCATTCGTTCAAACCCATTCTCGAAATATTTTTTCCACAATGAATTATCTGGATATATACTTATACGTAGGGTGACCAGATTTCAGTGAAGGAAAACCGGGACACAGGAAAAAAAAAGAAGGTCTTTGTTTCCTCCCAGATCCAAGTGAAGAGCAAAAAAATAAAAGGTCCTCACCTCCCAAATCCAAAGTGAAGAGCAAAAAAAAACAAAAAAAAAACAAAAAAGGTCCTCACCTCCCAAATCCAAAGTGAAGAGCAAAAAAAAAACAAAAAAGGTCCTCACCTCCCAAATTCAAAGTGAAGAGCAAAAAAAAAAAAAAAGGTCAGATTCAAAGTGAAAAGCAAAAAGATTCAAAAACCGGGACAATCCGGCGTCCCGAGAACAGTTTTCGGGACACCGGGACAATTGACCGAAAACCGGGACGGATGGTCTACCGGGATACCTACTTATAGGTATCTCAAAAACATGGTTTTCGAAGGCTTCAACATCTTCTTGAGGTGATGAGGTGAAAATCGCTATTCATGAATTTTTTTGTTTGACATTTAGGAACAAAAATAAAAAATCGTTAGGGGATAAATCAGGTGAATACGGGCAATGGGACAGTAATTCGATGTTTTTCTCCTTCAAATATTCAAATTCATTGTCATTATTAAGAATGCGACGTTTATGATTGTTTTTCATGATTTTATCGATGACTTCTGGCAAACAAATTGTTGTATACCATTCAGCATCAACTGTTCTCCGATCCTCTAAAGGAATGGTTGCGCTATGTCCAGTACAACTCAAAAATCAAGCGATTATTTTCTTCGACGTGCTTCGTGAACGAACAACTTTTATGAGTTTCGGTTCATCTTGGAAGACTGAAACAGTAATCCACTGTTGTTTAGTTTCCGGTTCATATGAATAAAATTCAAGTTTCGTCATCTGTAACGATGTTGTATACGGATTTTGCAGTGCCTAGGTTAAATTTTTTTAGCATTCCCTTATACCAATCAACACGAGCCTTTTTTGAGCTTCGGTCAAATTTTGCGGAATCCATCGGGAACAGATCTTTTTCACAACTAAATGTTCATGCAGAATCGAATGTATTACAGTCTACGATATGTCAAAGGATGCCTCTATCTCACGGTAAGTCACATGCCGATCTTCTTCAATCATTTTGGGCACAGCATCGATGTTTTTTGAATCACAACCGATTTTGGTCGACCTTCACGAGATTCATCACTGACAGATGCACGACCACGACGAAATTCTGCAAACCAATTGTAAACAGTCTTTTCTGATGGCGCTTCACTACCAAAAGTTGAACGAAGCGAATCTTTGCATTGTTGTTGAGTTAGACCTTTACTAAAAAATACTTAGTTTACTTTTTTAAAAAATCATCCAACGAAAACTTTCACGAGTAATATCCATTTTTTAACGCTCACTGCCAACAAACTACTCGGTCAATCTATAAGCTACCACTGATTTCACAATAACAAATGTCAAATTTTACGAATATAGTAATGACACATTTCAATATTGCTATTTAGTGGTCACTTGTAAAAACATAAAAGGTAACTCTCGTACAAGACTTCAAATGCAAAACAGTAAGCTTGATTATCTCAGGAAGAGAATCAGCCTGTCCATGAATATCCTGTCGTCACTTAAAGCAACTGACAGGCTGAACCTCTCCCTGACGTCCTCGAACTGTACACACTGAGTTAAAATGTGTAACACAGACAAATCTTTGTTACACGTTCCACAAATAGGAGGTTTCCCCTCGAAGGAGGTGTCCTACTCGGTCAATTTATAAGCTGCCACTGATTTCACAATAACAAATGTCAAATTTTACGAATATAGTAATGACACCTCAATATTGCCATCTAGTGGTCATTCGTAAAAACATAAAAGGTAACCCACTTAAAGCTATGGCTGTCAGCGCTGGTTATACAGCGCCTATAATTAGAGCCCTGCAAATTCGCGGGTATCCGCGGATTACCCGCGGATATCCGTAACTTTTCTGCGGATGCGGATAAATTATCATTTAAACCAGGCGGATGCGGATAAAATTTCGTATCCGCAATATCCGCGTGAACATTAAATCTTTGGTTTCTTTCGGAGAAACACGCGATTGTGTTCCGACTACGCAGTTCTCGGTTACCTTCGGTTTTCTGTATACACATACCTATTTTGCACCTATTTTTGCCTATTTTTACCTATTTTGTAGCATTCTATCTCGCTCTATATTATTGTTATTAAGACAATTGTCCATGATCGAGATTGTGTTGAGACAATCAACATATTTTTTTATTATTGTATATAGAAATAATATTTTGGACAAAAGTTGCTTGGTTCTCTTTCGATGTAATTCTTCCTACCTCTGCTCTAATTCTGGCTTTTAAATCTAGTAAACGCTTTTTTTTACATAGAACTGATTAGTAAGTTTTATTTAAATACCAAAATTTACCTATATACATTTTTCTCGAAAATTTTATTATGTAACCTGCCAATTGTTTTATACTACCCGAAGTAAAAAGTCTTGCTAATTCTAAAAATTGAAATTGACCAAAATTAAAAGAGGACAATTGTTGCTATTTGAAAAAATATGAAGCAACTTCTACCAAGTAACTTTTGTCTATTTTTTTTTTAATTCAATAGTAATATATATAGCCACGTTGCATTACTTTTTCCTCACCTTAAAAAAGGTAAAACTGACGTGAGATGTTAGTTGACATTAATATGATACTTGACAGTGCTATCAACACGTATTTCATGAGCAGCACGCCACCTGCTCCCTACGAAAAAGGACGATTAGGCCCCCAAAATTTTTGTCTCTCTCTAGGTTTCAAAATTATTAGCGCATCTCGGCCCCAAAACTTTTGGCGTCCCTTAAGGCGCAATTCCACTGAGGCAACTTTTAGGCAACATGTAGCATGCGGCATTGACGCATGCTACACACAGTCTTTCCATTGAAAGAACACGAAGCGACAAGGAACAAGTCTTTTTGTCGCATGCTACAAGTTGATTGTTCTTGCCGGACCGCATGCGTCACCTCTCGACATGATTCAACGTGTCGAACAGTGTCGTCGTTAAGGCGGAATTCCACTGAGGCAACACTGAACGACATGAGGCATGATACTTGTTTCCTAGTGTCGCCTGGTTATAGGTGTGCGACTATGTGCCACAAAATTCAATAATGTCGCATGCGCTTTATCGTCTATGCTTGTAGCATGCGTCTAAAACGATTCCATTCAGGCAACTTCAGTTTGGTGTATCATGTCTTTACAAACAGTCGCGGCAGCTGCTTATTTATTAATAGCTCTGAATCGAAAAAAAAAAGAAGAAAGCCACGGTGGTGGAGAAGAGAACTATATGTTGGTGTTCAGAAACTCATTATAATTTATACAACAACTTGGTTGCTGACGATGAAGCTTTATTTAAAAATTTTACACGAATGAGTAAAGAAGATTTTGAGTACTTTTTTGTTGGGAGATTAGCCACTCTTTTTTGATTGCAGTTTTTTTCGCTCACGATGGAATGCTGAACGCAAATTCTTGATTTTATTTTTTACCTCAGCCACCGTACAATTGTATTTATTCGCCAATTACTTTAACTTATCATTTTTAATTCTAATGTCTTTATAATTACTAATTTTATTGTTCCATAATTCGGGTGAATTATGGTAATCTTCAATAAATAAAGTAGTTTTTTCATTATTCCAATCCATGTCGCACGATACAAGCCGCACGGATCCGTTGGCTGTTGGATAACGACGACACTGTTCGACACGTTGAATCATGTCGAGAGGTGACGCATGCGGTCCGGCAACAACAATCAACTTGTAGCATGCGGCAAGGAGACTTGTTCCTTGTCGCTTCGTGTTCCTTCAATGGAAAGACTGTGTGTAGCATGCGTCAATGCCGCATGCTACATGTTGCCTAAAAGTTGCCTCAGTGGAATTGCGCCTTTATCCAACAGTCAGCGGATCCGTGCGGCTTGAAAGAACTACATTATTTACTAAAGATTACCATAATTCACCCGATTGTATGGAACAACAAAATTAGTGATTATAAAGACATTAGAATTAAAAATTATTAAACACATAATAAATAATACATTATTTGAAGCAGCTATGGGCAACCTCTATGGGCAACCCTCTCAAGTACACCTCTTCACAACTATAAAATTAGTAGTTGTGGCACAGTTCTATCTTCTGGGAGGGAGATTGTGCGTACTCATACTAGTACACCCTCGAGTACACCTCTTCATAGCAACTATAGTTACACTGTTCTATCCTCTGGGGCATCTTTAGAAACATCTAAGCACTCCTGGCAAAATCATATAGAACGTCGATCAAAGCTCTGCATACTGAATAATTTGAGAATTGCTTGACTCAGATATCCGAAAAAGATACAAAAATGATGCATGGCTATCTCCGCAGCCAAATATCTCAATGTCACTAACTACCTGACACGAGGTGGTATTGCTTCACGAAAGTTGGTATTATATTTTTTTATAGTAGGTGAGACTTTCTCAAGCAAGTACTCAAAATTTCCGTTACTCATTCCTGTAAAATTTTGAAATATTACTAAATAATCAGCTGCCGCGATTGTTTGTAAAGATATGATGCACCAAACTGAAGTTGCTTGAATGGAATCGTTTTAGATGCATGCTACAAACATAGACGACAAAGCACATGCGATGTGGGAAGACAAATTCCGCATGCGACATTATTGAATTTTGTGGCACATAGTCGCACACCTATAATCAGGCAACACTAGGAAACAAGTATCATGCCTCATGTCGTTCAGTGTTGCCTCAGTGGAATTGCGCCTTTAGGCTTATTACAGCGATTACCAAATAAGGCGAAACATGTTAGTTCTTTCCAAACTGACAGTAAAACCTGTTGCGCGGATACTTTTGCGGATGCGGATCGGATGCGGATTTATTATTTACAAAAGCTACGGATGCGGATCATGGATATGCGGATGCGGATACAGAAAAGTTTATCCGCGCAGGGCTCGTAAATCGAACTTTAAGACTTCTATAATAGTCCCCATATCTTTTATTTTTCAAATAATTTTATTTAAATAATGCTGTTGTATTCATCAACTTGTTTTTGTTTGTAACCTTACTTAACTATTTTGCAAAAAAAAATTACAACTCCACTATCAAAATCAAACAAAACATTGGTTTTGTATTGATGTATTCATTTTACGTAACTGATTAATGACATAAGGTAGTGAGGTGTTGGGTGTTGCTCTAGTGATTGATCTGTAACCTTGGTCAGTTTCGGCACAGATTCACCTGGCCAGCATGTATTGGACAGGACGCCGCTTGTTCGTACATTATACGTGGGCAGCGGGGCATGCTACCAGAGGTCAGCTCAATCGCCGTACTTGAGGATGTAGCTATTGTGTCTAGTGGTTTAAGATGGTGTTAAGATGCTGATATAATAGGTTAATTAAGGGTCATAATGATTTATTACTGACTTTTAATTGTTTATTCTGACAAATTATAGAAAATTGATTTTCACACATTTCAGGATTTTGTAGTACTAGCTGACGTGTCCATAGTTCGTAAGATTTTTGTAAAATATATTTTTGTTGATTATGATAAATGAGATATTTCAATTGTATTGAGAAGTCACATTACTAGGGTGACCATTCGTCCCGCAATTTAACATTTTGTCCCGCATTTTGGATTTGGGAGGTGAGGACCTTTTTTTTGCTCTTCACTTGGATTTGGGAGATGAGAACCTTTTTTTTGATCCGTCCCGCATTGCCTTCTTAAGAAAATGGTCACCCTAAACATTACCGATGGCGGCGCTGTGCTCCAAGGCAATATAGCTGTCGTGTCTAGTATTCAGCTGTCAATATGCTAATAGCAAACAGGTTAATTTAAGCACAGTACATTTTTATTTTATGAAAATGCGAGTAAATATTTGCGAAATTTTTAAGCACTACACATGTGTCGAGGTGTATAACAGAAGGTGGACATCAAATTAAGTATTTAAAGTTTAATTTCAGTAGAAGTGTAATTTGTAGTTGAGCAGGTGTTAAATGCCGGGCACGTAATTTTATATGGTACAGCTGAGTGTCGGTCATCTGAATTTACAATATATGGATTATGTTTGTAAACAAGTGCATTATGTTCATTGTATGAAATAAAATTAGTTTTAGTTGGACAGAAGCAGCTAAAAGTTAAATATGCAACTTGTAAGTGCAAACATATTAGTGCAGTTTTGTTTTTCTGCGACAAATGTAATGAACAAACTCACATAATATCAGTTACTTTTTAACTCAAAATATATTCCTATGCCTTCTCCCTGTCCATAACCAAATATTTTCCAATCTGGACTTAATATTAACTGTCCCTCCATTTTTCTTAAGAAAAGAAAATAACTAAGATGCCTATCTTTGTCTTGTCTTGAATGAATTTATAGTTTTTCACAATTTCTATCGACATTTTAACAAAAATTCAACACTAGAACATATGTAATAAGTTCAAACAGTACCAGAGCGTCTAGTACAATATTTGACCACCAGACTGCGTATTCGAACGTGTCAGTTCTCAATAGGTAGCATTCTCCATGCTCCCCCAAATATACGTCTTATTAAAAACTACATTGAACAAAAAAGAATCATTCAAAACCAGCTTTCTTTTATACATTATTTTATTACATAAATTAATCCATAGCTACAGAAGGCAATAAAAATTAATTAATCGATTAATTGATCGTTTGATTAATCGAAATGTTATAATCTATTTTCGATTAAATTGGTAGAAAATAATCGATTAATCGGTAATGAAATAAAAATAAAAAAAAACACACTCGCCGATAAAAAAAATTGAACTGTCTTAATGTTGTATTTTAAAGGCTGATATATAATTATTTAACCGTTTAATTAGAAAACTGTAAGTAATGAGACAATGTCTGCATACACAAATATCTTTTGTTGATAATTAAACAGGCTGTAACAATAAATAATGCCCGTTTGAACAAAGACTATATAACATTGCATATATTAAGTACGCAAGTTTTAATACAAATAACTTATTGTTAAAATAAAATTTTGCCAATAGTTACCCATCTTAGAGATTTCTAAACTCCTACAAATCTTTTTTTGTGCAATAATATTAAAATGTGGCCGGAAGACGTAGGAGTTGCGCCATTATATGAAGATGGGCGCAGTATTGGAATATTGCTGGTGTTTTGGATGTAGCTAAAAACTCTATTAATTAGGCATGATATAAAGCGTCATCAGCGAACAGCGTCCACGAGCCACAAGCGCTCGAAACTACTGATTTCTTACTCTAATTGTTCTACGCGATCGTGACTGGTCCTTAAAGAATGCACAGCGCGCTATGCCGTCAGCGCGCCGTCATTTGTGACGGCGTTGCGTTAGCGCCGTTGAGAACGGCGTTGAATTTTCGCCTGCACACAATGCAATAATTTTTAACGCCGTCAAAGTGTCACGTGACAACCTATATCTGTGCTTATACGTGCGCTTTCTTTTATTAAAATTATAATGGATGATGAAGACTTGTGTGTGATGTTATTTATGTTGTATGCAAGTTATTTATACATACAAACACTTTACCATTCAGTAAAAACTGAGGTTAGGTGTTCTGCGTCAACGTTCAACGGCGTCAAAAGTTGGAAGTTGACGAATATTCAGTATCAACGGCGTTCCAACGTCGTTGGACGTTACTCATTCTGTGCACTTGCGTACGACAGCTTGATTTTAACTTTCCTCTAACAGATAGCGCCGTCAACGCGCCGTTGAACTCGTTGCATTCTGTTCCCCACTTAACTTTTCTCGCACGTCATTTCGAAGAAAATCGAAATTTGGCAATTTCATCACGAACTGTTCAAGACGACTGAGAAAACAAGGGATTGTATCCAGAAGACCTGTAACTTGATAGGCTTTTCTCGCAAATTATCGAGTTGGAAGATTGCGTTTCTCGCACGTCATTTCGAAGAAAATCGAAATTTGGCAATTTCATCACGAACTGTTCAAGACGACTGAGGAAACAAGGGCTTGTATCCAGAAGACCTGTAACTTGGTAGGTTTTTCTCGCAAATTATCGAGTTGGAAAATTGCGTTTCACTCGTGAGCATTTGAACTGACTGGACGCAAACTATTGCTGTGTATTGTGCATAAATGAGTAATGGTTGAGTTTAATTCTCCAGATGGACGAGACCGAGTGTTCTGAAGACCTAGTAATCTAGGGATTTTATTGAAAAGAAGAGAGAAAAGTCAACTACCGCCCAGTGTTTCAACAATACAACTAAGTAATTTCTTGAAAATAAAATAGAGTTATCGATTAATAATAAATTAATCGATTAATTATTAATTAATCTAAACCAAAAATATCATATAATTAATAGATTAACTGAAACAAAATAATCGATTACTTCAAACATTCGATTAATCGTTGCCATCTCTGTCCATAGCGACCAAAATATTCTTCTTATTAAAAACTACATAGAACAGAAAAGAATCGTTTCTACATTCAAAACCTCTTTTCATATATACACATTGTTATTAAGTAAATAGTAAGTAAGATATTTCAAGTATATAGGTAGCATGTTAATAAAAACTACATTGAAAAGAAAAGAATCATTTCTTCATTCAAAACCACTTTTTTTTATATAACTTTTGTTGTCAAGTAAATAATAAGTAAGATATTTCATGTGTATATGTACACTCCCCACAGCCCCCCAAATCTTATTAAAAACTACATTCAACAGAAAATAATCTAAATCACTCTTACATATATTTTTGCTTTTAAGTAAATAATAAAAAATAATAATCCCAACGCCTGTATAGGCATATAAGGTCTGAGAAGGTAAGTTCTCCGTTTCTAGACCGCCGGCCATATACAAGGTGTCTCAAAAGAAATGTTATATTTATTTAGCTTACTGCGTGAACGCAACGTATCCGAGGGGCGCGGGGGTTATGTCAATCGGTAGCCTGGCTCTTGGGAATTCAGTCGCTATGGAGCGTTTCTCGGGAGCAGACCGCGCGTTATGCGTGCGAGAGTTTTACAAAAACGGTGATTCGGCGACTGTAGCGCGTAGAAAATTCTGCAGTATTCGAGGTTTTCGCCACTTAAATGATGCGTCAAGCATTCCTCTCATTCGACATTGGGTTAAAAAGTTTGAAGAGACTGGAACAACGCTGGATAAATCAAAATCCGGGCGACCTAGGTCATCAAGAGCGGTAGAAAACGTGGAGAATGTTAATCAGTCTGTTCGTGACGACCCGAAACTTTCAATTCGGAAGCGCGCAAGTGCTTTAAATGTGCATAGATCATCATTACATCGCATTATGCACAAAGACCTAAAGCTGCACCCCTACAAAATTCAATTGGTGCAAGAATTAAAGCCCCAAGATGCCAGTCAGAGCCTTAATTTCGTAAATCAGGTGATTGACAGAGAGGTGACATAAATTGGCCTCCACGCAGTCCAGATTTAACCCCTATGGACTTTTTCCTATGGGGTTATCTTAAATCTAAAGTTTACGCCAATAAACCGACTTCACTGGCGAATTTGAAAGAAAATATCCGTCACGAAACGGCAGCCATCCCTGAGTCCACCTGCCGAGACGTCATAAGTAATTTTACTGTTCGATTAAAGGAGTGCCGAGAACGCGAGGGTCTACATTTAGACGATATTATTTTTAAGAAATAAATCCCCAAAAAGTGTATTTTAATAATTAATAAACATTTTTTCTATATACGGCTTACTTTTTTTTTAATCGATCCACTAAATATAAAATTTCTTTTGAGACACCTTGTATATGAAAGTCACGTGTTCAGGGTAACGTTTCGATCGATCCTTTTATCTTACCCATTTTAAGTATTAAATATTTGAGGTTGAATCAACCCTAAAACTGACTATACAATTTCGGAATATAAAAATTCCAAGGAGGTGGGGGGATTTGAACCCGCGTCCTTGTGCTTCGTAGGCAAGCGTTACCACGGAGCCACATGGTAACTAAGGTATATAGGTAGTGCTCCCCATGGCCCCCCAATTTCTTATATTTTGAGTGGTCAGATCAGTGTTTCCCAACCGCCGGTCCGCGAGATTTTGTTGATCACAGGGTCGAGATGTCCACCTCGCAATAAATTTAATCACTAAAAAAATTTTCATTTTACTATGCAACTATTCGCCTAATAAGTTATAACCCACTTAATTTTGAGATGAAAATCTTGGTCCTTAATCTGTTAATTGCTTAAGTAATAATTTGTTTCTTTTTTCACTAATAATATTTGATTTTTTATTTGTTGTTTTTTTCTGCAATCTGTTGTAATCAGTGCAATAAAAAATATAAAACTTTGGCGATACACATTACTTTCTAAACTTGCCGGTCCGCGAATTTTTTCTAGGTCGTTTGCCGATTATTAAGGAACAAAAAGTAAGATTTTTAATTTTTTTTTAAATTTAACACGATTTTAGCCAAAAATGTACTAAAAAAACTCTTGTCGCGCAATATATAACCCAGGGGGGTGAATCCAAAATCTGAAAAAAATATGAGTAATGCACATGTGAATCGGAATAGTACCTTAGAAATTTTTGATCTGATAATTATTTCAAGTTATCGAGTTTTTTACAGCGCCATTCTTACAATAATTATCTGACTAACTGGAAAACTGTATAGCTATTGCTGGGTCTTGAAGCGAGTCCATCTCAAGTATGGTTGTAAATCTCTAGATCAGGGGAAATAAAAATATATATAATGAAAAATATGTAATTTTTAAGTCGTCCTTTTCAAACACATCTCGAAAGTGAAATATTTCTTATTATTATTTTTTTATTATTATACTCCGAGCTACAGAGAGCACAAGAGTAAGGATGTGAAAGTGTTTAAATCAAAATGAGAGGCATTTTGAATACTTGTAAATAAAAATACTTTACTTTCAAGTCGTTATAGAGAATACAATTTTTCGTAAACCATAAAAGATATTGAAAAAATGTTTAAATAAATGTTGTTTATTTTCAAAAGTACTATCCGATGATGCACAAAACAACATACATTCACATTTAAAAAATCAAATTTGTCTTTGATATCCTATACTTTCGGTATGTTCCGAAAAATTTCAATTCTACCTTTAGATTATATAGGTAAACTTCGGTCATCAAAATTCTTTTCTCAACTTGCTCACACATCGCGTGTTGGAGAAAAATCGTATTCCCTCTATCTTGATGCATCTTGTATATTTGTGGAGGGCGCCAAAATCCTAATTATTCCTCTACTTGCGACCACATTAATTTAGAATAATATTTTATTAATATTTTATAAAGTTTAATGGCGCTAGTCTAAGTATTTTAGCAGCCAACTAAACCATTTATACCAACATAAAAAACCATGAAATAAAAACTTTCTTAAAAACGTTTTATAACTTCCTTATAATTACAAAACCCACGAAATCAAATTAACTAGAACAAAAAAGAAACTGAAATAAGTAAAACAACTGAAGAACATCGTGAATAGTTGAACAATTTTGCACTTAAAACAACTTTATGTTAAATTGAGCATTGAAAAATGAACATAAGAAAAATGAAGATGGAATTTTTTTGTGTACCAGAAGATGTTTTAAATCTGTTGTTGAATATATTACGCTTCTTGGTTGAAGTGTCTTGTTAAATTTTTACAGCTATATGTCTTGTTTTGACGAGGTTTTCTACTGTAATTATAACTGTTTTTGTTCAGTTTTCTTGAAAGTAAATCTGAATTGAATGCATTGAAAGGGACGATACATACTTAGCCATAGGCGCCCGCAGAAATTATTCTAGAGGGCGGCAAAACTGGATTAACCGCAGAAAGGAAATTGCCGTCATATGCCTTCGTATAGGTCACTGTTGATAGCTCCGCAGATACCTTCTTCGAGGGGAAATATTCTATTTGTGATTTTTAATATATTATGCAATATAAAATATAAATATACAGTTTTATTTTATCGTGTTCCGCGATTATGAAAAGGGTAAGAACCACTGCTCTATATAAAGTTAACAAATTCATTAGGGAGCCCTAGAATATGAAGTTACGCCACTACGAGTATAGATAGATAGATTTAACATGGGATATGTATCAGTTCATTTTGTTAACAATTGAAACAATGTAAATTTAAGATCGTCAATAAAACTTTTCATTAATTATATACGTAGATAGATAAACAATGTAAGATTATTTTTGCGCAAGATTTGTCTATTTTAAAAGAAACTTAAGACATTTCAGCTGCAATCAAACAAGTATTTGGTACATGGCAAGAAACAGAACATGTACAAAGTAATTATCAATTTAATTACAGCTGACAATTAAATATTATTTAGTGATACTTCCTTCAACAAGGCTTCTTCATTGCACGCTAGTATTATACACGCTCAATTACCGCAGTCCTTTTAATAACATAATTGTTTTACACTTCACCGTGAAATACAGAACCTTCAGTTATTTATGTTAATTCCAATTACTTCACTATATTGATGTTTAGTGTTAATGATTGACGGAAATGTTTTATAACTAGCTGATTAATTATTTATTTTAACTGTAAAATGTCAGTCACTGGTTCACCGAGTTAATGTGTAGGAGTATTTTAATAAGATTCTTCATGTAGTAGCGCGACAAAACTTGTGAGGTGTCGCGTGACCACTGCAATGTACATTTTCATTAGAAAAGTTAATATTTTTGGCGCACAGTAACCTTGGCTATACATAGGGTATAATATTAAACTTATAACATCTCGCGACTTACTAATTGAATTAAAGCTTCGATTAGACTTCGATTACAACTTTCCAATAGTACTGTATGGACTCCTTGAGTGCTCTGAACAGTATCCAAGATCCAGCTTTAGTGCATCCTCCTGTACTAAAAATCCGGTTGCTACTCCACAATCTGAATGCTCAGAATGTTGAAGGTAAAGCTGTTTTGGATACCGTGACATTTTTTTTATTAGCCAGCTAAATATAAATTCATACAATATATACAATAAAAATACAATAATACATATACAATAATTTTATAAAAATTTTCTTCACAACAAAAGTTTAGATTTCTTCAGGTGTATTATTTTAATTTCATTGCCTAGTTATAACCAGTGATGGCATCCTAAATTTTCACGAAGCGGTTCTATAAATTCATGTGATATTTAGGAACCTATTCTGTATTTTTAAGAGTGAAAACAAATCAGTTACTTCCATTTATTAAATACAAGGTGTCTCAAAAGAAATTTTATATTTATTTAGCTTACTGCGTGAGCGCAACGTATCCGAGGGGCGCGGGGGTTATGTCAATCGGTAGCCTGGCTCTTGGGAATTCAGTCGCTATGGAGCGTTTCTCGGGAGCAGACCGCGCGTTATGCGTGCGAGAGTTTTACAAAAACGGTGATTCGGCGACTGTAGTGCGTAGAAAATTCTGCAGTATTCGAGGTTTTCGCCACTTAAATGATGCGCCAAGCATTCCTCTCATTCGACATTGGGTTAAAAAGTTTGAAGAGACTGGTACAACGCTGGATAAATCAAAATCCGGGCGACCTAGGTCATCAAGAACGGTAGAAAACGTGGAGAATGTTAATCAGTCTGTTCGTGACGACCCGAACCTTTCAATTCGGAAGCGCGCAAGTGCTTTAAATGTGCATAGATCATCATTACATCGCATTATGCACAAAGACCTAAAGCTGCACCCCTACAAAATTTAATTGGTGCAAGAATTAAAGCCCCAAGATGCCAGTCAGAGGCTTAATTCTCAGGCAAATTGATCTCCCGGAGAGGTGACATAAATTGGCCTCCACGCAGTCCAGAGTTAACACCTATGGACTTTTTCCTATGGGGTTATCTTAAATCTAAAGTTTACGCCAATAAACCGACTTCACTGCCGCATTTGAAAGAAAATATCCGTCACGAAATGGCAGCCATCCCTGAGTCCACCTGCCGAGACGTCATAAGTAATTTTACTGTTCGATTAAATGAGTGCCGAGAACGCGAGGGTCTACATTTAGACGATATTATTTTTAAGAAATAAATCCCCAAAAAGTGTATTTTAATAATTAATAAACATTTTTTCTATATACGGCTTACTTTTTTTTTTAATCGATCCACTAAATATAAAATTTCTTTTGAGACACCTTGTATAAGGAAAAAATTTTAAGAACGTATTATTAATAACCTATAAAATAAATATTACATTTGCAACACTGCAGGGCACGGCGCACGATTCAAAACTGAAGTCATTTATTTTTAATAATTCTAACAACAGGTTCCCTAAGGTTTCAATCATTTTAAGAAATGATTCGCGCGAACCGGTCCGAGCCTGTAGGATGCCATCACTGGTTATAACCATGACATATTGTTATTAAAGGTAATGAAGCGGCTGATATAGCTGCAAAAGCCGCCTCGTACAGACCAAAGATGACGCAAAGAGTCATCTGAAACATCTGATGTTAGCCAAATGGCAACATGATGGGGACAGCATACAAAATGTGAAATTGAGATAGATAAAGGATAACGTTAAACCATGTGGGTTCTTCCTGCAGGATTAACCGCAGAAAGGAAATTGTCATCATATACCTTCGTATAGGTCACTGTTGATGGCTCCGCGGATACCTTCTTCGAGGGGAAGTATTCTATTTGTGAGACGTGTAACACAGATTTGTCTGTGTTACACATTTTAACTCAGTGTGTACAGTTCGAGGATATCAGGGAGAAGTTAGCCTGTGCCATGAGGATACTCATGGACAGGCTGATACTCTTCCTGAGAGAATCGTACTTACTGTTTTATATTTGAAGTCTTGTACGAGGGTTACCTTTTATGTTTTTACAAGCGCCCACTAGACGGCAATATTGAAATGTGTCATTACTATATTCGTAAAAGTTTACATTTGTTATTGTGAAATCAGTAGCAGCTTATAAATTGACCAAGTAGTTTGTTAACAGTGAGTGTTTAAAAAAAACAAGTTTGTGAAAAAATGGATATTACTCGTGAAGGCTTTCGTTGGATGATTTTTTACGATTTTAATAAAGGTCTAACTAAAAAACAATGCATAGATTCGCTTCGTTCAACTTTTGGTAATGAAGCACCATCAGAAAAGGCTGTTTGCAGACTTTCGTAGTGGTCGTGCGTCCGTCAGTGATAAATCTCGTGAAGGTCGACCTTTGGTTGTGATTCAAAAAAACATCGATGCTGTGTGCAAAATGATTGAAGAAGATCGGCATGTGACTTACCGTAAATAGAGGCATCCTTTGGCATATCACAGACTGCAATACATTCTATTTTGCATGAACATTTAGTTGTGCAAAAGATCTGTTCCCGATGGATTCTGCATAATTTGACCGAAGCTCAAAAAAAGGCTCGTGTTGATTGGTTTAAGGGAATGCTAAAAAATTCAACCTAGGTACTGCAAAATCCGTATACAACATCATTCCGGTGACGAAACTTGGATTTATTCATATGAACCGGAAACTGAGCATCAATCCACTATTTGGATCTTCCAAGATGAACCGAAACCCACTAAAGTTATTCGTTCACGAAGCACTTCCAAGAAAATGATCACTTGTTTCATCGGTTGTACTGGACATTTCGCAACCACTCCTTTACAGGTTAGAGGAACAGAGAACAGTTTATGCTGAATAGTATACAACAATTTGTTTGCCAGAAGTAATTGACAACATCAGAAAAAACAACCAAAAACGTCGCATCATTCTTCATTATGGCAATGCAAGCTCCCACACAGCACGTCAAACAATTGATTATTTGAAGGAGAAAAACATCGAATTAATGTCTCATTGCCCATATTCACCTGATTTATACCCTAACGACTTTTTTTGTTCCCCAAAGTCAAACAAAAAATGTGTGGACACCGATTTTCATCACTTCAAAAAATTGTTGAAGCTTTCGAAAACCATGTTTTTGAGATACCAACTTCAGAGTGGGTAAAGTGTATAAATCTTAAAGGAGAATATTTTGAGCAGCAATAAAACAGATTGTTAAAAAAAAATCTTTCTTCGTTTTTGTAAAAACTTAAATGATAGCCGTCGTATGACTTCGCGACTTCCTGACGAAGCTTTCATGACCCCCCAGGGGGTCACGGCCATAAAAGGTAACCCTCGTAAAATCAAATTCATTTTAATGATCGCAAACGCCCGTTGAGGGCAAAGCACTTGAAGAAATAGAAGAACGTTTCGTGACAGTGTTGAAAATTCGGATATCCGGATGTAAGATTTTTAACAAAACAACACTTTTATAATTTTATAATTATAAAATCTAAAAAATGTAAAGGAAATGTTAATAAGACATTGAAATTATCATTAGAACTTGATGTAAAAGAATTCAGACATCCAAGAATCTTTTAGTTTGATTAGCGGATGCGTTTTAAGACTGTGAACATAATTAGCTATTGAATAATTGTTGTTAATAATATGTATAGCATTGAAGTATTAATTATATAAAATGCATCTGAAGAATCTAAAATCTTTTGAATATTCAGAAAAATACTTATTAATGATCGTAATTAGGATAATTTTTGAATAGTACAGGATGCTTAGAAGGAAGTATCAATTAAGCAGGATACAAGTTGACATGCGAATCATCTTTTTTCGAAGCAAGGAATATATTGTACAGACGAGATCCACTAGATAAGCACGGGATCGATTAGCTCGAGATTGGAATTAGCCTGATTTCGGGGTTAAAACTGTTATTAAAAAACTTAAAATATCTCCCTTATTATTGACTTAACAGAAAAATATATACAACAAAAATTGTTTACAGTAAGAAAACAAATCTTTCCTCTTAAATACATTTTTACGTACATACAGTATTGGCCATAAAGATTGCAACTTTTAACATCTTTCAATTTTTCAAATTTTAATAATAATATTGGAAAATAAATACTCTTAATTCTATAATTTAATCATATTTTGTTTGTTACATCAATCAATAATTAAATAATCTGACTTACAGATTAATAATAAATTATTTCTTCATTTTTGCTTGGACAAAAATATTGCAACTACTTGAATTTTCTTGTTATATGCAGATTTTATCCATAAATAATATGTTGTGCACAAGTAATATTTCAGTTTATATTTGTCAATCATGGGTCGTAGTAAAACTGTTTCAAGTGAAATTAGAAACTTCATAATTTCTGGTTTTAAAGACGGGCTGCTGCAAAATGTGATTTCACAAAATTTAAATGTTCATAAATCTACTGTGTCGCGAATTATAAAACGATTTTGAGAAGGTACGTTTGAAGTTTCAAAAATTCCAGGACGGCCACGAAAAACTACAAAACGAACTGATAAAAAAATTATTTATTTACCTACCAATAACCACTTTCTGTCATCGGAGAAAATTTTGGGCCTTTTGCCACAAATGGATCAAGAAAACATCTCAACAAGAACTATTCGCAGAAGATTAGTTAGTGAGGATCTTTTTAGTCGCCTTCCTGCTAAAAACCCACTTCTATCCAAAAAGAATGTGAAGGCCCGATTAAAATTTGCTAAAAATCATATTGACTGGACTGTGGATCAATGGAAAAAAGTTATTTTTAGTGATGAATCTAAGATCAATTTGTTTAAAAGTGATGGTGTAAGTTACGTTAGGAGGCCTGCTAATAAAAGATTTGTTCAAAAATACACCTTGCCAACAGTTAAACATGGCGGAGGCGGTGTGATGGTATGGGGCTGTTTCTCGGGATATGGTATGGGTCCTCTATACCACATTGAAGGAATAATGGATCGATTTAAATATATAGACATCCTTCAAAATGTTATGGAACCTTATTCTGATGAGTTCATGCCTTTAAAACATATTTTTCAGCATGATAATGACACAAAACATTCTTCGAAGTTGGTAAAAAAATGGTTCGAGGATTCAAAAATTAACGTAATGACTTGGCCGTCACAGTCACCCGATTTAAATCCAATAAAAAACCTTTGGGAGATTGTCAACAGAAAAATTAGAAACAAAACACATTCAAATATTGAAGAATTGTTTAAAGCTTTGCAGGGTGCCTGGTCTAATATTGATAATGAAATGGTCACGAAATTATTAGAATCAATGGCGAAAACATGTCGGGAAGTTATAAATACTGATGGTTACTATACAAAATATTGAAAATTAACTGTTAATAATAATTCATTTTCTTAATTAATAAAAAAAAAGATTTTTTTAAGAGTAGTTCAGGTAAAAATAATAAATACTATAAAAAAAAAAAATAGAATTTACTATTAAAATTAAATTTTTTACTATAATATATGTAGAGGATTGTTAAAGGTAAGAATTACATTTTTTTAATTTTAAAAATATTGAATAGAATAAAAATAAAATAGGATTATCAAAAGTTGCTATCTTTATGGCCAATACTGTATATATTGTGATCATACCGATTTTGACATTTCGAGATTTCGATGGATCTCCACGAATCTCCCAACATAACGTTTTGACTATTTTTAGCATGATGTCTGTCGGTCTGTCTGTCTGTCGGTCTGTCTGTCTGTCCGTCCGTCCGTCCGTCTGTCTGTCCGTGTACACGTGCAGAGCAAATTCGGCTAAAAGGATTTTTATGAAACTTCATATTTAAGCTTTTGACATCAATGGCACGAGTTGATCAACTTTTGGTAAAAACCGGTTGACTAGAAATGGGAGTTAACTTCTGTCGATTTTAAGATTTTTGCGAATATTTAACAACAGAAAAATATTTCGAAAAAATATATTTAACTAAGGTTGCTATAACAACTTTTATTTGAGACATTTTTAAATAAAACGAAGTAAATCTTTTAGATAAAACTTTTCATACTTACATGTAACGTTTCCATAGCCATGATAAATAATATCTCTGTTAGAAAATATTAGGCCAAGTTATTTCTACTCTGCTGCTAGAATGTATTTTATACAAGTACATTGTGATGGCGGTCGGTCCTGTGATAGCCACAGCTTTTCCAATTAGATGAATATTTGGGGAGTTATGGGGGGATACACTAAAACTAAAATCAACATATACCTTCCTTATTATTGATATTTGCAAAATCATAATATGACAAAAATAGTTTATAATAATAAATCATTTTTTTTTATTTCTATGCATTTTTGATTTAGATGAATATTTGGGGAGTTCCAGGGGACACCGTATGGATAAATTTTTGAAATATCACCCTTAGTATGACTTAACAGCAAAAATTAATATAACAAAAATTGTTTATAATACGAAAGCATATCTTTTTTTATTGTATATACTTTTCGATTAAATGAAAATTAATTACGGAGGTACACCCTAAAACAGTGGTATTCAACCTGTGTTCTGAGGAATCCTGGGGTTCCGTGATTGATGTTAAATGATTTTAGTAAATTTTGAAAATTGAATATTTTTAAATCTGAGGGTGTTACAAATTCCTTAATCACCATTTTTGTCATCAGTAGTTCATATTGATTCCAAAACAGCTAATTTTACTCGACAAAAAATTCAAATTTGTTGAGTAATGATTATTATTTACTTCTTATTATAAGCAAGAACTTTTCTGCTGTTTGTTTTTTTTTTTTGATTTCAATAACTGAACAAATTGGTTTAGTACAAATGGTATTCAACCTGTGTTCCGCGGAACCCTGGGGTTCCACAACTTTAATTTAATGGTTTTATTCTGCTTTTTTTTTTTAATATCTGCTTGGATACAATGATTTTGGTAAATTTTGAAAATTGTATAACTTTAAATCTGAGGGTGCTACAAAATTTTTAATCACCATTTTCGTCATCAGTAGGTCATATTTATTCCAAAACAGCTAATTTTACTTATCGACAAAAAGTTCAAATTTGTTGAGTAGTTATTATTGTGATTATTATTTACTTCTTATATCACCTGCCATTTAAATACGTACTTTGTACTGTATTATTGGATTTTATGTTTATAAATTACTATATTACTTTGATTTTATTTTTATAATGATTGCTAATAAATGTTTATAATGAATAAATAAGTAAGATTCAAAACAACATATCGCTAATTATTCAACTCAATTTTTATTTATAATTTGCATTAAAAATTATATTAGGTGCATTATTTAAAAAGTAAAATAGTATACCTACATTTAAAAAACATAGAAATATAGTCAGCTATAAAATATCAATTTTGATCAAGATTAAATTCAGTAATAAACATCTCAATTATTATTTTAAAACGTTTGACTTTGAAATTAAAAAAATTGATGTGAAGTGTGAATTTTCACACATTTCAGGGTTTTGCAGGTATTTAGTAAGTGAATGATGATTATTTTGGATGCGAAAACAAATTTTATATTAAAATATTTTTTTTGTTAATTTTAATTCGAACGCCTAATACCATTATTTAGGTTTCTAAATATGTGCAGTATTTTTTTTTTTATATAGCAAGGTTCATTAAGAATTTCAAAATTGCGCCTATGGCTTCCATTGGTTGTTATAAGTTCCGCCCCTCTGATTTCGTGTACATTGAAACAGAATTAAATTATAATTTAAACAATTTCCACTGGCTATTAAATTTACGCTTTTAAAAATTAAATGCAACATTTGCCAATATATAATTAGAATTTTGAAAAAATAATTTAAACAATATAGAAATTAAAAAAAAAAAAAAATATATATATAGTCTCTTCTCCAGGGTTCGATCCCTATCGGATCGGGTTACATGGGTGAAAAGTCAGCGTCAAATACCACTAGACCAGCACAAACGTTAGAGTGTTGCTTGTTACAAAGCTATAACTTGTGTACATTATTAGCCAAAAATCACAAAAAATGCGTTTTTTTCCAAAAACCTAATCTGATCAAAAATTCCTGTTGAACTATTCCGGTTCACACCAATGCACATTACTTAGAATTTTTTCAGATTTTTAGTTTAAACCATCTGGGCTACAGGGTGTGGGACAAAAAATTTTTTGCACAATTTTGCCAAAAATCGCTTCAAAATAATTTATTTTGCAAAAATAAAAATTTGATCATTAATCCACGTACCAAGGGCTTTCATTTGATACCCTACTCAGAACTATAAAAAATATATTTTTTTTTCGATGAGCACATATTTGTTTATATTTTTAGGGGGATATGTTTTTTAGATGTTTTAGTATTTTTCCTATGTGCGGGTCAAAAAGTTGTATAAGCATGCCAAATTTCAACTCTCTAGGTTTAGCCGTTTGGCTACAATTTTTACCGAACAGACAGACAGACAGACAGACAGACAGACAGACAGACAGACAGACAGACAGACAGACAGACAGACGACAAAATGGCGGTATAAGGGTTTTTTGGTCATACCTACAAAACCCTAAAAAGACAGCCTATTGTGGCTTTTTGCCTTGGGGTTCCAAAGAAATAGCATTTAAACTGTAGCGTTCCGCAGATGTAAGATGGCTGAAGACCACTGCCTTAAAACTAAAATCTTAAAATATTTCACTTATTATCTACTTAACATCAAAAATGTATATCAGGATTTTTTTTCCCTTCATCGCAGTTTTTAATAAGAAGATTATTTGGGGGCAAGGGGAGTGTTACTTATAAGATTGAAATATTTCATTTATCATTTACTCAACAGCAAAAATGAATATAAGAAAATAAACAATTCTTCGCTGTTCAATGCAGTTTATAATAAAATATATATTTGGGGAGCTATGGGGAGAGTTACCTATGAACGAGGTATCTTACTTATTATTTATTTAACATCAAAAATATATACAAAAGAGTGGTTTAGACCAGGGGTTGGCAAACCGCGACTCTTTGGAGATATTCGTGTGGTTCTTCTAATTAAGTTAATAAGGAATAAAATTTAGAACATATTCACACAATAATTCATTTTATTTTCTTGCATTTTATGCAGCGCATCTGTAATACCAATGATTAAAATAAAACATATTTATACACTATTCATTAAATGATGCTCAAAAAATCAGCTGTGGCCACCACAGGACCGACCTATCACAAAGTACTTGCTTAATTTATGCTGCTTTATCAAAAAATGTCTCAAATAAGAGTTGTTAGTTATTCCTTTTATAGCAATTTGTTGAATAATTTTTTTCGAAATATATCTGTTATGAAATATTTGCAAAAATCTTAAACCCGACACGAGTAAACTCCCATTTCTAGTTAACCGATTTTTATCAAAAGTTGATCAACTCGTGCCATTGATGTCAAAAGGTTAAATATGAAGTTTCATAAAAATGCTTTTAGCCGAATTTGCTCTGCACGTGTACACGGACCGATTGACAGACCGACAGACAAACAGACAGACAGACAGACAGACAGACAGGCAGACAGACAGGCAGACAGACAGACCAACCGACAGACATCATGATAAAAATAGTCAAAACGTTATTTAGGGACCGCAATTCGTGGAGATCCATCGAAATCTCGAAATGTCTAAATCGGTATGATCAGAATACCTCCCTTATATATGTTGGGGGTTGGAAAAAAGGTCTTGTATTAAAACAAAATTATGGCTCTCTTATATTTTCCAAATGCCGTAAAGGGTGAATTTGGCTCTTTAGCTTCTAAAGTTTGCCGACCTCTGGTTTAGACTAAAGAAACAATTATGTTCTACAAGGTGTCTCAAAAGAAATTCTATATTTATTTAGCTTACTGCGTGAACACAACGTATCCGAGGGGCGCGGGGGTTATGTCAATCGATAGCCTGGCTCTTGGGAATTCAATCGCTATAGAGCGTTTCTCGGGAGCAGACCGCGCGTTTTGCGTGCGAGAGTTTTACAAAAACGATGATTCGGCGAGTATAGTGCGTAGAAAATTCTGCAGTATTTGAGGTTTTCACCACTTAAATGATGCGCCAAGCATTCCTCTTATTCGACATTGGGTTGAAAAGTTTGAAGAGACTGGTACAACGCTTGATAAATCAAAATCTGGGCGACCTAGGTCATCAAGATCGGTAGAAAACGTGGAGAATATTAATCAGTCTGTTCGTGACGACCCGAACCTTTGAATTCGGAAGCGCGCAAGTGCTTTAAATGTGCATAGATCATCATTACATCGCATTATGAACAAAGACCTAAAGCTGCACCCCTACAAAATTCAATTGGTGCAAGAATTAAAGCCCCAAGATGCCAGTCAGAGGCTTAATTTCGTAAATCAGGTGATTGAGCGATTTTCAACGTTTACCAACATTTTGTTTTCGGATGAAGCTCATTTTCATCTTAATGGCCACGTAAATAAGCAGAACTGCCGCCACTGGAGTGCAACGAATCCGAAACGCAAACATCAGAAACCCCTACATTCGCCTAAAGTGACCGTATGGGCTGCGATGTCGGCGCCAGGAATTATCGGCCCTTACTTTTTTGAAGACGAAAGGGTGCGTGCAGTTACAGTGAATTCAGAGCGTTATGTGGAGATGTTAGACAACTTTTTGGTACCTGAACTGCAAAACTTTCCTGGCTATAACCAAAGAACATGGTTCCAACAGGACGGAGCAACTTCACACACGTCCAATATGTCTCTGCCACGTGTTCGTGAAATTTTCTCAGGCAAATTGATCTCCCGGAGAGGTGACATAAATTGGCCTCCACGCAGTCCAGATTTAACCCCTATGGACTTTTTCCTATGGGGTTATCTTAAATCTAAAGTTTACGCCAATAAACCGACTTCACTGGCGCATTAGAAAGAAAATATCCGTCACGAAATGGCAGCCATCCCTGAGTCCACCTGCCGAGACGTCATAAGTAATTTTACTGTTCGATTAAATGAGTGCCGAGAACGCGAGGGTCTACATTTAGACGATATTATTTTTAAGAAATAAATCCCCAAAAAGTGTATTTTAATAATTAATAAACATTTTTTCTATATACGGCTTACTTTTTTTTTAATCGATCCACTAAATATAAAATTTCTTTTGAGACACCTTGTACTTGAAACTGAAATATCTCACTTATCATTTACGTTAAATATACAGTTTAAAAACCCACAAAGGGTACTCCAGTTAGTATAATAATAAAGGAAGAGAGTGTTGATTTTTTTTTTTGCAACACGGAAATCAATTTTGACTAGAATAATGACTTTGTTTAGTCATGTGACGATCAATTAATTTGAAACACTCTGTAACATATCTCATCAAATCCCTACAAAATTAAAAATTTAAATAAGTCATTATACGTTTAAATTATAACTATTTGCAAAGATAAAAAATCTTGACGATGTAAAAAATGTTAACTAAAACGGAACACCATATCTCATCAAATTCCAAAATTATCAAAACTCCAAAACACGCAGCACTCATTCCTCGGAGACCTCGTCTGGACCTTAAGATTAACAGCGATTCTTGACCTTGTATACCGTCTAAGATGTTATCACGCATTGTCATATTTCCAGCTGATTGTTTGTACATATGAACTTTCTAAATATGAATACAATGCCTTAATGTTTACAAATTGTTTGAATTAATAAAATGGCGGGGATAGGTAACGCAATACCTGTATTTTTAATTAAGAAAGATGCTAATTGCAATTGACTTTAAAGAGCTAACTTACAGCTGACAATAATTCCCATCCTATATTTTTATGCTAATCGATGATTGTTTCAAAACTTTTTTCATTAACACACAAGGAAACTTAAAAAAAAGACAGGTTTTATGTGAATTATGGAGTATGAATGAAAGAATGAAGGAAATATTTTGTTAGTACATTAAAATATTTGTTTATGACGTAACAGTTTACTTCCCAGTTGTAAAATAAGAAAAGTATTGAACAGAAAACTCCGTGGTTCATTGCGTCGATTGGTTTATAATGTGGCATCAGTGGCGGCGCTAGCTCATCAACTCTGGGACGGGGGGGGGGGGGGGGGGTCAGGAAATAATTGAGTTACATCTGGGGGGAAGGAAATATTTAAGTTGGGCATCATTTTTTGTAAAAACAAGTGTAGACCTAAAAAAAAATATATGTAAAGTGTGAATTTTCACACATTTCTGAGTTTCGTATGTATTTAATAAGCGTTTCATTACTATAAATCATTTATTCTTCTTGATACCTTAAAAACAAAAGGTTGAATTACAACGTATAATAGTATAATAAAATAACTGAACACTGCACACTACGCTCTACAGGGTAGAGTGTAATGTGGTCATCAAAACTCGGTCCTCAGCTGTTAACTTTTTTATATCATATTTTTAATTTCAAAAAAGGCACACACTATCTTAGCTATAAATACAAAAAATCCGTAACATTATTAGCGATAATTTAGCCATGAATTAAAAAAATAATTTAGTCCAAAACACAAAAACTGCAATATTTTTCAAAAACGTAATCGGATCAAAAATTCCTCCCGTGCGTTTCCGGCTCAGATCAATGTATATTACCTACAATTTTTTCAGATTTTTAGTTTAACCTTTTTGAGTAAAAGGGGGTGGGACGAGAACCTTTTTTTAGCACATTTTTGGCTAAAATCGTATTAAAAAACACGAATTTTAAAAAACTACTTTTTGTTCTTTTATCTACGTCTTAAGATTTTTCTTTGGATACCAAATTTTTTCTTTTTTTTTAATATTCTTTCTTATCGACGGCACAATAAAATCGATAGTTTTCGAAAAACTAACCTGATCAAATATTTCTATTGAACTATTCCGGTTCCCATCAATGTTCATTATAGAGATTGTTTTCAGATTTTTAGATTACCCTCAGAGAGATAGGGTGGGGGGACCAAAGTTTTTGGCAAAAATCCAAAAAAAAAAATATTTTTCAAAAATAAAAATTTATTTGTTGATCCACGCATTAAGAAGTTTCATTTGGTATGCCACTCAAAACTTTTAAAAAATATTAATTTTTTATTAAATACATATTTGTTTATATTTATCTCGGGATGTGTTTTTTTTTGAACTTTCAGTATTTTTCCTATATGTGGGTTAAAGAGTTGTATAAGCATGCCAAATTTCAACCGTCTGTGTTAAGCTGTTTGGCTACAATTTCTACCGTACAAACAGACAGACAGACACATGAGTAACGTTATAAGGATTTCTCCCAAGATTATTAAAGTAAAGGTTGTCTCGTAACTTCTGACCAATCAGAGCATGGGAGGGAATAAATCACATGTATGCGTAGTTCAAACTAGCTGTTGCATGTTTTTAAATATTTTTATTGACTATATTCATAATTAGGGTTGCCAGGTCGCCAAACCTAATAGCCGAACAGACCAGCCAGTTTGGCCGGACGTTTGGGTAAAAAAGCCGGACACCTTACATTATTGAGGATTTTGTTTCTCAGTGTTAATAGGTACGACAATTTTTTTTTTTTTTATATAGAATCAAGCTTTTTTGCTTATTACCATAAATCTTGTTAAATTCTAATGAAAAATAAATAAAAAATAAATAAAACGCCAAATCAGTCTAAATAATTTATTATTAATCAGTCAAATAAAGTCATCAGTCAAAATTATATTCTAGATAAACATTTATCAACATTTTTAAATTCTTCTTAAATTAAATAAAGTCTTATTTACTTGCTATTACTTCCCAAAGCAAAACAAAATAAAAAAACAATCTAAAAAAAGACAAAAACAAAACAAAACTTTAAGTTAAACAATAAAAATAATTATTCATATTTTTGGTTGGCAGAAATCTGCTTTAAAAGCTCAGTTTCTTTCAAAATGCAGTTGTAAAAATCCTTACATGTCAAATTTTTTAAATTAAATTCTACTACCAACATTTTAGCTACAGTGTTAACATGTAATCTGTTGCGTTCTTTTGACCATTGCTGATCTATCAAGGAAAAAACTCTTTCAACGTTTGCGTTATGTCCTGGGATCGCAAATAGGAATTCTGAAAAGCAATCTTGATTACTCATCGATTTAAAATAGGCTACCCATTTCTTGTGTGCTAACAGATTCTTGAAATTAACGTTCTCTTTGTTATTGTTCAGAAAACTTTTAAGGTTTTGCAGTTGATCAAAACTTTTGCTATCGTCAACTTTAACGTTGTTTTGTAATAGGATACTTATAGTATCGGAAACTTGATTCCATTCAGGAACATCTTTTAAAGTCATCCATATGAAATGTTTTGTGTCTTTGTATAAATTTTCAGTCCAAGATCGTAAATATTGTACTGCAATAATGTACATGTTTTCAATATCCTCTTTGAACGCAGTCAGCTGTTCAGAATTTTCGTTGTTGTCTTTGAATTTACGCAAAATAGAAGTCACTTTCAGTGGACAAAAGTCTTGTTCAATCCTTGCATTTATGCTATTCATTATCTCAGAACAGTTTTCCAAAACCTCATTTACAGAAACATCAGCCTTCTCTGTATCTTTGATGCGATTTTGATAAATGTCATGAAAGTCATGAAAGAATGAATAGCCCAAAAATAGGCTTCGTTAAGGTCATTTTCAAAAAATTCTCTCAAGGTTCTGGATGCATTATTCTTTTCCTTTTTCAGAAAATATGACTTAAGGAGCTCAAACATTTGTAAAATCCTTTCTATTGCTGGGAAGAGTATTTGTTTGAAAATAATGTCTAATTCTGAGCTAATACTATTGAGTTCCTTTGTACGTAGGGTAAATGTAGCAAAATGGTTGTGAATCTGCATGACAATACTTTCAAGACACAATGGCAAAGAATCAAGAGCACTATGGACAGAATTATTGAAAATATGTACAACTCAGCCGACTCCAATAATATTCTGATTATTCGTTAGAGATTTTAATTTAAAGAAAACATTAATTTGCCCTCCTCTGTCTTTGCCGCCAAAATTTGTAGCAGCATTATCAGCCGAAAATGCTACTAGTTTGTCTGAGAGGTTTTTACCACGCAGTGAATCGTAGACGTAATTAGATATCGTTTCGGATATTTCATTTGTTGTGATTGAATATCTATTAAAGAGACCTGAATTCCGTCTTTCTGATAGTCAAAATACTGAATTAACAGCGGGAATAACTTGATAGCACCATGATTGCTTGCGTCAGTAAAAGCGCTTATGTATTTTATATCAGACAAGTCCTCCAATATATTTTATGCGACCGACAGTCGACTCGCCTGCGATCGGCTTCGCTCGGCGCCCGCTCGTTTGCGAAATGTAAAAAGCCTAACAAAAGCCGGACAAGCCGGACACCGTTTATTTTGGCCGGACACGCAATCAAAAAGCCTAACTATGTCCTGCTTTATCCGGACGCCGGGCAACCCTATTCATAATAGATATTTATTTCAAGACAGTTCTACTGAATAAATTATAAATAAAAACCTAAGGAAATTTTATACTGATTTATATAAAATTTAAGGTGATGGGTATTTGTATTATAGTTAATAAATAACAATAAAATCGAATACAAATATAATTTTAGGAACATTTAAATAAAAATAGAAAAACAAATTGCTATAATATTATAGTAATTAATAAAATTTATATATATATTAATATATATATATTAAGTTATATCAGTTTTTAAAAACGGCTGGACGTATTTTAACGAAATTTGGTACAATAGAATAGAACCAGGATCAAATATAGGCATGATATCTCAAAATTTTCTTTCTTAGGGGGCATTTCTGGGTTAAAACTGGTACTAAAAAACTTAAAATATTTCCTTTATAAACAGAACTATCTTAACAGAAAAACTATATAATAAAAATTATTTATAAGAAGACATTTTATTTGTTTATGCATTGTTTCAGTTTGATCAATATTAGGGTAGTTACGGAGGGGACACCCTAAAACTAAAATATTGAAATATTTCACTTATTATTCTCTTCACATCAAAAATTAATGTAAGAAAATTTATTTAGAACGAAGAAATATTCATTTCGAAGAAAAAAAAATAAAAACAAATAGAAAATAAAAAATTAAGCGATATTTTTGTATTTATAGCCAAAAATCAAACTTCACGTGTATAACATATACGATAAACAAAGACTGACGTCCCGTTAGCATACAGATGACGTGTAGCTTCGCTATTAACTCCCACCTCTACAAATTACGAGACAAATTTTACTTTAATAATCTTGGGTCATACCCACAAAACCCTAAAAAAGGGCCGGTAAAAATTTTAAACTATCTTGCTCGAACTTGAGTCCCATTCTACTACACCTATCCCCCGATTTACACGGTACTTTTTTTACACGATTTTGCTTTTACACGGTTTTTAAAATAACGTTATTAAATAGTTGGTAAAATTGAATATTTTGGCTGCATACTTATTTCTACATTTTTTAATTCCATTCTTTTCGTAACTCTGGTATCAAATCTAAAATGGGGATTCCCCATTTTGTATACACAATAAAACTTTCTGTTCATGTGCTCTAATAATGGAGCCTGAACCAGTTGCGTTTACTGCAAAAGTCATCCGCGTAGGACTTAAATTAGGGCGAAAATTGGGTAATCATTTTCAACAGAATGACCCGAATGTTGAACGAGCTCTCCGATTCCAGCGAGATATTAATGAATGTTTAACTCAATATGAGGAGCCAGGAGGTCTATAAGACTAACCAAAAATCAAATACAATTGTTAATTAGGGATTTCAGTACCAAGTCTCGCCGATCTGAAATTGTCTCTAATTCATCAACCATCGTACCAGAATCACATCAAGTACTATCGAGTGATGAAAGTGACATCATACCCAGTGGCGGCTGAGACAGGGAGGCGCTGGGACAGTGACCTCCTAAAAATTTTTAGTAAAAAAGCTAAATTTAATACTTTATTTATACTTCTTTCAAATTGCATTAAAGCTGCATATTTTTATTTTTATTATTTCTTATTCAAAGATTTTTCATATAAATGATAGATTTAAAAAATTTAAATCAAGACAACTCTTCCGAGCGTTGTTGGACACTCCACGGAGTGTCCAAAAATACAGCGTTGCCACATGCAATATCTAATGTTCTTATCTACATATCTAGCAAAAATTTCCTAGTAACGGCAACAGCGGCGAAGGTTAGTGTTGCATGTATTAGTGAATTACGGCCGGTGTCCCGTAGCTTAGTTCGGTCGTTGTGATTTGTGACAAGTACTTAAACGTGAAAATGAATCGAATGAAGCACGTTAGTTTTATTAAAATATACTGTATATTTTAATACAACTAACGTGCTTAACTATGAAACAAAATTATTAATAAAAAATCAGCTGTGGCCACCACAGGACCGACCGCCATTATGAAGTGCTTGTATAAAATATATTCTAGCAGCAGAGTAGAAATAACTTGGCCTAATATTTTCTAACAGAGATATTATTTATCATGACCATGGAAACGTTACATATAAGTATGAAAATTTGAGACTGAAAAAATTTTACAAAAATTTACGACAAATTTTTCGTTTCATCAAAAAACATCTCAAATAAAAGTTATTAGTTATTGCATTTATAGCAACTTTTGTTAAATACATTTTTTCGAAATATTTTTCTGTTGCTAAATATTCGCAAAAATCTTAAAATCGACACGAGTAAACTCCCATTTTTAGTCAACCGATTTTTACCAAAAGTTGATAAACTCGTGCCATTGATGGCAGAAGTTTAAATATGAAATATCATAAAAATCCTTTTAGCCGAATTTGCTCTACACGTGTACACAGACAGACAAGCGGACGGACGGACAGACAGACCTGCAGACATCGTGCTAAAAATAGTCAAAACGTTATGTAGGGACCTCAATTCGTGGAGATCCATCGAAATCTCGAAATCGGTATGATCAAAATACCTCCCTAATATATGTTGGCGGTCGGTAAAAATATGGGTCCTCATCGGCCAAAATTGAATATTTCCCAACAGGATAAAAATGGAAATAGAACATTTAATAGAAAGGTTAGTGAAAAACAATATTTAAATACAAGTTGGTTGTGTGGATGTGATAAATAAAATGTTTTTTTTTTGTTTCCTGTGTTTGATTTGTTCATCAGACGCATATGAAATAAAGACAGTAAATAGTGTTAAAGATATTAAACATTGCAAAGATAAAGTTCTTAAACATAATGTGTCTCATAAACATATGCATTATTCGGTCAAATTTGCCATGCTGGGATCGGTAAATATACGATTTCAACTTGATACTGCGTATAAACTTTCAATTAAAGAACATAACTAAAAGGTTAAATCTAATATTTAAATACATGTGAATATGTGTAGGTATCTGCTTAATTAATAACCAAATATGTTATGTTTCTGACTACAAAGCATTGTTTTAATAATATTGCAATTTTAATAATAATAATAATAATAATAATAGAAGTAATAAATACAAAAATGATAATAATAATATTGATAAAAGTGCCAGATTTGTCAGTTTTTCTAGTTGCAGAACATATTTTCAGGTATTTTTTATTTATTTACTTTTTTCTCGTATAACTATATTTTAATAGATATATATGGGAAAAAAGTGTCCCCCCAAATATTTTACTCACCAGCCGCTACTGATCATACCAATCAGGAAGAAAAGATTCATAGTCTATGAAAAACAATGATGACAATAATTCAATTTTTTGTTTTTTTTTAGGATCTTATATTGAAATAAATGACTGAATTATGCACATTTTAGTTATTTTTCGATTTACACGGTTTTACATATCAAAATCCACGATTTCAATTTACACGGTTTTCTAAGGAAACTATCTTCCGTGTAAACCGGGGGATAGGTGTATATCATTTATCCCCGTACGAAGTACGGCTACTACTAGTTATTTAGGTAACAGCAAAAATGTATTAACCAAAAAACATACGGGTTCCTCAACTAGATTTTAATTACCGAGAATCTCCTTAATGTAATAAATAATTCATTATATGCAAAATTCGAATGTAGCCATAACAAACCTATAAATAAAGCGGGTAATCACAGGAAACAGTTTACAGGCTTTGTACGAACGTCGAGTGTAATGTACCTAATGTAATGAACAAGGTCTAACACGACACAGGTA
The DNA here is from genome assembly GCA_963971575.1 of Liopterus haemorrhoidalis. NCBI lineage: Eukaryota > Metazoa > Arthropoda > Insecta > Coleoptera > Dytiscidae > Liopterus > Liopterus haemorrhoidalis. The sequence continues at coordinate 31,296,702 of OZ020621.1, forward strand.
CAAATTAAAGGACCTTCATGGATCTCGATTCGTAGGTCATTGAACAAAGCATTATAATGTCTATTCTCTGCTAGGCTGATCCACATAACCGCTAAGGAGGCGTTCGCTGATTTCTTTGACAAACTGAATTATGTCTTCCGGGTTTGTGCTTTAATAAATCATAGCAACCGTGGAATTACTGGAGTGTTATGGTGTGAACACTCTTGAAAATTACTGAATTTTATTGTTTTTGTTTAAAAGTTAACAGCCTGGGATAGGTTAAATCGTTGAGATGAATGCCCTTAATCAGAGTTACAGTCCGTACACTTTTAAAAGAACATGTACTCATGGACACCCTCAGCAAGGGAGTCACTTACCCCACCTCGGAGTCTGCACTTTTAAGTGTTTTATTCTAAACCAGAAGTTCTTAAACTTTTATTCGCGTACCACTTATGTGAATAACGGAACAGTCGCGTACCATTGACACGTCTAGATCGAGGCTAAGTCACATTTTGACAATGTTGTCTAAAAAGTAAATCGGTCGTACATATCTACAAACTAATTCACATTTCAAAGTGTTTCCAAATAACAGGTTACTACTCCTCCCTTTAAAAACAAATAATCTTGGCGCCTCCCTCCCTTATTTTATAAAATACAGACACATTTTTAAATAGTAAAAAATATATTGCTACAAGAAATACGCATATCAGAAAATAATAAGGTTTTTAAGCTTCGTTAAACATCGCGCACTAATCACCGACGCGCCTCCCAGTTTGGAAATCGCTGGACAAAACAGAATTAATCCAACATTTTTTTAATATTTTTTATGATAATACACTTGCCAAGTTTAGTGAGAAGGATGAAGCTGCAAGCTTGAAACAAGTGATGAGAGGTTGATAGTTAATTTATTGCGAAATTTGTTTTTTATGGTCACCATGGAAGAAAATCCGGTTTCGCAGAAATAGGTTGCTGAAAACGGCACCAAAAGCAACAATGGTTTTCTGGTCAATTTGGGATATTCGGTTTTAGCCTTAAGCCAAAACTCATCAGGTTTTGATTCACTAAACTCAATTTTCAAATCTACATCGCAAGATAGTTCTATCAACGACTCTTTATCGTTATTACTGATGGTTGGTGGAATATTTTCAATAATAAATTGGTTCCTTATCCACAGCGAAGACTATTTCAAAATAGTCTTCTTGGAAATATTTTTTAAAATCTTCAGAAATCATTTGACAATGAAGTTTGATGTTATATATGAACTCAAATTTAACTTTAATTTCATGGACTTAAATTTTATGGCCGTGTCTGCTTGCGTATCACCACTAGATGCTTCGCATACCACTAGTGGTACGCGTACCATAGTTTAAGAACCGGTGTTCTAAACCATTATGCTTTTTTGTTCTCAATTTTATTTATTTTTATATTTGTCTATTTAATATTATACGAGGGTTCCCTTTTATGTTTTTACAAACGACCACTAGATGGCAATATTGAAATGTGTCATTACTGTATTCGTAAAATTTTACATTTGTTATTATAAAATCAGTGGCAGCTTATAAATTAACCGTGTCAACAAACTGACAGCGATCGTTTAAAAAAAAACAAGTTTGTGAAAAATTGGATATTACTCGTAAAGGTTTTCTTTGAATGATTTTTTACGATTTTAGTAAAGGCCTAACTCAACAACAATGCATAGATTCGCTTCGTTCAACTTTTGGTAATGAAGCACCATCAGAAAAAACTGTTTACATTTGATTTGCAGAATTTCGTCGTGGTCGTGCATCCGTCAGTGACGAATCTCGTGAAAGTCGACCAAAATTGGTTGTTTAAAAAAACCAGTGGCGAAAGGAAACCTCCACTAGACTTGCCCTCCCATAAATAAAATATTTTTAAAAAAATGTAAACTAAAAAAAAAAAAAAAAATGTAAATATTTAGATAAATCTTCAAAAATACATCAAATATGTTCTATACAAATTTTTGTCCAAGGCTTGCTTTACTAGTTACGAATTAATTATCATGACCATGGAAACGTTACATATAAGTATGAAAAAATTGAGACTTGGAAAAATTTTAAATAATTTTACAAAAATTTTTCGAAATTTTTCGTTTTATCAAAAAACGTCTCAAATAAAAGTTATTAGTTATTGCATTTATAGTAACTTTTGTTCAATAAATTTTTTCGAAATATTTTTCTGTTGCTAAATATTCGCAAAAATCTTAAAATCGACACGAGTAAACTCCCATTTCTAGTCAACCGATTTTCATCAAAAACAATAGGGTTCTTCCCATTTAATAGGAGAATTTTTTAGTACCAGAACGAACTCTTTAAGTTAAACCGTTTTTGAGTTATCGTGTATACACACAGACAGACAGACAGACACACACACACACACACACACACACACATACGGACGGCACTTCGAAAATAGGTTTTTTGGATTCCCTGGACCATGAAACGTGGTCATCCGTCAAAATCTCGACATCGAAAATTTTCGCGATTACAATACTTGCCCCTTATATATTAAGGTCGGGCAAGTAAAAAACATCGATGCTGTGCGCAAAATGATTGAAGATCGACATGTGACTTACCGTAAGATAGAGGCATCTTTTGCCATATCGCAGAGTGCAATACATTCGATTTTGCATGAACATTTAGCGAATATTACGTCATAAGAACATATAAAATAAAAAATCCTAGCGATTTTTTTCTGCATTTACTTTGTATCTAAGTCTTCATACATATTAAATATAAGTTCTATATAAAGATTTAAGTTCATTTTATTATTCGACCACGCAGAAATTACCGAAAATGGTAAATATGTATTGATTTAGATTTAGCTAAATAACAATTTTGGTTATAAAGTGATGCAGTGTCTGCGGACGCTGAACTGTGATTCTTAAGTCACATTGGCGGAGGGATACTACTGCCGTAGATCATCTTCCGCGGCAAAATATAATCCTGGTACACTTCATATTTTTTCAATTTCAGAAACATATTTCTCACTATTAACAATGTGCTATTTGATTTAGAAGTATTTCACTGCTATGGATGATTTATTTCTATTTGATACCTTAAAACCAAGACGTGTAACGATAGGCGTTCCACCAAATGATCGAGTTTATGAATGCAGGCTCCTTAAGAAGACGATTTGTTGTCAGCTGTTAACAATTTTTTATTATATTTTTAATATAAAAAAGGCATACACTACCTTAGTAAATAAATACAAAAAATCCATAACATTATCAGGCATAATTTAGCCATGAATTAAAAAAAAAAAAAATGTCAAAAACATAGAAACTGCAATATTTTCTAAAACCGAAATCTGGTCAAAAATTCCTCTCATAAGTTTCCGGCTCAGATCAATATACATTACTTATAATTTTTTCAGATTATTAGTTTAACCTCCTTGGGTAAAAAGGAGCGGGACAAGAACTTTTTTGGCACATTTTTGACAAATCATGTTAAAAGAAATGAATTAAAAAAAACTACTTTCGTTCCTTAATCTACGTTTTAAGAGCTTTCTTTTGAAACCACACAATAAATTTAAAAAAATATGTATATTTTTTCAACGACACAAAAAAATCGATATTTTTCGAAAAACTAATCAGATAAAAAATTCCTCTAGGACTATTCCGGTTCCGGTTATTTGTTTTTTAGATATTTAGATCAACCCCTTTGGAACATAAGGTGGGGCACAAAATTTTTTTTACATATTTTTGGTGAAAATCTCATAAAAATAATGATTTTTCAAAAATAAAAATTTGCTCGTCTGTCCACGCATTAAGAGCTTTTATTTGATATCCAACTCAAATTTAAAAAAAATATATATGTTTCATTAATTACATATTTGTTTATATTTATTTGGAGATGTGTTTTTTTGAACTCTCAGTATTTTTCCTATATGTGGGTCAAAGAGTTGTATAAAGATACCAAATTTCAACTTTCTATGTTAAGCCGTTTGGCTACAATTTCTACCGTACAGACAGACAGACAGACATATGAGTATCGTTATAAGGGTTTTTTGGTGGTCATGTCTATAAAACCTTAAAAACACTGTTATAAAATAATTATGTATGTAATTTAATATTATAAATAAATTTAATTCCAAATAATATGTGTTAACATTAAACCTCGGTGTAAATTTCTATTGGACGAGTATTAATAACAAGTGAGAGGATTATGTACTGGATTATATAGAGGTTACATTGTTAAAAGCAGGTACCTCTTTCTGCCACTATTACAAAAAGGCCACGACACCAATTAATCAGAGTAAAAATGCACTTATATTAGGTCGTCAAACTTGGTTGATAACTTACAAATATAAGGAATTATTTTATTCATCAAAGTATGCACCCATACTGCCTATACACTTTTGCCATTTAAGCGGCAGGTTGTTCAGGCCGGTGGTATAAAACCCTGCGGACGAGAGTCAATGAATTCCTAGAAGGCCAGTTTTACAGCATTATCGGAATTAAACTGTTTTCCTATTAAAAAGTTGTCCAAATTGAGGAAGAAGTGGTAGTCAGTGGGGGCTAGGTCTGGTGACTATGAACGATGATGAAGAAGTTCCAACTCCAATTCCTGTAGTTTTGCTACAGTCATTTGTGCAGTGTGTGGTCTAGCGTTATCATGCAATAAGGTAGGAGTTGATCTGTTGACCAATCTAGGCTGTTTTTCTTTAAGGTTTTGCATCATTTCGTCCAGTTGGTTGCAGTTTTTTTTAGTTTAAGTTACTTGTACCTAATTTGGCGATCCAATTTAATATTGTCTGCTGAGTAGTAACACTAAAGCCAAATACACTATTATGTTTCGCGCGGTCTGTGATGCCGTAGTTCCACGTAAGAACTCATACTTCATAATAGTGCGAATTTCCGACCGTTCCATTTTCAACAAAATTAATTTAAAAAAAAGGTTTTTGATATTTTTTATAGCATTCAATGATTTCTTTAAACAGGCGACATATGTAAAAACAGAACGGTAAAATATTAAGCCAATGTCAAATAATAAACTCTTAAAGTTGGCAATATTATTAAGGCGGCGCACAACCCTATAGTTCTCAATAGTTTCTTATACTAATAATCGGAAATAAAATTAATAACAATCTATACATCAAAATTTGCAGCGAATTTTTATCTATCTAATAGGATGTTTCTAACTGTAGAAAAAACTGTTATGTACTTGTAAATAAGCAAATTGCATTATAGACGCCATCTTGTGAACCAATCGACGCATATTTGCGTACGATGCGGCAAATTGTAGCTAAAGCTTCATTCTACAAATATGTTACTAGCTATTTTGCTCTATTGTGAAAACTATTTATAGTTATTGTACTTGGTAGTCTATTTTTGCCGCCATCATGAATCTGCCGCAGTTTTACAAATAGGTGTTACGGGTAAAAATGATTTAATTTTCGTTAAGAATACGTGTACCAAGTGACATTCATTATCATCAAGAAAAAAATTTTGGACGAAGGCTCTAAACCAGGGGTACTCACCCTTTTCATACCTACCGCCCACCTATTGTATAATAATAATAACTAACCAAATACTTTCGCAAAATTTAGCTGCAAAAATCTTTATAAAACAACTTACTGCATCATCTCTTATTATTAACACAACAAATATACATGCACCACAACGTGGCAACGTTGGATGTCACAAAGTACCCTGTGTAACACAGTACCCACACTTCCCTTACCCGTAATTTTTGAGTAGAGGTTTAATGAAAACATGTAGTTAAATTTATCTTTTTATTTATACTTTGCATACATAGAAGTATGAAGTCTATTGAAATTACATTTAGTTAATTAAATTATTAATAAGATATAAAATTGTATATTTTGAGAAATTTAACTTTAAACAGTAAAGAATTTTATGAAAACTTAATGAAAATGTTTTTCAATAATGCTATGAAATTTTTTTAAATAATACTTTAAAAAATTTCCATTTTTTAATGTTTTTAAAACGTCAATTAAATTTAAAAAAAACGGAAAGTAGCCAGCATTGGACAAAACCCCTACCGCCCACCAAAAAATTCCTACCGCCCACTAGTGGGCGGTAGGGACCAGGTTGAGTACCACTGCTCTAAACTATAAGCAATCAAATCGAAAAAAATGTTGACGTATTATTTGAACATTTCTACACAAAACTATATAAATATAATAGATTTAAAAAATTACAGAACAATATCGCCGATGTCTATTTTTAAGTTATTGAGCGAAAATATTTTTACAATAAATATTTCTACAATTAAAAATATCCTATTATATAAATAAAAATTCTGTGCAAAATTTGATGTATAGATTGATACTAATTTGGTTTTAGATTGTTAATTTTATATAAGAAACTAGTAACCTCTGGGGGTTATACGCAGCCTTAACTACAAATTTCATTCTTGATGACCTGATACTTAAATGTTATTTACAGGCCGGGTCTATGAAAACTAACGATTCCTATTTAACAAAATAAGGTAACAATATTATTTTGTTAAGTAATACAACATATAAATAAAGTAATATAAGTAAAGTAAATGAATATTTACTGTATGTTTCTTGATATAAAGACACAATCAGGACAGTTATGTCTGTGGTGTCTAATAAATAAATAAATAAATAAATAAATAAATAAATAAATATTTCAAGGTTCTTGAGCGCGGAAAAAGATTGGAATACAATTCCCAAAATCTGTATTTAAATCAAAAATAATGTGAACTGGTTCAAGATCAAATATAGTACCAATTTTTCTCACCAACTCTGTCATAACAAAAATGTTATACCTTTCCCAAAATAGTTCAAGATCATATAAAAAATTCGTATATATTTCATAAAACAAAATGTATTAATCCACAAAAATTTTCGCATGCTCAATCAAAATATTATTTCGACATTAAGTAAAACAATTATGTGTAAATTATAATAAATAATAAATTTCATGGAATTAAGATGAAGTAATTTTTTATAATGGATAAGCATTTGTATCCATTGCTAAATGTACCGGATAATTTTTCTTACTTATGTTAAAAGCGTAATAAAACGATTTAACAGGGCGTTTCTGACGACACGATAAAATTCTTTTCATGTTAACTGCTTTGAGAAAAAGTTATGATTAATTGTTTGTTTAATTTATGTGAAATGGCAATTTTATACTTTTTTGGTATATATAATTTTTTATTAGTTATGCTTTTCAATAAAACAAGCTTGTGTGTGTGCTATTATTATTATATTTTTTTCTCTCCTAAATTAAAGGTTATTCAAAACCTTTAGGCGGAAATAGATTATCAATTTTAGTAACTTTTACCGATAAAGTGAGGCTTTTGATAATTTTGTTAAGCAAAAGCCTACTTCAAACCATAAAAGAAGAGCTCGGGACAACTTATAAAAATGAAAATTCCAGTTAGTTGTATCAAAAAATGTCTCAAATAAAAGTTGTTAGTTATTGCTTTTATAGCAACTTTTGTTAAATTAATTTTTTCGAAATATTTTTCTGTTGTAAAATATTCGCAAAAATCTTAAAATCGACACGAGTAAACTCTCATTTCTAGTCAACCGATTTTTACCAAAAAATGAAAAACTCGTGCCATTGATGTAAAAATCTTAAATATGAAGTTTCATAAAAATCCTTTTAGCCGAATTTGCTCTGCACGTGTACACAGACAGATAGACGGACAGAGAGACAGACGGACAGAGGGACAGACGGACAAACAGACCGACAGACATCATGCTAAAAATAGTCAAAACGTTATGTAGGGACCTCAATTCGTGAAGATCCATCGAAATCTTGAAATGTCAAAATCAGTATGATCACAATACCTCCCTTATACAGTGAATTTATTTTTTAATGCAACATGTACTATGTCATTACCGTAGATACAGTTTTTGACAGCAATATAAATCGTGTTAATTTTCATTTGCAACATAGACAATTAGTGTGTATACTTTTGCACATTGCTGATTTAAAAATTAATCAACATGTATACAGATGAAGAAAAAATAATGATGGTAACTTGGTATAACTCCCAAATGAGTTTAAGAGAAGTTTCTGCTGTATTTAGTGCAACCTATCCAGATCGGCCAATACCAAATCCCTCTACAATTTCAAGACTAGTTAATAAATTTAATCGCGAGGGATGTCTTAAGTCAAAACATAATAAAAAAAAAGAACAACAACCCACGTGCTTGCAGAAGAGAAGCAGTTGGAAATATTATTACAAGTGGAAGTAAACCATTAAAATACTTTAAGATCAATTGCACAAACCGTTGGTGTCAGTATTGGATCTGTTTTTAACTTCTTAAAAAAAGAAAAGTTTCGATCATACAAATTTCAAAATCATCAAGAATTGCTAGAAAGAGACGCAGCAGTACGTATGGATTTTTGTTTTGAAATGTTTGAAAAAATCTAATTCCGAGCCAACAATGCTTCAAAGAATTTTATTTACTGACGAAGCAACGTTTACTCTAAATAGTGAAGACAAAATTTTAGGTACTGGAGTCGAGAAAATTTACATTTGTTTCATTCCTCTCGAACTCAAAGGCCGCAAAAATTAAATGTTTGGGCAGGGATAATAGGAACCAATATTATAGGGCCTTTTTTTATTGACGATAACCCTTAATGCCGCAAAATATCTAACCCTTTTGCAAAACCAAATATTACCTGCGTTGCGAAACCTGAATATTAATGGACAAGTATGGTTGCAACATGATGGCGCACAAGTCCATTATTCTAGAATAGTTAAAGATTATTTACATAGAACTTTCCCAAATAGCTGGATTGGAAGAGGAGGGTCGATGAATTGGCCAGCGAGATCTCCGGATTTGGCACCCAATGATTTTTTTTTATTGAGGATATTTAAAGTCCAAAGTACATATATAATGGAGAACTTAGGGATGTTGCTGAACTGCAAGACAAAATTGTTCAAGCATCCAACAATATACCTCAAGAGCAATTGCTGAAAGTTTTGAATCATTTTTATGATCGCTTAACATTTTGTATGCAAGTAAACGGAGAAACATTTGAATATTTTTTATAAGTTTTTATTAGTTATTTATTTATTATTATTATTTTTTTTTTTATTTGTATTTTCAATAAAATATTTTGATTTTGCTAGTAAATATGGTTTTTTCTATGTTGCAAATGAAAATCAACACGATTTATATTGCTGTCAAAAACTGTATCCATGGTAATGACATAGTACATGTTGCATTAAAAAATAAATTCACTGTATATGTTGGCGGTCGGTAAAAATTGAAATGAAATGTGAATTTTGACACATTTTAGGGTTTCATCCTAGGTAACTAACTAATAAGAGAAGATGAGCAACAGCCACAATATTTTTCGTGACATTTTTTGCTTTAGTCGCTTTTAGTCAATTTTTTAATTTATTTTTGAGGGTTTTGTAGGTATGACAAAAAAAATGATGACATGTGTCGGTTGTAGTCAAAGGGTTTCAACATAGAAAGTTGAAATTAGGCATGCTTGTACGAGGGTTACCTTAATGTTTTTACAAATGACCACTAGATGGCAATATTGAATTGTGTCATTACTATATTCGTAAAATTTGGCATTTGTTATTGTGAAATCAGTGGCAGCTTATAAATTGACCGAGGAGTTTGTTGACAGTGACCGTTAAAAAAAAAGTTTGTGAAAAAATGGATATTACTCGTGAAGGTTTTCGTTGGATGATTTAATGCGATTTTAGTAAAGGCCTAACTTATCAACAGTGCATAGGTTCTCTTCGTTCATCTTTTAGTAATGAAGCACCATCAGAAAAGACTGTTTACAATTGGTTTGCAGAATCGTCGTTGTCGTGAGTTCGACAGTGATGAATCTCGTGAAAGTCGACCAAAATCGGTTGTGATTCAAAAAAACATCGATGCTGTGCGCAAAATGATTGAAGAAGATCGGCATGTGACTTACCGTGAGATAGAGGCATCCTTTGGCATATTGCAGACTGCAATACATTCAATTTTGCATGAACATTTAGCTGCAAAAAATACCTACATATTCCCCATGGATTCCGCATAATTTGACCGAAGCTCAAAAAAAGGCTTGTGTTAATTAGTGTAAGGGAATGCTAAAAATATTCAACCTAGGCATTGCAAAATCCGTATAAAATATCGTTACAGGTGACTAAACTTGGATTTATTCATATGAACCGGAAACTAAGCAACAATCCACTGTTTGTGTCTTCCAAGATGAACCGAAACCCACAAAAATTGTTCGTTCACGAAGCACCTTCAAGAAAATGATCGCTTGTTTCTTCGGTTGTACTGGACATGTCGCAACCATTCCTTTAGAGGATCGGAGAACAGTTAATGCTGAATGGTATACAAAAATTTGTTTGCCAGCAGTCTTCGACAAAATCAGGAAAAACAACCAAAAACGTCGCATCATTCTTCATCATGATAATGCAAGCTCCCACACTGCACGTCAGACAATTGATTATTTGAAGGAGAAAAACATCAAATTAATGTCAATGCTAGTAAGATCCATATTAACAAACATAAACATGTAAACATTATAATAAACATTCAAATCAAATTTAATCCTTATGTTGTCAATTTAGACCATTATTTGTCCACTTAGTTCATGCAAAACGTGATTTTTGTCAAATTTAAATATCGATATTTCGTAATTTAGTGCTTTAAAAATTTTAATAACTTATTTGAATTAGTTGTTTGGGACCTTAAAAATAAGTAGGTCGAAAAATTAGGTTCCAAACTTGTTGCAAATTGGTTTGTAATGTTTTCTACAATAATTTCAAAACTGTATTACTGTGATAAATCATATTTTGAATATTATCTTCTCAAATATTTTTAATATTAGCCCTGCTTACGAAATCCTGTAAACTATGAAAATTCACAGTTTATATATTTTTTTCAGATAAACAGGTTTCGTCGCATAAATGTTTACGTAATTCCTGCTAATGATATAAAAATAAAATTTCCTGATCAACTTATTTAAGAGGATTAATTATTTTTTTAATCCCATACTAATTCATTTGTGGTTAACAAAACATCAAGATAACATTAAAATGTCTTTCTTATAAATTCTAAGTTATTTTTTATACGTATTTTAACATTGAATATATTGGGTCTCGTGAAAGTGTAGTTATTTTTGGAAATTTGGGTATTAAATCAAAAACTATATCTCAAAAATGGTAAGAAATAGAGACCTAAGGTTTAAATTTTGTTTTACGATGTTTTTTTTTTTCTGTAATATTTGGTCCGTAATGACCTAAAACTAATTGGTAAAATTTTGATTTTATTTTGTAAATTTCAAAAATTCATATCTCAACCAGTGGCGAAGGAAGCCCTCCGCTAGACTTGCCCTCCCATAAAAAAAATAATAATAAAAAAAAAATCATATATATTTTTTTTAATTTAAAAAAAGATTTAGGTAATTCTTCAAAAATACATCAAATTATGTCCTATACAATTTTTTCTCCAAGGCTTGGTTTACTAGTTACGAATTTTTTTAAATTTGATTGTTTAATAACTTCCGTTTCCGGTTTCGGATTTTAATAAAAAACAATAGGGTTCTTCCCAATTATTAGGAGAATTTTTTAGTACCAGAACGAACTCTTTAAGTTAAACCGTTTTTGAGTTATCGTGTATACACACAGACACACAGACACACACACAGACACACACACAGCCACACACACATACGGACGGCACTTCGAAAATAGGTTTTTTGGATTCCCTGGACCATGAAACGTGGTCATCAGTCAAAATCTCGACATCGAAAATTTTCACGATTACAATACTTGCCCCTTATACAAGGTGTCTCAAAAGAAATTTTATATTTAGTGGATCGATTAAAAAAAAAGTAAGCCGTATATAGAAAAAATGTTTATTAATTATTAAAATACACTTTTTGGGGATTTATTTTTTAAAAATAATATCGTCTAAATGTAAACCCTCGCGTTCTCGGCACTCATTTAATCGAACAGTAAAATTACTTATGACGTCTCGGCAGGTGGACTCAGGGATGGCTGCCATTTCGTGACGGATATTTTCTTTCAAATGCGCCAGTGAAGTCGGTTTATTGGCGTAAACTTTAGATTTAAGATAACCCCATAGGAAAAAGTCCATAGGGGTTAAATCTGACCTGCGTGGAGGCCAATTTATGTCACCTCTCCGGGAGATCAATTTGCCTGAGAATTAAGCCTCTGACTGGCATCTTGGGGCTTTAATTCTTGCACCAATTGAATTTTGTAGGGGTGCAGCTTTAGGTCTTTGTGCATAATGCAATGTAATGATGATCTATGCACATTTAAAGCACTTGCGCGCTTCCGAATTGAAAGGTTCGGGTCGTCACGAACAGACTAATTAACATTATCCACGTTTTCTACCGTTCTTGATGACCTAGGTCGCCCGGATTTTGATTTATCCAGCGTTGTACCAGTCTCTTCAAACTTTTTAACCCAATGTCGAATGAGAGGAATGCTTGGCGCATCATTTAAGTGGCGAAACCTCGAATACTGCAGAATTTTCTACGCGCTACAGTCGCCGAATCACCGTTTTTGTAAAACTCTCGCACGCATAACGCGCGGTCTGCTCCCGAGAAACGCTCCATAGCGACTCAAATTCCCAAGAGCCAGGCTACCGATTGACATAACCCCCGCGCCCCTCGGATACGTTGCGTTCATGCAGTAAGCTAAATAAATATAAAATTTCTTTTGAGACACCTTGTATATTAAGGTCGGGCAAGTAAAAATGGTAAGAGGTAGAGACTTGAGGTTTGAAATTTTGGAATTCTTACACCTTGTTTTGTCTAGAAAAATTAATGTTTGGTCTGTAATGACCTAAAACTATTGAAAATTTTGATTTTTTGTAATTTTAAAAATTCATATCTCAAAAAAGGTAAGACATAGAGATTTGAGGTTTGAATTTTTGTTCCAAAAAAAAAAAAAAAATTCTTTGTTAGTTTTTGTAAAAATTAAAAGGTAGCGCTCGTATCTCAAGATTTAGTCTAAAAATGTAAACACGCACATAAATAATACCAAATTATAAAACCCCTCAATTGTTAAATTATTATTCTAATTAGTGCAATTAAGTTTCACGTAAGTTAAATTTGAAAGTAGCACAGAATTGTAGCGTAAATAGTAACAAAATTACAATATTAAAAGTGTTATTTTTAATATTTTGTATAATTTTAGCGTGTACTTTCACTATCATTTTACATATTGTAAGGCCGAGTTTATTCAATAATAACAATACAATATTGTATAATACATTGTATGGTCATCATATTGTCAGAATGACATTGTACAAAAACATATGCAACATTTTTTTCTGCTTGTTTTATTAAATATTTTTATTTGTAATTGTATAATTTAAAGAATTAATAATTAAGTAGTTGATGAATATTCTGTGCAAGACTAGGGGCCGTGGTATAATAGTGTGCCACTAAAATATTTTCTTCTTCTTCTACGCCATCTCTTTTCGAAGGTTGACTATTTTGTAGTTTGATACACCAGCTTGGAATAAATCTATGGGGTTTGATAAAAATACTCGTGATAAAAATCACGAAATGTATTATACGAGGGATGTTTCCAAAGTTCTGGGAATTTCGCTATAATTTTTATTATTTTGTTAATTTTCGTCAATATTACAATGTAGTTTTTCAACATAATCTCCATTTAACTGAATACATTTATCCCAACGATAAACTAATTTTTTTAAGTTGTCCTCAAAGAATTTTTTCGGTGTCTCCTCACAGAGCCGCAGTAAGGAGGGGGCAACGGCCCCTAGCGCATTAAGGAAAAGGGCGCTGAAGGGCTTGCTAAGGGGTGCCATTGTGAAGAAAGACGGGGAGCTTTTTTTTTTGCTCATCACTTGAATTTTTGGAGGTGAGGACCTTTCTTTTGCTCATCACTTAAATTTTGAGAGGTAAGAACCTTGTGTTTATTTACCAAGGGCGCCAAAACACGGCTCTGCCCCTAGCGCAAGTTTTCCTTACTGCGGCTCTGTCTCCTCAATCCACCTATTCCAAAAGCCTTGGCACCCAGCGCGGCGAAACCTTGCTAACGCCCAAACAATCATGCAAGATGTCATGAACTTGTCGTGTACCTATCCCTAGGCGCACACTAATTTGACGAATAGTCATTCGCCTATCCTCTTTCAGTAGGTCTTCGACGGCAGTAATGTTTCTTTCATTTACCGACATGCTTGGGCGCCCACTGCGTGGATCGTATAATATTTTAACATAAAATTGATTTTGGCATCCCAAATAATCATCATTCACTTACTAAAACCTGCGAAACCCTGAAATGTGTGAAAATTCACACTTCACATCAATTTTTTAATTTTCAATTTTTGGTACTTTTCGGCATTTTTATTTGATGGCCTATTAATAAAGTTGTGTGCTAGCCACTAAATCATCAATTTTTTTCTAAATTATCTAAAGTCTGAGGATTTCAAAAATTCAAACCGCAGGTCTCTATCTCGTACCGTTTTTGAGATATGATTGTTTGGAAAATTAAAGTTGGCATTTCCATATTTAAAAAAATGATAAATACATAATAATATTAAAAAAAGAATAAATAAAATAATGTTAACCTATGTTTGTTAATAATAATAATAATAATAATAAGTTTATTTATTTAGCTAATGCTAGTAAGATCCATATTAACAAACATAAACATATAAACATTATAATAAACATTCAAATCAAATTTAATCCTTATTTTGTCAATTTAAACCATTATTTGTCCACTTAGTTTATGCAAAACGTGATTTTTGTCAAATTTAAATATCGATTTTTCGTAATTTAGCGCTTTAAAATTTTAATAACTTATTTGAATTAATTGTTTGGGACCTTAGAAATAAGTAGGTCGTAAAATTAGGTTCCAAACTTGTTGCAAATTGGTTTGTAATGTATTCTACAATAATTTCAAAACTGTATTACTGTGATAAATCATATTTTGAAAGTTATCTTCCCAAATATTTTTAATATCAGCCCTGCCTACGAAATCCTGTAAACTATGAAAATTCACAGCTTATATATTTTTTCAGATAAACATGTTTCGTCGCATAAATGTTTACGTAATTCCTGCTAATGATATAAAAATAAAATTTCCTGATCAACTTATTTAAGAGGATTAATTATTTTTTTAATCCCATACTAATTCATTTGTGGTTAACAAAACATCGAGATAACATTAAAATGTCTTTCTTATAAATTCTAAGTTATTTTGTATACGAATTTTAACATTGAATATATTGGGTGTCGTGAAAGTGTAGTTATTTTTGGAAATTTGGGTATTAAATCAAAAACTACATCTCAAAAATGGTAAGAAATAGAGACCTAAGGTTTAAATCTTTAAAAAATTTAGTTTTACGATGTTTTTTTCTTCAATATTTGGTCCGTAATGACCTAAAACTAATTGGTAAAATTTTGATTTTATTTTGTAAATTTCAAAAATTCATATCTCAAAAATGGTAAGAGGTAGAGAGACTTGAGGTTTGAAATTTTGGAATTCTTACACCTTGTTTTGTCTAGAAAAATTAATGTAATGACCTAAAACTATTGAAAATTTTGATTTTTTGCAATTTTAAAAATTCTTATCTCAAAAAAGGTAAGACATAGAGATTTGAGGTTTGAATTTTTGAAATTCTCACGCCTTGTTTTGTCTAGAAAAAATTAATGTTTGGTCCGTAATGACTTAAAACTATTGAAAATTTGGATTTTTTTGTAATTTAAAAAATTCATATCTCAAAAAAGGTAAGACATAGAGATTTGAGGTTTGAATTTTTGGAATTCTCACACTTGTTTTGTTTAGAAAAAATTAATGTTTGATCCGTAATGACCTAAAAATATTAGGGAAAATTTTTAAACTTTTTGTAATTTTAAAAATTCATATCTCAAAAAAGGTAAAAAATAGAGACTTGAGGTTTGAATTTTTGGAATTCTGACACCTTGTTTTCTCTAGAAAAATATAATGTTTGGTCCGTAATGACCTAAAACTATTAGGGAAAATTTAGATTTTTTTGGAATTTAAAAAAATTCATATCTCATAAAAGGTAAGAAATAGAGACTTGAGGTTTGAATTTTTGGAATTCTCACACTTGTTTTGTTTAGAAAAAATTAATGTTTGATCCGTAATGACCTAAAAATATTAGGGAAAATTTTGAAACTTTTTGTAATTTTAAAAATTCATATCTCAAAAAAGGTAAAAAATAGAGACTTGAGGTTTGAATTTTTGGAATTCTGACACCTTGTTTTGTCTAGAAAAATATAATGTTTGGTCCGTAATGACCTAAAACTATTAGGGAAAATTTAGATTTTTTTGGAATTTAAAAAAATTCATATCTCATAAAAGGTAAGAAATAGAGACTTGAGGTTTGAATTTTTGGAATTCTCACACTTGTTTTGTTTAGAAAAAATTAATGTTTGATCCGTAATGACCTAAAAATATTAGGGAAAATTTTGAAACTTTTTGTAATTTTAAAAATTCATATCTCAAAAAAGGTAAAAAATAGAGACTTGAGGTTTGAATTTTTGGAATTCTGACACCTTGTTTTGTCTAGAAAAATATAATGTTTGGTCCGTAATGACCTAAAACTATTAGGGAAAATTTAGATTTTTTTGGAATTTAAAAAAATTCATATCTCATAAAAGGTAAGAAATAGAGACTTGAGGTTTGAATTTTTGGAATTCTCACACTTGTTTTGTTTAGAAAAAATTAATGTTTGATCCGTAATGACCTAAAAATATTAGGGAAAATTTTGAAACTTTTTGTAATTTTAAAAATTCATATCTCAAAAAAGGTAAAAAATAGAGACTTGAGGTTTGAATTTTTGGAATTCTGACACCTTGTTTTGTCTAGAAAAATATAATGTTTGGTCCGTAATGACCTAAAACTATTAGGGAAAATTTAGATTTTTTTGGAATTTAAAAAAATTCATATCTCATAAAAGGTAAGAAATAGAGACTTGAGGTTTGAATTTTTGGAATTCTCAAACCTTGTTTGTCTAGAAAAAATTAATGTTTGGTCCGTAATGACCTAAAACTATTAGGAAAATTTTGATTTTAATGAAATTAAAAAAAAAATCTTATCTCAAAAAAAGTAAGAGACTTGAGATTTAAAATTTTGGAATTCTCACATCTTATTTTGTTTAGAAAAAATTAATGTTTGGTCCGTAATGACCTAAGACTATAAGGGAAAAATTTGGAAAAATTTTTTCAATTTTTTTTTTCGTTTTTTCAAAAAATGTCTCAAATCAAAGTTGTTAGTTATTGCTTTTATAGCAACTTTTGTATAATAATTTTTTTCTGTTGTGAAATATTCGCAAAAATCTTAAAATCGACACGAGTAAACTCGACCATTTTTAGTCAACCGATTTTTACCAAAAGTTGATCAACTCGTGCCATTGATGGCAGAAGCTTAAATATGAAGTTTCATAAAAATCCTTTCAGCCGATTTTGTTCTGCTCGACAGACAGACAGACGGACGGACGGACAGACAGACCGACAGACATCATGCTAAAAATAGTCAAAACGTTATGTAGGGACCTCAATTCGTGGAGATCCATCGAAATCTCGAAACGTCAAAATCGGTATGATCACAATACCCCCCTTATATATGCGGTCGGTAAAAAATAAAAAAATCATGAATTCATATATTTAGATTCACGGTAAGTTCATCGAAAATCAATTCATCGAATATCAATTCATCGAAAATCAATTAATCGAAAATCAATTCATCGAAAATCAATTCATCGAAAATCAATTCATCGAAAATCAATTCATCGAAAATCAATTCATCGAATGATCAATTCATCGAATGATCAATTCATCGAAAAAAAATATTTTGTAAATATTTGCGAGGAATGCCGAGGGGATCGGAAAACCAAAAAAGCAGTGGTACATAAAACTTGACAGATTACACTTATTTAATAACTATCATACTTGGTCTATTAATAATTTTTAAATTTTCCATTCAGAAAATACGCCATATAATACGTACGTAAAAGATACCTTAGATATTATTTTGAAATCAAACAGGGCTCCTTAGATCAGAAAAACCCGGTTAATGGGATCATAAATGTACGTAATACACCCATTCTTAAAGAATTATAAAAATGGTATTTCCCCATCTGTTAAGTCTTAAGGGTTTTGTGTTATGTACATAGTTTTACTATTCATATTTACTATACCACACATGATTTGTTCAATGTACGGTGATTCTAAACAGGTGGCATTGTTATGTTAGTGTGAGTTTGTTTGGTCATTAAACTAGATGATGGGTAGCTCGCTACGCTCGGCTTCTTCTAACCAAACCCTTACTAACCTAACCTAACCTAAGATAGTGTTTTGACATTAAACTAGAAGATGGGTAACTCGCTCCGCTCGGTTTTAGACTTTTACTAACTAAACCTAACCTAATTACCTTGTTTTTAGGCGCATAGTACTTTATTTTCCCCCATATTAGCCCAATTAAAATGCGTATCATTGTGTATGAATATATAAAAATTATTTGCGTGCAATTGCCCATAACCTAAACAAAACATTTATTTCTTTTATTATATAAGTTTTCTTATTATATTTCTTTATTTATATTCAAACACTGTCACTTTATTTACCTTTTTTTAAACCATATAAAAAAATTTACGCAATTATTTCTTAGTCTGTCTACTTTTATTGACCACTGCTTTTTTGACTTTCCGATCCCCTCGGCATTCCTCTCAAATATTTACAAAATTTTTTTTTTCGATGAATTGATCATTCGATGAATTGATCATTCGATGAATTGATTTTCGATGAATTGATTTTCGATGAATTGATTTTCGATGAATTGATTTTCGATGAATTGATTTTCGATGAATTGATTTTCGATTAATTGATTTTCGATGAATTGATTTTCGATGAATTGATTTTCGATGAATTGATTTTCGATGAATTGATTTTCGATGAATTGATTTTCGATGAATTGATTTTCGATGAATTGATTTTCGATGAATTGATTTTCGATGAATTGATTTTCGATGAATTGATTTTCGATGAATTGATTTTCGATGAATTGATTTTCGATGAATTGATTTTCGATGAATTGATTTTCGATTAATTGATTTTCGATGAATTGATTTTCGATGAATTGATTTTCGATGAATTGATTTTCGATTAATTGATTTTCGATTAATTGATTTTCGATGAATTGATTTTCGATGAACTCGTCGGTTACCATATTTTTCATATAAAGTGTGAGACTCTTTGCTAATACAGCTAGCTTTAATAAGAAGCTTGCTTTTGCTTTTTGATTTCTAATATCCTTTCAAAATTTGATATAATAATGGATAATCAAATTCGCATATGTGGTGCAGCATTTAGTTTACTATGATATTTCGATTTTCTATCAGCGTATTTTAAAAATCCAGATTCACATATATACGTAGTTGCAAACAGCAACAAAAACCAAATAGCCCTTTTTGGTAAATAAGGATATTGGTCATATATATCAGAACAGAAAGTTGTTTTTTCTGTCTATCTGTATTACATTTTTTTTTTTTTGTATTTTTCTGGAATAAATTTTTAACTATATCTTAAATCTTTTTTTTTTTAAATATCCATTTTTATGAAACAAGATATAAATAGCACCATGTCCTGCGGAACCCCTGAATTTTATCGCGGAACCCTGGGGTTTCGCGGAACACACTTTGAGAAACGCTGTTCTAGACTAACGTACCAATAGTGTAACATTAAAATAAATTAAACCTGTTACTTAATTATCAAACCAATGTACCGCTAAAAATTTATTCAAATAATCAATCAACCAAACCAATTACAAATATTGACCGCAAAACTAATTATTTAAATGAACGCTTGTTAGTCTATGAGTGACAGTGACAGTGATGTTTCTTAATCACGGATTTTTGGTAATTTGCACGGCATTGTCAAATCCCCAACATCCGTTTCAGCAGAACAATGACGGATATTTTGACAGCAGTACGCTCGGATATCATTCTTGCAAATCTAAACGATCTGATATGGATTAAATGCGTATAATGCGCATTTTATGGTTTTAATATGGTTGGAGAGGATGTTGTCAGTATTTTTATGGTCTTAGAGTAAATATAGAAGGTTAGGCAGTAAAAAAATAACTGAAGAATTAAAATTATGTTTCTTTTGAATAGGTACTAAATGACAATTGTTTTTTATGATTCGTTTGAATGCATTGTTTAAATCTCAATGTCAAGTTTTGTGTTCCAAATATCTTAACAAAAAAATTTATGTGAAGTGTGAATTTTCACACATTTCAGAGTTCGCAGGTATTTAGTAAGTGAGTGATGATTATTTGGGATGCCAAAACAAATTTTATGTTAAAACATTGTTCATTAATATTTTGACAATTGCGCCATTGGTTGTTTAAGTCATAAACTCCGCCCCTCTGATTTCGTATACATTCAAACATAGAATTAATAATTTCAACACTTCCCACTGGTTATTAAATTTACGCTTTTCAAAATTAAATGCAACATTTGCCAAAATATAACTAGAATTTTAACAAAATAATTTAAACAAAATAAAAATGCAAAATAAAAACAGAAAAAATAAAAATTGACGGGAATCGAACAGTAGTTTGCAACTTACGAAGTGAGAACGTTACCACTGGACTACGGATGTTCACTCGTTTACTGTGTTTAATAGGGGGAAATATTTTACATATTTTAGTTAAAAACACAAAAAATGCGTTATTTTCCGAAAACATAATCTGATAAAAAATTCCTGTTGTACTATTCTGGTTCACACCAATGTAAATTACTTAGAATTTTTTCAGAATTTTAGTTTAAACCATTTGGGCTACAGGGTGTGGGACAATTTTTTTTTTGCACAATTTTGAAAAATTTTTTCGGTGAGCGTATATTTGTTTATATTTTTAGGGGGATATGTTTTTTAGATGTTCTAGTATTTTTCCTATGTGCGGGTCAAAGAGTTGTATAAGCATGTCGAATTTCAAACGACGGGTGCCGACGGGTCCGCCCCCCCCCAATTAAGTATGTGGAAGTCTTTTGTTTTTTGCCATTACTTGTATTTTGGAAGGTGAGGACCTTTTTTTTGCTTGTCACTTGGATTTTAAAGTGAGAACATTATTTATGTTTTGAATAATTCTTTCTTCCAGGCCCCCTCCAAACAAAAATCCTAGCTACGCCGCTGATAAATTGTATACCAACTTTGCCGCTGACAAAACCTAAAATGTCACTAGTAATTTCAAGAAAATGTATAAAATATTAATGGAGAACGTGAATTTCGTTTTACCCGCGAAAACAAATATCATTATACCTTTGGAACTGTTGAACGGATATTAATAAAACATAGCCGAAAATCTGACAAGATGATATATCTACAAATATAAAACAACCGCATGCAAAAGCGCACATAGGGACAGAAAGAGAGAGAGACCATGCCTTTTTCCGAAATAATGATGTTAACAGTTAACGAAGAACGAAGAAGTGTGAAGAATGAAGATATCTGAGAACTGTTTGCAAAGTCAAACATATCGCACAAGAAATGAGAGGTAGTTGTTTAGCTGATAAGAATGAAAGAGGGCAGACAGCGATAGTAAAGAGCTTATAGATCAGCTAGAAGCTATAACAAGTATTGGTATGATAGATACACGGAAAGGCCTAATACAAAACAGACTCCGTAGGTTTTACTTTTCTGTCTACATATAGAAATTAGTTTTTTTTATCAATTACAACATATGAATTTCACCTGTATATATTTTGTGGTTATATTAATTGACATAATAAATAATTATGGAAAACAACATGAAAGTGGAAATAGAAACCTATACGGAAATATTGGTTTTTGTTTTAAAGATACTTGTCCGTAGGTTACGTAGTAAACAGCTTATTGGATATTGATATGCATTTAATTAAACGGAACTGGAACTATATTTGACCAGTTCCTGTTTAACCATGATATATTAGAATCTATTTTTTAAATAAATAATTGCATTCAGGAAATATGGAAATATAATTTTTTTGTCTAATTTAATTACATTGCTACTAACTAGTATATGAATTAGGCAGTATACAACTTATAAAGTCAATGGAGAATCTTCGCAATACGTGGAAAAAGAAATATATTTCCGGCAATCAAGGCCGGATCATGGCATAGACAAATGTCTAGGGCCCGGTTTTTTGAGGGGCCCGATCAAACCGTCCTTTGAAAAAAAAAACGTAAAAAAAAATAAAAGTTTTCTTTTATTTTACAAAATGCGGAAAATAATAAACTTTTATAGTAAAAAAAATATGTACTACTAGATGGTCTTGTGAGCGAATTGCCTTAACTGCAGTTAAGGCAATTCACTCAACCATTCGCTTAAAGCTGGGTTCAATCAAATAAAAAATGCTTTACTTGATATATCTCTAGATTAATCTCAAAAATGTTCTGTAAAAGTGGAATCACGAGAAATAGCAAGCAAAATTAATAATTTACAATTCGATTTATCAACAGTTATTTGGGATAAAATTCTTTCCAGAATAAATGCAAACAGTAAATCCTTACAAGATCCTGCTATGCCAATCTCGTTTGCGGCAAATATTTTTGACAATTTATTTAATTACGTTAATAGTTTAAGAAGTATATTTCCCGAAATACAAGCGGAGGCATTGAACGCGTCAGAAATAAAAACTTATTCCGATACCAAAAAAAAGGGTCCCGAAATAGGAAAGGATTTTTTGATGAAGTTCATCGTGATGAGGAAGATGCAAGTTCTTGTAGACAGGACCAAGAAGTCTTTAAACGAAATTGTTTTTATGTGATTTGTGACAAAATATCTTTTGAATTAAAACTACGTAGCTGAAGTTATAAAGACATTGACGAGATTTTTAAAATATTTCATACAGACTTAGATGACGAAGTATTAATTAGATCTGAACATACCGCATTGCCAAAAAAATGGTACAATGAAGACATTGATACTGAAGAATTGGACGAGGAACTGTTGCAATTTATGTTAATTTGTAAAAGCCAAAATTTAAAGTTGCCATCTGATATGCTACAATGTATAAAGACCACAAAAATTGTATCCACATTTCCAAATATACAAATCTTATTGCGCATATATTTAATTTTGCCTGTATCAAATACATCTGGTGAAAAGTCGTTTTCAGTATTAAAACGTGTAAAAAATTAGGTATTTACGAAACTCATTGAGCCAATCAAAATTAACTTCATTAGCTGTACTATGTATCGAACAAAATGCTTTGGACAATATCATTTATGATGAAATAATTAATATTTTTGCAGAATTAAGAGCGAGAAAAATGAATTTTGGAATTGTCGTTTTTCCCTATTGATTCTATTTGATTAAAAACTAAAATTTATTTATTTTGTTTTGTATGGAAAATTCTTTTTTTATTAACAAATTAACATATGCATTCGTTTTTTAACTACCCCAGGAACATTATTTATTTTTTTAAATTCATTTGTTTTCTAATTTTTTGGAGAGTATTTTTTTTGTCTATTTCTTGTGAGGGCTCGGCAGGGAAAAATGTCTAGGGCCCCAAAATAGGTTAATCCGGCTCTGCCGGCAATTAATATTCTTTGACAACCGTATGGAAAAGTAAATCTAAAGCCGCATTTAGAGCTCTTAAATCAATAGCTTATACACTGTAGATCAGTGTTTCTCAACCAAAAACGCACCACGGACCAGTAAAATACATAATTTTCTAACGCGAACCACTTATAATAATTGTTGGTTCATTTTTTGCAAGAAAACAGATATATTTAATGTGCTACTAAATATATTTATTTTATTTGTAGAAAATCACAGAAAGGTTACAGGAAATAAACAAAATATAAATTATTTACATAAAAAAATGTGCATAAAAATAAAAAAATAACTGCAAAAAACATATACAAAAACTTTCGCGGACCACTAAAATTTTTCTGCGGACCACCTGTTGAGAAACACTGCTGTAGATTATAGACTATTTACTGTCATTAGAAGTTTGTCATATGGTAAGACGTGAAACCTTTTAGATCTCTAAATTCAATACGTTGTTCGTTGTGGATTATGAATTATTTTCTAAACTTATAGCTAGTGAGATGTTTTAATGAGATAGACATATAAACACATTGGCTATCGCATTCTATCAGTGACACCGTAGTTATCGTATACCTTTACATAACCTAACATAATGTCATCATTAACAAATCTTGCTCAAAATTACAAAGACGGACAGTAAATATAATCAATTTAGGTATTAGGTTAGGTTTAGTTAGTTTGAATCTGAGAAAACAGAATTATAAAAACGATAATATATAGAATTAATTTTACGAAGCTATGTAGTTGGTTGGTAAACGCACAGATGGCGGATTATTCGTAACACGTTAATTTCTAAGTAGCTGTGAACAGTGTTTAGAACGTTAAAACTATCCATGGGAACATAACTTACAGCGTAACAACGAAGAGACTACAACGTGTTAATTTAAAGAGGTCTGAATGGGGCTTTCAGGGGTAACTCTGGTTTGGAAAAAAATATTGGGCACTAAAGGACGTTATGGAAACGAAAACTGCAATAGTAATAAAAAGAAAAGTTGACAGCTGCATTACTCCATGTCCATGTCTGACATACGGTGTAGTCTATAAAGCGGCGCACAACCATATAGTTGTCAAATAGTTTCTTATACAAAACTAACAATCTGAAATAAAATGAATAACAATCTAAGTATCAACATTTGCAGCGAATCTATCTAATAAGATGTTTTTAATTATAGAAAAAACTGTTATATATCTGTGAATAAGTAAATTCCCTTATAAATGTTATCTTGCAAATCAATTGACGAATGTTTGCATACGAGTATGCAAATTGTAGCTAAAGCTTTATTCTACAAATATGTTTGCAGCTATTTTGTTCTATTGTGGAAACTACTTATAGTTATTCAGTGACGCAGCCAGGATTTTGTCTTGGGGAGGGCCGAATAAAATTTCGAGGACACACGGGCCGCATACGGCTCTCAACCTTATTTTTTGTGGCCCCTGAAGCGGTAATGAAAATCACTTGAGCTTATTTAGGGGAAAATTATATTTAAAAATGTAAAATATACTCTCTTCCCCTTTTCTGTTTATAAAAAAATGTCAAGAAAGCCTTCGGGATATTTAAAGTTCCGTAACTGCTTATCATTTTGTATGTAAAATAGACTGCGACCCAAATCAGTTCTATACCCCTGCTGTTGATATCAACAAATAATAATGCCATTATTTGTTGATAAAAAAATGTAATTGTTAATCCATGTATCAAAAACTTTCACTTGATTTTTTCTTCGATATATACAAATTTATTTATATTTTTCGCAGGATATATTTTTGAAGTCTCAATATTTTTCTTACTTATGTTCAGTTCTCTAAATCAGCCGCTTGGCCACAATTTGTACCGAACGAACAGATTCGTGTGAAGGTTATACCGAAGTCAGATTTCCATTTTATCTTATCTGAATCGGGTAATTAGTTGTTTAAAACAGTTTTATCATTTGACTAGGCGAATATTTTAGTCGATGTGCCATGGGGAAAAAGGATCAACGCTCCCCTTCATATAATTCGTTGGAGCATATTTGGAGAGTGATTTATTTTCACTTGAACAATAACGGCTCCTATCAAGAGTAGACAATCTTATTTTGTAAAATGTTTATACGAAAAAAAATAAATAAAATAAAAATTGCCAATTTTGTTTACAATGAAGTAATTTAAAAATTAACTACTGTTGTGGTTAACCAATTTTATCTTCAACTCTCCGATCAGCGCCGTGTAATCTGCTGGTCCTGAGAGGGGCCCAGGCCCGTCGCCCCCCCCTTGGCTGCGCCCTTTTAGTTATTGTACTTGGTACTCTATCTTTACAGCTATCTTGAATCTGTCGCGATTGTCAATTGTCAGCATAGGTTCTCCGAGCAAAAATCATTAAATTTTTATTGGTGGCGGCTCAGGAGCCATTTTTTTTTTTCTAATTGGTACTCAGAAGACTTATTTTTTTAAAGGGAGGCTCACATTCAATTAAAAACAAATAAGAACGCGCCTGTGTCGGACCAAGTAAAAAAATTATAATTTTATATTTCTACTAACAGTAAATCGATTCTGAAGATTTCGCGGACTGGCGGTTGAGAAACGTTGATCAATTATTGATCAAATTAATATTGGTAAACAAAGAGGATTTGAAGCTCCAAGAAGAGATAAAGAGTCAAAAACTTACCTTGATGGATAGAATGGAAGCCAAACTGGCAAAAATTGTGTAAATCCCTAATACTCCCGGCATGACAAATTTTCACTTTTACGGGCCATCAAAACCACTTACACGCCACTGGTACGATTTTTACAAATCACACAATTTGAAAATTTTAATCAAATATCACAGTTTAAAAAATAAAAAAAATATATATTTCTTTACGACATTTTAACCATTTAATTAAATAATAATGGTTTTATTTTTGCACATATTAAGGCCCAAACCATGATTTAATAATAAGTTTAAATTTGATAAATGAAATTTAATGTTTTCGCTCAATTTATTGCAAAATTACTGAATTATAAAAAATTATAATATTAGTTTTAACTTATAATCTCTTAATTTTGAATTTTTTTACTGTTAATCATTAAGATCATTTTATTTTATTTATTTTCTGTAAATTATTTAATTAAAAAATCACTCAATGTCTCTGTTATTTTATAATTTTATTACAAAATGATTTAATTTTTATAAAAATCGATTTTTTACGTAAATCCCAAAGCATTATTTTTACAAATCTTTTGTTTTTTCAACTGTTTTCAAAACGTCAATGTATGTAATGCTGCATAATCACATAGGCTGTTGTTCCTCGCCGATGTGACCAGCAGGAGGTATAACCGCGAACTGACTGTAAATGCTTTCCTACCTGTGGTCCATTGCGGAGTTCGCTTCCACGGGCAACGAACTAGAACCTTCTCCAACAAATTTTAACACCTCGGAAGGTAATGTGGTTATTTTTTCAATTGTTTCCGGTTTCTGGAAGAGGAAGTAAAGTGATTAATAAATTATTTCAAAATTTAAATTTCTAAATTAAAATGAAAATAAATGGAGTATTTTAAAATAACTGAAACTGAATGGCTTGTTGAATAGAACCATATTATTTTATAGAAAAAACTATTAACTGACATGCCTTTATTTTTTGGTATTGTCAACTGACAATAACTGAAGCGCCTCTAGTGAGATTTTGAGAAACTGACGGTTGTAGGATAGTCGACTTTGTGACAAGCATGGGAATATGTTCTTAGAAGTGGAAAGACAGTTAAAGACCATTTTAGAGTGTGTTCCCGTGTGTTTTAATAAATATCACATGAAGATACAATTGAACCTGTCAAAAATATCCTACCAAAGTCAGCCATGATGTGAATGCAGTAGCGCCTCTATCGGTAGTGTCAGATGCCAATATAATTGAAGTATTTCAATTTCAGGTAGCACCGATTATAGCCTCCCAAATATCAATATTTTCCTCATTCTAAACTACTTTTTTTAGAGACATGATTTTTCTCGAAATCGCGAAGTCTGAACAAGTTGAAAAAAAAATTTGATTAGCAAAGTTTACCCAAAGAATCGAATGGCAGAATTTAAATTTTCCGAAACAAACCGGAAGTACGGGATATCAAGGATAAATTTGATTTTTTAAATGGGAACGTGTATAAGGGATACGCATAAAATTTATATTTCCTTAAAACTACATTTTTTTGATATGTTAATGTTAGTTATGTCACCTAACAAAACAAAAATCACATTTTAATTAATATTATAGCCAAATTTTTTAATTAAAATATTGTAAATTTGAAATAAGCCGACCACGGCGCGAAGGTTGCCGAGTAAATACGACTGAGTATAACGTCAAACGACTGGGGTTTGACGTCACAGATACAGCTACAACATAATCTTTACGTGTGTATATTGTATTGTTCGAGAGTTTTGTATTGGTTTTTAAACAATTTTTCACGCATTTATTATTAAAATGGTAGATAAAGATTTTGTTAGGGCTCAGAGTGATAATTTACTCAACAATGATGCATTTATGCACACAACATAAAGTTTACTTTTTTCTGAAATATCGGATTTATTTCGCCTCATAGCTTTCAGCCACAAATTTCGCCTTTTCTGTTGTTTTTCGTCATCAGGTAATGATATAAATTGTTTTTTTGGATTTCTATTTGAACTATTTGTGCACATCGGTACTAAACAACGGCTTGGATCTTCCATATTTTATATACTTTAATATAAAGTTTAATTCTGTAAACATGTATAAATTGTTTTTATAAAATTAAACTTTATTTTAATTAAAATCACTCTACATAACCTATAGAAGTTATACAAGCAAATAAGTTCACAACAGAATATGTAGGCTGCACGCTGTACACTGGGTAGGCTAGTAGTGTACTGCGTCACTTAGAAGGGGTATGACGTCACACGTCGTTTTCGCGCGCTACATACATTTATGATTTTTAAGCCTTCAAATTAAAAAAAAAAAAATATGCGAAACTGTTTTTTATGTTTATATGCAACAAGAGGAATATTATAAAAAATTAAAATAAAATCATGCCTATCCCCTATTATATTGGGTATGTTTGGATAGAGCTTTTGAAAAAAAATAACTTGGACTTAAACATGATTTTGATATCTTTTTTAGGGTTTTGTAGGTATGACCAAAAAACCTTTATACCGTCATTTTGTCGTCTGTCTGTCTGGAAAAAAACGCATTTTTTGTGATTTTTGGCTAATAATGTACAGAAGTTATAGCTTTGTAACACGCTACACTGGAACGTGTATGCTGGTGTAGTGGTTTTTGACGCTGGTTTTTCACCCAAGTAACTCGAACCTGCGAGAAGAGACAATATTATTTTTTGTATTTTTTTTTTAAATTTTTATATTGTTTAAATTATTTTTTCAACATTCTAGTTATATTTTGGCAAATGTTGCATTTAATTTTTAAAAGCGTAAATTTAATAACCAGTGGAAATTGTTTAAATTATAATTTAATTCTGTTTCAATGTACAGGAAATCAGAGGGGCGGAACTTATAACAACCAATGGAAGCCATAGGCGCAATTTTTAAAATTCTTAATGAACCTTGCTATAAAAAAAAAAACAAAAATACTGCACATATTCAGAAACCTAAATAATGGTATTAGGCGTTCGAATTAAAATTAACAAAAAAAATATTTTAATATAAAATTTGTTTTCGCATCCAAAATAATCATCATTCACTTACTAAATACCTGCAAAACCCTGAAATGTGTGAAAATTCACACTTCACATCAATTTTTTACTAAATACTTTGATATCGGTTTACTAAAAATTATATTTTCTATAACGACTGGAAGAAAATCAAACAAGTATTGGTATACAGGACACATGGAAAGACCTGACAATGAACACATCAAGATATAGGACTTATGTGAGTGAAGCCAAAAGTCAACCCGACTGACAATGCCCAAAGAAGAAGAAGAATAAGAAACACTTTTTTAATAACTATCTCTATAACGCCTTGAAAGTAAATATTTTTCTGTACAAGTGTTTAGGTACCTTTCATGTTGGTTTAAACACTTTCGCATTCTTACCTTGAGCTATCTGTAACTCGGAGCATAGATAAATAAAAATATTTCACTAGCATATTTAACACATGGCTGTCTAAACTGAACTACCCCGAGAGGTTAACGCTGCATAACTGAAAATTGTCATTTTGTAGCCTTTGCCAACTAGTCAAATCTCAACACTTATATGACAGTTTATTGGTAATAATTTAGACAGTATCGCATTAGAAAAATAACCAAAACTAATGGTTATTTTAAAAACAAAGATTAATTGTTATTTCTGTACATATTGAGAAGTACGTGTGTGAGAGAGAGAGGGAGAGAGAGGGAGAGAGAGGGAGAGAGGGAGAGAGAGGGAGAGAGAGGGAGAGAGAGGGAGAGAGAGGGAGAGAGAGAGAGAGAGAGAGAGAGAGAGAGAGAGAGAGAGAGAGAGAGATCATAAAAGTCTATAAATTAACTGGTTTAGTCTGTAATTATTCCCAGAACGTCGCATTTCTCATACAATCTATCTTTGACTTTCAACTAATTTTCTTAAATATCTCATTTCCGTGCTTCTGTTTTTGCTTTGTTGATGTTCCTAATTAGCGTAATACCAAAAAATACATATTCTACTATTATATTGCACAAGTGTTGGTATATATGTTCTATTCAACTTCTGGTGTATCTTAGGGTGAACATTTTCTTAAGAAGGCAATGCGGGACGGAGCAAAAAGGTCCAAAACAAGTTTATTTCCAACATTGATATAAAATCAATTAAAATTCGAGCCAAATTGGAGATGGTTAAGCGTGGACCTCCAGACCACTTGACATGGAATGATCCACAAGGAAAACAACGAAGAATTAATTAATCGCAGCACAGGATTGTTGCAGATAAAGATAAGGAATAAAGAAAAATAATTATTTGTGCTTATTGAATATATTAAAATAATAACAATAATTATTTATAAATATTATTTACAATTTTCATAATTTCAATATTGCGTGGTTTTAATAATACCTATAATAATTTAATTATTTAACAATTATTTAAGATAAGGAAAGTTTAAAACAAATCTTTAATATTTCATAGTTTAATTACAGGAATAAATTATTATTAATTAATTTTGTTTCAACATTTGCGAGGCAATACTTTCGTTTGTTTGATAATTGTTTACATGTATGCGAATTTCCGATCAGTGAGAAAAAGATTCTATTATTATCTTTCTCAACATGATTATCTATAGATAATCGTAATTATTGCTTACTCATTTTTATTGGTCCAAGGATATGAGAATTTATTTATTAATTCTCAGTAAGACAGTCCCCTTAATTTATAAATAACTAGTTTTATAAAGAGATCATTTCTTCTTTATCAGATTCTACCCCAGTTGGCCAACCCCTTTTACTCCCGTGCGAAATACTGTTAACTATAATGTATATAGATAACCATGAAGTCACTATCGGCCGGGACAACCAAACCATAGAGATTAATAGAAGAATTGGTTTGGGGTGGCCCATCCCAAACAGTTTACAATTTACAAACGGAGCTATAAGTTATGCAAAAAATATGTGTGACGACCTTGGCATTTCCATGGAACCTCAGAGGCGCAAAACGAGAATTTTGAGGACGGAAGTAGAGATGCCAACTTGTCCCATGAAAATGAGTTGAAACGGAAGTTGTTTTCTTCGTTAGATACAAGGTGTCTCAAAAGAAATTTTATATTTAGTGCATCGATTAAAAAAAAAGTAAGCCGTATATAGAAAAAATGTTTATTAATTATTAAAATGCACTTTTTGGGGATTTATTTCTTAAAAATAATATCGTCTAAATATAGACTCTCGCGTTCTCGGCACTCATTTAATCGAACAGTAAAATTACTTATGACGTCTCGGCAGGTGGACTCAGGGATGGCTGCCATTTCGTGACGGATATTTTCTTTCAAATGCGCCAGTGAAGTCGGTTTATTGGCGTAAACTTTAGATTTAAGATAACCCCATAGGAAAAAGTCCATAGGGGTTAAATTCGTCTTCAAAAAAGTAAGGGCCGATAATTCCTCGCGCCGACATCGTAGCCCATACGGTCACTTTAGGCGAATGTAGGGGTTTCTGATGTTTGCGTTTCGGATTCGTTGCACTCCAGTAGCGGCAGTTCTGCTTATTTACGTGGCCATTAAAATGAAAATGAGCTTCATCCGAAAACAAAATGTTGGTAAACGTTGAAAATCGCTCAATCACCTGATTTACGAAATTAAGCCTCTGACTGGCATCTTGGGGCTTTAATTCTTGCATCAATTGAATTTTGTAGGGGTGCAGCTTTAGGTCTTTGTGCATAATGCGATGTAATGATGATCTATGCACATTTAAAGCACTTGCGCGCTTCCGAATTGAAAGGTTCGGGTCGTCACGAACAGACTGATTAACATTCTCCACGTCTTCTACCGTTCTTGATGACCTAGGTCGCCCGGATTTTGATTTATCCAGCGTTGTACCAGTCTCTTCAAACTTTTTAACCCTATGTCGAATGAGAGGAATGCTTGGCGCATCATTTAAGTGGCGAAAACCTCGAATACTGCAGAATTTTCTACGCGCTACAGTCGCCGAATCACCGTTTTTGTAAAACTTTCGCACGCATAACGCGCGGTCTGCTCCCGAGAAACGCTCCATAGCGACTGAATTCCCAACAGCCAGGCTACCGATTGACATAACCCCCGCGCCCCTCGGATACGTTGCGTTCACGCAGTAAGCTAAATAAATATAAAATTTCTTTTGAGACACCTTGTAGAATAATTGTAGAGATTCGTGAGAGGGTTCAGCAACAAAAGTTTTTCTATCTAACGCCGGCTATACTACTTGATTCGGACGATACTAATGTAATCTGGACTACGCATCTGCCGAAATTGACGAACAGGACTTCAAGCTCGAACGAGTTCGACTACGGGCTTTCATAGCTGCCACAGGCATCGAAAATAAATTAATTAATGTGGACACACTTGGATGATTACAATTTATTGTGAAATCCAAGCTGGAAGATACTCTGTCCAATTATATAATAATGTTCCGAATATTCCTCACAATTGTCATAAGCAATGGCAGCTGTGAGAGAATCTTTTCAAAATTGAAGTTGATCAAAAATTATTTAACATCAACAATAAGTACTTTAAGGCTAACCAATCTGGCTATCGCTATGAGTTTATCTCTTTCAATGCTCAGAGCACATAACCTGTATATTGTGTTCCTTAATTCATTTTTAATTCTTTTAAGTTTTAAAAATGACCTCTATTCAAAGCACTCAGTGACCATTAAACTAAGAAGTAGTCGGAGAATTGCTTCGATGTTAGGTAGAGCCATCTGTATATTTTCTTTATGAATTATTTGGCAGAGGTCTGCATGAGACTGAGGGAATTCTTCTAAAGGGGTGAAATGCTCTTTTTATGGATTCCTCAATATCTCTTAGGCCCAATGAGATATAGATTTTTTACTACTCATAAACATGTTCAAAAAGGTATTTTGCCCTAGTCAACATATAAAGGGCAAAACTAGATTCAGGGTGAATTATAAAACTATTCGTATGTCTGTGTTTCTTGAGTTATAGCATATTTTTTTAAATATTTTTAGTACATATGCATCTTTTTGAATACTGAAGTCTGGACTTAGGAGGCCCTAGGCCAGTGTTTCTCAACAGGTGGTCCGCGGACCACCAGTGGTCCCCAGAAAAATTTTAGTGGTCCGCGAAAATTTTTATTTGTGTTTTTTGCAGTTTTTATTTATATTTTTTATGCACATTTTGTATGCGAATAATTTATATTTTGTTTATTTTCTGTAAAATGATTTTCTACAAATAAAATAAATTATTTAGTAGCACATTAAATATATTTGTTTTCTTGCAAAAAATGAACCAACAATTATTGTTAGTGGTCCGCGTCAGAAAATTATATATTATACTGGTCCGCGGTGCGTTTTTGGTTGAGAAACACTGCCCTAGGCTTAAGCCTACTTAGCCTATAGGGAAATCCGGCCCTGATCTTAAGGATTAATGAATGTTAAGTTAGACTCTTTTGTTAATTTATAATCAAAATACTTGAAACAATAAATTATAATTTGAAAATGTTGTACACATTTAATTTTAGACCGGCCTTTTTTTTTTTGTAATTAGCAGTAATATTTGTGAATGTTCATGTACATTGAAATTAATTACGACACATGGTTTTTTGAAAAGGTGTGCTTACAACTATTTAATAGCCTAGATTACTGTCGGCCACCTTAAGCGATTGACTTAAATAAAACAATTCTTTTATAGTCCGTTCAAACATTAAAATGCAGTACAGAGCAAATATCGTAGTTCTTTTTCATACTCTCTAATGAGTTCTTCCAATAATACTATTCTTTCCATTATTGGGGACGTTGCCGGCTATGTAACAGGCTGATCTATGAAGGTTCGGTATTCCACAAATGGTTAGTCTTTTTTGTTCTGGTTACCTGAATTTTGTAAATCATACGAGTCTCCGATACATTTTCCTTTTAGTATCAATGAATTAAAAACAAAAGAACATAAAATTCTGCTTATTTTGGGTTCATTAACATATTTGACACTTTTACAACATTTGGCAATACCGCTCCCATTTCCCATAAGAGCAATACTGCATTCAAACATTTGAACGGACTATAGTTTGAAAGTATTTAAACATAACTTTATTTTTTAGTGTCTGATATCAATGATTCGCCAGTTTAATTATTATTTGATTAACCCACATTAAAAAACCAAGGATATATTGTGGACAATACTAGCTACTAAAATAAATTAACATAGTAACGGTAATTTTATGAACTACAATAGTGTAATTAATAGTATTAACATATGAATTTCGGAATCTATTTAAATTTTCTCAAATTTTGAATAAAGTACCGCCTTTATCTCAGGCAACCATAATAACAGTAATGTATACCAAATATCAAAAAGTTAGGTATTAGTTTATATTGTAGTTTTAAATTTTTGTATTTCTACATTAGGTGCGTTCGGCATAAGATAATAATCTACATATTCTGCATAATTTACACAAGAAACGTTCAGCATAAAGTTTCTGTGTGCTCTGTGTTGCACGAAGATCGTTCGGCAAATATCGTGCAGTGCAGTTTGTTTTGCACAATCGTCACAAGTTGAGATCGTGCGGCAATTTATGCAATAGTGTTTTTCGCGGTTATTATTTCTACAAAACAATATTAGTCGAAACAATTAAGATATCATTTATGATTGCAGCATTTGCAAAATAAACAGTACAGACATGAACCTCATGATGGAACATGTAAATACACTCAAAAAGACTCTTTCTGGATACAAGCGGAAATGTACTTTAAGTTGATTTGTAGTCATGTTTAGAACAGTACTCTGTATATTCAAACACTTTTCCAAAATATTTTCTGGTTTGGAAAATTCTTCTAAATTGTCTTCCTCATCATTATTTGAAATCATCCCAAAACCTTCGTGCGTCATTTATTATCGTACAAACCAAGTAGCAGGAGACAGACTTCATATAATTAAACCAGTGGCGCAGCCAAGGGAGGGGGCTACGGGTCCCCCCCAAGGAAGGAGGTGAGGGGCTTTTGGTTTTTGCCATTACTTGTATTTTGGAGGTGAAGACCTTTTTTTTTGCTCGTCACTTGTAATTTGGGAGGTGAAGACCTGTTTTTGCTGATTACTTGGATGTTGGAGGTGAGAACCTTTTTTTGCTCTTCACTTGTATTTTAGGAGGCGAGGACTTTTTTTTTGCCCATCACTAGGATTTTGGAAGTGAAGACCTTTTGTTTTTAGCTCGTCAGTTTTTTTTTTTTTAAGTGAGAATATTATTTATATTTTAAATAATTCTGTCTCCCGGGCCACCTCCAAACAAAAATCCTGAGTACGCCGCTGTATCAAACACACATAATTTATTTGTTTACCAAAAAAAAAGGTTAGAATAACAGTGTGCACAGTGGTTACGTGACAAAAAACTTGCACGACAAAGATTAAAAGCCTGGAACAGAATGCACAGCGCGCTACGCCGTCATTTACGACGGCGTTGCGTTAGCGCCGTTTAATTTTCGCCTGCACACAATGCAATCATTTTTAACGCCGTCAAAGTGTCACGTGCCGGTCGCTATGGCGTAGTGGTCAGCTCATTTGACTGTTAACCATGGGGGCTCGGGTTCGAATCCCGGTGATGGCATTGTTGTTTGTATTTGTTATAAAAATTAATGTACCCATAATAAAAATAAATATATACTGGTTAATGGCCATCGTAGCTAAGACCAAATATTATATTTTAAAAAAAAAGTGTCACGTGACAACGAATATCTGTGCTTATACTTGCGCTTTCTTTTATTAAAATTATAATGGATGATGAAGACTTGTGTGTGATGTTATTTATGTTGTATGCAAGTTATTTATACATACAAACACTTTACCATTCAGTAAAAACTGAGGTTAGGTGTTCTACGTCAACGTTCAACGGCGTCAAAAGTTGGAAGTTGACGAACATTCAGTATCAACGGCGTTGGAACGCCGGTAGGACGTTACACATTCGGTGCACTTGCGTACGACAGCTTGGTTTTAACTTTCCTCTGACAGATAGCGCCGTCCAAACGCCGTCAACGCGCCGTAGAACTCGTTGCATTCTGTTCCCCACTTAACACTACAGATATGCTGAATGCAACTTTGACAAACCCATAATAACTAGGAGGAAACAATAATAAAACACAATTTAATAAAACATACTTTATTTCTATTATAAAAATAAAAAATATCACTACAACAATCTGTTCACCTTACAAATAATATTCTTCAATTTACATCTATTTTCAATTGTTAATTCGTTATTCTTATAAAATTCAACTAGTTTATCACAATCATTATCTAATCTTTCAAAAATAGAATCAACTTCAACATTTGAACTTAACTTAATTTTCTTTTTCACAGGTTCAACAATAATCAAATTTTCAACACACTTATGAACAAAAGAAACTTTACTTTGATTTCTAAAATACTCCTTTCCATCTGTGTTTTTAACAATCTTTTGTAAATAATTAGAAATATCTTCTTGAAGTTCAAAATCATTTTCAATAATTAAAGATAGAATTTCAGCATGTTTTGTATAATGCGCAAAATATTCAAACACTTCTAAACCATTTTGTTTTATAACAGGGTTAGTATCTTTTAAAACTGATTTAAATAAATCTTTTATTATATTAAATATTTGTGAATTATTTTCAAGTTTAACTTTTGACAAAGCTTTCAATAATTTTCCTGTTATTAATTTATACTGTGAATTGGAATTATTAGTATTTTCCAAGTTATTCGTCAGTTTTCCATTTGAACTGCTGATTAATTTATAAAAACTCGTACATATTTCTAATAATTGTTTAGAGTTATAAAATGTAAATACACTTATTGTAGCATCGGAAAGTACTTTTATAAAATTCTGATGCCAATCGGAATCAGAGTGTTCGGAACTAATATCTAGGAACCATAATTTATAAATGGCTGATGATAAATTTTGTATCGACTGATTATTTTCGTTCATTGTTGTAACAAATTTTGAAATCAGCTGGAGCCATTCACACTGAAAAATAAGAAGATTATAATGTTAAAAGTAAATAAATAATATAAAATTTAATACAAAGAACTTATTTTTGAACTAAACTATTGCATCATGGTGTTTATAAATTTAACATTGTTATACATTATCAGGGTTATCACTGAATCTTATATTACCCAAATGAATTCTGGTCAAGGAAAACTTGTGGAGTTATAGCGCATTGTTTGATACCATACTATTAAGGAAATAAAAACACCAAAGCGGCCGCGGTGGCGGCCACGGTGGCGAGAATGCAGCGGCCTAACGCAACCTATACAATACAATGAGACCACGCACATACAAGCGTTCCGCTATCTGAGAACGCCACCGACTGCAGCGTTCAGTCTAGCGATCACCAAACACTGGCGGCCAAACTCGACAAGTTGCGTTAGGCCGCGCGATATTCATTGTTTATATACCACAGAGTGAATATATTTAAGAAAATAATGTCGAAAATAGATAATTTAACAGAAAAAATCATAGATCAGTAAAGGATCATTTAATTTTGTATGACTTAGCACATCCTGATTACAAGAATATTAGGAAAATAAATAAAGTGTGGGACGAAATAGGAAAAGTTTTGGAAATTGATAGTAAAGTCTGTTCCAAACGATTAGGCGGAACTAGATTTTGCAATCTAGTTACTTTCATCGTTTAAATAATGCTTTTCAGCCGTTTTGTTTAAGCTTTGTAAATCATACTTGCAACAAACATTTTTTGGTTAAGGTTAATATCATTTTAAAATGTCATTTTCTTTATATTTTGATTTTTTGTGTCATTCTTAATACAAATATCCCATTTATTTATTTTTTGTCATTAAAATATGTAAGAAAATTAATTTAAGTTTGACATATGTCATTCGTTTCCATGGTTTCATTGTTGGAATTTTAAATTTTGACATTCCAACGTGAAAAATGAAATAACCCAAGCAAGGTCCCTTTTCCAACCTAAAAGAACGAAATTCTCATTTAGTTCCGCCTAACCGTTTGAAACAGACTGTGAGTAGATTATTATTTTTCCTCTACATACAATTAATTATTCTATTGTATTCTCGCAATCAATATTATCATACAACTATATACCGTGATTCACTAACTGATCGCTACCGCTACCGCCACTCCCACCGCGTTAGTGTGAGGAGACCTGATCGCTACCGTGGCCGCCACCGTGGCCGCCACCGTGGCCGCCACCGCGGCCGCTTTGTTGTGTGGAATCCTTTATGGTTATATACATTATCCCTGTAAAATTGTTGCAACTTAACAATTCCATGTATATATATTCTAAATATCTTAACCTACATGAAAACAAATATTGATAAATTCACGAAAAACTCAGAAATATATAACTATGAGCTAAGAAACAAAAACGATATCAGATTACCAAAGATTCACTATAATGCTTCAAAAAATATACCCACCTACATTGGGTCACTATTGTACAATTAACTCCCAGACGGGTGTATTCTGTAAGAAATGCGTTAAAATTAGCGTTAGGTTAATATTTTTATTTTAACTCCATGTCTAACGTCATTATCCAAAAATGCTATTCTGTAAGAGCATTTGTTAAGGTAAGCGTTAATACAATATTTGTTAACGCGAGGCGCTAACTCACCCTGTAGAGAGGCTAATATTAACTGCACGCGCATGCGCTGTTACGTTGAATTTTAACAGTAGTATTTATTTAGTCAAATGCCAAGAGAATCTTAACCTAATATTTCGGTGTTGAATTAAACATTCAGTGGCGAAATTTATTTTAAAAATGGAACAGAAATGTTTGGTCCTGTGATTTTCATTATAACTGGTTTCCACAGTGTATTAAATAAAAATATGGTATAACTAGGGGATAGGTTGCTACACAACTTTATTCAACTTTTGTTTAGTCAATTTATATACTACATTGTATTATAACAGTTTATCTAATTTTTTAATAATATGTGAATTATATGTTCATTCTATTTTTAAAAAGGTGTTCGGTGGTATTAATTATTAAATTTGTTTTATTACGCTATTTCTACCCTGGAATAACACTGTTGTGATCGTCATTATCAATCTCATCAATTGTTTCTTCAAATAATACACCATTAAAATGTACTGCGATATTTTGAAACACGGCGGAGGCATAAGTGAAGTTTTGTAGCTTTCAGAGGATTATGATTTTAAGTTCTGTGTCTCAACAAAAACCAAAACTGCTCTCCAATACTCCATTTACTTCCTTTCTATACAATTACTTGAACTTGCGTCTGGGTTACTTGTATAACAAAAATTATGAAGCGTCATTCTTATCTCTACTGTAATGAATTCACTTTAAAAAGTAATAGAAAGTTGATTAATATTCATACCGTCTTGTGTTTTATTCATTATTTTTTTTAAATAACATGACATTTACTTAAAAATGATCAGCCATTTTTGCAAACTAAACACTAGCGTTAACTTTTAAAGCCACCGTTTCGGTAGGTGCTTATTGTAGAACGTTAACTGGCTATTTTAACGCCGCCGCGCTATAATTTTAACAGATATATGTTTAGCGAATAGCATTTAGGTTAAAAATGGTGTTAAAAAAATTAACGTCAGTTTCTGACGCTAAGATTTTAACATCATGCTTAGAGAATAGACCCGAGATAATGTTAAAAGATTACCAATTGCACAGTTTAAAAATTGTATCAAACGTTATCTACTTGAAAAGGCTTTCTATAACCTCAAGGAGTTCTTGAATGTAGACTTGAAAGCTATTATATATTATATTGTCTAGTTTTAAGATATACTGCTCTCTCGGACTTAAGCTATGTACTTGATGTATCCAAACTTTAATAAACTTTACTTTACTTTACTTTAGTCCGAGGCACGTGAGCATTATTGCTTCTGCGATTACGATTGCGATTTTGTTCGATGTTTATTGTTCGGAAGTAGATATATAGCACGTGCATCGGACTCCAATCAGTTAGGCTGTTAACACAGCTAATACATATTGTAAAACATTAATGATGCAATATTTTTGTTCAAAAATGCACAAACTCTGATACTTACCATTTGGTAAAATTCTGTTACCATAAAATTTTCTGTTAAAAATTTATTTTGTATTATTTCAGTACATTTCTTAATCACTGCATTGAAATCATTTTCAAAATCATATTCCAAGTTCCTGTATTTATATAACTGCAGATCATTCCAAATTTTTGTCTGTTTCTGTATATCATATTTTTTAATAATTTGCAATTGATACTGCGTGGTTAAAAATGAAAAAAGACGAGACATTATTTGAGTTAGGTATATATATTCAGGTCTGTGGTTACAATATTTTAATTTGTCATATATTTTGAATAACGTATTTAATTGTGAGTAGCAAAGTTCTGCGCTTCCATATCTAAAACCAAAATTAAAAACTATATTTAATTTAACCAGAATTAATTTGTCAATTCTAAATGCTAACGATCGGCTGTCATTTTAGTCAGTCGCTGTTGTAAATAGGGTTGCCACCTAACGCCTTACTCTGACCCGGAACAAAAAAAGTTGTGTTTTAAATAGAGATGTGCCGGATCACATAAAAGCCGAATCTGCGGATACAGATACTGATAGGGATTATTTGTTTTCTGATCCGTGGATACGGATACGGATCTTCCATGTATGTCAGTACAGAGACCTTAAAGAGATAGTTTGATATGTCGCGCTGTTCCTATAGACCGTTCAATTGTTCGAAAGCAGTACAGGTTAAATGCAGTTTCGAAAACCACCAGCAAATTATGTGATGCTCGACTTAACATCAGTCTAAACTCCAAAATAAAATTTACTCCACCTTGGGCATTTTTAGATGCAAGCTAGTATGAAAATTAAGTTAAATTTTTCTATAAGATATTTGTTTAAATTCCGGCTCAGAAAAACGGATACGGACCCGAGTATAGATTTTTATTTTTTGCAGATCATCCGCGGATACGGATACGGATAGCCGGCACACCACTAGTTTTAAATATAATCCATTGCTCATCTGAGTAAGCCATGATATTTTTTTTTGTTTGATTGCATAAAATTTGACATTAAAAAATAATGACACTCTTCCAATCTTATTTGTATATTTTTTATGTTCAATTAATATACTTGAACATATTATCAACTCATATTAAATAAAATCTATTAAATAGAAAAAACTCTATTTTTTTGATATTTTATTTTTACATGCCTATGGTCTATTTCAAAGTAGAAAAAAGTAGATAGCGCTGCGAACCGAGTACGATTTACACTGATCAAATACAGTATAGCGGGAAATTTAAAATAAGTTACAACTAGGGCATGGGCGTAGCAACTGGGTTAGCAAGTGATTTTTTTTCTTTTAATATAAAAAAGGTTAATAAGATATTGAAATAAACAAGGCAGATAATACACTTACGTTATTTATACGACCTAAATTCAGTTTAATGGGAAATTTGAAAAAGTTAAAAATATATTAATTTTAAAAATAATGTCTATATATAAAAAGAGAGATTTGGCTAAATAAGTTTAAATAATGCAATAAAACAAACAATATATCTTCAGAGCTAAAGTTTCTTATTGGAATAATTATTGTAAATAAAAATTAAAAATATATGTATATATGAAGGTCTAAAAATTATATCAATAACTTCTTCTTTGGGCACAATCAGCTGGGCTGTCTTTTGGCCTCACATTTGTCATCTCTCTTGACCTGTTAATTGTCAAGTGTCAAAAAATATTTATATGTCAGATAACCTAAAAAATATATAACTGCGTAAAAACAAATTACATGGATAATTTTCTCTATAAAATCTACGCCAAGAATATAAATAAAAATCTAAATATGTAAATAATAACAAAATATATGAAAAAAATTAAATAATATAAATACAGTCTGTTCCAAACGGTTAAGCGGAACTAAATGGGAATTTAGTTCTTTTAGGTTGTCACGAGAAGGGACCTTGCTTGGGATATTTTATTTTTCACGTTGGAATGTCAAAATTTAAAATTCCAACAATGAAACCATGGAAACGAATGACATATGTCAAAATTAAATATTTTTTTTAGATATTTTAATGACAAAAAAATAAATAAATAGGAAATTTGTATTAAGAATGACACAAAAAATCAAAATATAAAGAAAATGACATTTTAAAATGATATTAATCTTAACCAAAAAATGTTTATTGTAAGTATGATTTACAAAGCTTAAACAAAACGGCCAAAAGGCACGATTTAAACGATGAAAGTAACTAGATTGCAAAATCTAGTTCCGCTTAAGCGTTTGGAACAGACTGTAATATATATTTCCAATGTACGACACTCAACATCTGTCAACTTGGACTAAAAACAATATTTTTACAGTGTAATAGGGATGACGATCTAAACCAATCCGAAGCAAGGACAAACAGCTCAAATCTCTTACACACATTTTTCTACTTTGAAATAGACCATAGTTATTTTTCATGGCTGCCTAAAAAACTGCCACCTACCATAGCCTACTCAGATA